>CM034302.1:95285080-95302890 GCA_019925795.1 Dendrobium chrysotoxum | reverse complement strand
GTCAACAAACGGACCCCCAACAGGAGTGGCGAACAAACTAGTGAACCGCTCGTGTTGGCGTTGACCGAATGTGACAGAAGAAGTAGAGTAAAGATCAGAGAAAAGAGCATCAAAAGAGGTGAGAGAGAGCAAAGGGGAATCTTCTCCTGGCCTTGCCTTACAACAAGGGCCGAGCCGAGGAGAAAGTGGAAAGCAAAGTAGTAACAGGTCACAAAAAGGTGACAGAGTAAAAGGAAATCCCCTCCTCACCTTGCCCTGTAGCAAGGGCAGAGCTGAGGGGGAGACCAAAAAAGGTAAGGTAGTAAAGCAAACCAACTATCCATCTGACCGTATCGAAACAACAAGATAGAAGGTGAAAGAGTGGTGAGGTATGCCTTCCAGGGACACTGTCAGGCTCACTCGACCAAGTAAAGTCTGATGTCTGCTTGATCAGAGCAAAACAATCAGGGAAGAAGTAGTGGTGAGAAATGCCTCCCAGGGACTCTGTCGGGCTCTCTCAACCGGTAAGTAAAACCAACTACCTGACTGTTCATTTCAAACAGCAGAATAGAAGGTGAAAGGATCCCGTCTCCTCCTGCTCCTTTCGGAACAACGGATAGGGGTGACTCAATACTTCTATCTGACCTCAACAAAAGTAAATAAGCCACGAAATTGGAGTCTGCCTAGTCTTTTACAGAACATCCATAATAAAGGGGTGGTGAGGAATGCCTCCCAGGGACTCTGTCGGGCTCTCTCAACCGGTAAGTAAAACCAACTACCTGACTGATCATTTCAAACAGCAGAATAGAAGGTGAAAGGATCCCATCTCCTCCTGCTCCTTTCGGAACAGCGGATAGGGGTGACTCAATACTTCTGTCTGACCTCAACAAAAGTAAATAAGCCACGAAATTGGAGTCTGCGTAGTCTTTTACAGAACATCCAGAGTAAAGGGGTGGTGAGGAATGCCTCCCAGGGACTCTGTCGGGCTCTCTCAACCGGTAAGTAAAACCAACTACCTGACTGTTCATTTCAAACAGCAGAATAGAAGGTGAAAGGATCCCGTCTCCTCCTGCCCCTTTCGGAACAGCGGATAGGGGTGACTCAATACTTCTGCCTGACCTCAGCAAAAGTAAATAAGCCACGAAATTGGAGTCTGCGTAGTCTTTTACAGAACATCCAGAGTAAAAGTGGTGGTGGGGAATGCCTCCCAGGGACTCTGTCGGGCTCCCACTCAACCGGGTAAAGTCTGATCTCTGCTTGATCAGAGCAAGACGATCAGGGTAAAGGTCTGATGTCTACCAGAGAGGCAGGACAGTCAGGGTAAAGGTGTGGTGAGCTATGCCTCGCAGGGGCTCTGCGGGGTGCTCCCAACCAAGTAAAGCCTGATGTCTACTCGGCGCATATGCCTGCAGCAGAGCAATCAGGGAAAAGAGGTGGTGAGATATGCCTCCCAGGGGCTCTGTGGGGCACTCTCAACCAAGTAAAGTCTGATGCCTACCCGGCGCATATGCCTGCAGTAGAGCGATCAGGGGAAAGTCATCTCAACCATACCCTAACACGCATATGTGTAGGGATGGGAAGAGGAGTAAAAAATGGAAAATTTCAAAGAGAGAAGGGTCGTCTAAGGAGTTTCAAACTAGTGTTTTGGGTACCACGTGGTAGAGGATAAGTCGTCGTGGCCACGAGTATCCAAATGCCAGTGAAACTGCCTAGGCGAAACCAAGATCATACAAACCTGGAAGCACCAGAATGATGCTTCGAGAGACCATGGGGAAAGGTACGCCCTCAACAAAGTGTGAGAGGGGTAATCTCATTCCCACTGAGTAGCTAAAGTAGCAAGGAGGGCACACTTGCTACAGCGAAAAGGACTATATCATGGAGAAATAATCATAGAAGACTACAGTGGTACATCCACATAAGCTAGTGGGACCCTATAGGGGTGGAAAGCAACATAAACACATCCAAGGGACCGCTCCACAGCCAAGAGTCGGGTCACGGTGGGAAAGTATGTTACTACAAGACAAGTGAAATAATTTTTTGCTAGAAAATCAAAGTTCACTAAGAAGCGACGCTAACATCTGAGACTTGATGTACTGCGTCACAACTAGGAAAGCACACAAGAGTACCGAGGGGACACACTCGCCACTAAGGGGGAGTAAGATTGCATAGGAATGATATTTATGAAAAGCTCACAGTAGTGATACCCACACAAACTGGTGGGACCCTGTGGGAAGTGGAATAATATCAGTACATCCGTAGAGCTACCCTAGCAGCTGAGAGTAGAGTACGAATGAGAGAGAGAGTAAAGTAGAAACTGAGTTGATTTTCCGCTAGAAAATCAAAGCTCTCAAGTCAGTGATGCTAACACCGGTAACCAGGCGTACCGCAACACTACTGGGGAAACAACTCAAGATGGCGAGGAGACACACTTGCCATTGAGGGAAATGATTTATGAGTAACATCAATAAATGTCAAAACATCACAGCGGTAACACTTACCCTGATCGGGGGGACCCTGTGAGAGGTGGGAGCAACACTACCAGACCCATAAGACTGCTCTCTAGTAGCTGAGAGCAGGGCAAGGGTGAAGAAATTAGGTCACTAAAAGACACTAGAGAGTTGACTCCCTGCTAGGAAATCAGAGCTCGTGAAGGTGGGATGCTAACATCTTGAGCAAGATGTATCACACCACCAACAAGGACTATCATGATTGTAAAAGATCATAATAATCACAAGTGTAAACTCATCCTTGAAGCGATCACTCAGATGCTTCGTAGGAAAAGAAAAGAAAGATTTTGGGGAATTTGGGCTCTTAGAGAGTATTACCGGGTTCCACCTGTGACAAGGGCAACCGGTTTTGCTCTACTGAGAGCTTTCCTCTTTTATTGTATAGGTGCATTTTTTTTATATGTTCACAATCATAGACTAAATATGTCTCATACTGTCGAAGATAACACCAGGCAGAGGGAACATTTACCATATCCGTGTGTTACTCCTAGTATGGGACATCCTCTAATGATTGGAAGACAAAGAGGGAGGTAAGATTGGCTTTGATAACCCAGGCCATATTCGCTACATGAATAGAACTGGGGGCACAATCAGAACACGATTGATATGTGAATGAAATTTAGGTTAGGATTGTGGATCAACATTACCGTCCCTAGCTAGCATAGGTTGGTATGGACCCAGTACAAAAGAAGTCTAAATTGGTTTTGATATTCCAGACCACACTTGGGAGCACCAAGTGAAACTGGGGGACGGAGAGGGGGAAACTCCCAAATTACCAGAACTCAGAAGAGGAAGGTACAATAAATGCGAGACTCTTATCAGTCCTTAAGAATGGTCTATAACCAGATGGTGGGGTCAAAATATTTTTGTGCACGAATTTTTAAAAGAATATGGCAAGCATTTAAACAAACTCAATAGTGTGACCACTAAGAGATGTTTAAGCACTCACCAATTAATCTGAGATAAGTCTGATTCATACATTTCCTAAAGAGTGAAAATTTCATTAGAGAGTGAAAGGATTATTTTTAGAGATGAAAAATTAACCCCTGAATTATCTTGAACCTTAGAAAAGGTTCAGAAAGTTCAGCAATATAGGTTGACTCCATCTAAATCCGAGAAGGTTAGGGATTTAAATTTTGCTAACCCAGCTTAAGCCCCCTACAAGCTAAGCTGGGCTTTCTCCCTTACATATTCTGAATAAATATCTAATTCAAAAGGGTGTAAATTAGAGAGAGAAACTGAATCTTCTCAATCTTCTTGCATGAAAATATTTTTATATCTAATAGAACATCCTTGCACGATGATGAGTCCAAAATCATGATTTTCAAACTTAAGTATCACAAATATCAAGGGGTATGGATTTTCTGAGACTTAGAGATTTACAAGAAAGGGAAGCCATTTACTTATCCACTTTGGGCTCATTTTGAGCCCCTCAACTTGATTTGGCGCACTGCGCACCTTTTAATTACTTGATACACTTTGTGTATCCTTGACTTTATGGCGCATTTTGCGCAACTTTCCACTTTTGATACACTTTGTGTATCTTTGATTTTTGGCGCACTGCGCATCTTTTCACTTTCGATACACTTTGTGTATCTTCCATTTTGTAATTGGCTCCCTTTCCAAATCCCTAAAAGAAAACTTTCTCAGTTATAAGATTATCCTCCAAACATAAGAGAAGAAAAACTCACTCTCTTGTGCGAGGAAGAAAAATCCACAAAGCAAATCCAATCTTATGATAAGAATGAACGACTTGAATAAGAAAATTATGAGGTAGATTCATCAGCGTGCGAAAGACGCCTACGAGATAGAAAATTGTAAGATGATTGGGAAAAATACGCGTCTCCAAATCTAATTTCAATTTGATATAGATTTTAGTTCAAAATAAGAAATCATCCCAAGCGAGGGATGAGAGAGAAGGCATACATTTTTTTGAATCATTATAATCATCCTTCAAGCGTTTAGAGGAGTCAACCACCAATTACTTCATTTTCTAAAGAAGACATGGGTATATCTTTCATTAGGAAAAATAAATTCTGTACTTTCTAAAGAAAAATTCTCTAAAAAGTCCACTTCGTGTTTTAAGCTCTCAGACTTTTCTCAGATTAATCTTTCTTTTAGAAACTTTGCACATTGAATTTAAAGATCCCACTATTGAAAATAGAACTTGAATTTGTATTTGGACTGATATGGGACAAAATCTGGCCTAGAAGGGTTCAGATAAGGGAGATGATAGAGACTCGAGTTTATGTCAGTGTACGAGTCATATCATCTCACCTCACCACCCCTAAGGATAGCCTCATACTTCTCGTAACAAACATCGTGTGGTAGAGGACAAATCGTCGTGGCCACACAGACTGTCGAGAAGTGAAGAAGCCCCTTCAAAGGGGGTACATATACAGGGGAGTATTTACAGGCGGTAGGGAGACCCCCTCCCTCTCGAAGAGCGAACTCAGGCATAGTACTTTTTCAAGTACTGCCCGTTGATGACAGGCATAGGGTGAACACCATTGGCATCAACGAGTAGGTAGGCACCACCTTCATAGACTTGCTCTACAGCAAAGGGGCCTTCCCAGACAGGCTCGAACTTACCACTTCGGCGACGGCGTGAAATGATAGGTCTGCGTAAAACAAGGACCAACTCGCCAACCCGGAAAGCACGGGGTCGGACAAGGCGATCATGTGATCGAGCCATACGTGCCTGGTATAGTTTGAGGTTCTGATAAGCTTGTAGGCGAAGCTCTTCTAAACCATCAAGCTCTTCCATCCGTAGTCGGGCGTTATCTTCGTGGGAAAGATTGTGGCTGACTGCCACACGTAGCGAGGGGAGCTCGACCTCAAGTGGGAGGACGGCCTCGACCCCGAAAGCCAAAGCATATAGGGTAGACTGAGTAGGAGTACGGTATGTAGTCCTATAGGCCCATAGTGCTTCGGGAAGTCTATCGTGCCACTCTCGTTTGTTTGCAACTAAGATTTTTCTTACTAATTGCACGAGAGTCTTGTTGAATGCCTCCGCCAAGCCATTGGCCTTGGGATAGTAAATTGAAGAGTATCGCCAATTGATGTTATGACGGCGGGCAAATCTGGCAATTTTGGTGCTTCTAAACGACGGGCTGTTATCTGAAATGATACGGCGCGGGACACCAAAACGGTAGACAATATGATCACGAAAGAAACGCATCACATCTTCTGATTTGACTTCCTTAAGTGGCACAGCCTCTGCCCACTTAGAGAAGTAATCAGTGGCAGCTAAAATGAACCTATGACCCTTAGAGGAAGGAGGGTCGATAGGACCCACTACATCCGTGCCCCAGCCCTCAAATGGCCAAGATGATACGGTAGGGTGCAGCGGATTAGGGGGTTGGTGAATCACCGTGCCATGAATTTGGCACTGGTGGCACTTTCTAGCGTGCTCCATACAATCACGGATCATAGTCGGCCAATAGTAACAGAGGCGTTTAATTCTGCCTTTCATTTTTGGTCCGGACTGATGAGCACCGCAAAGACCTTCATGTATCTCGCCCATGACCTTGCGAGCCTCTTCGTTGTTGAGGCAACGCAACCACATTTGGTCGAAAGAGCGTCGGTACAAGGTGTCGTTCACATAAGTGAATGATAGAGCTCTCTTTCTGATCTGGGCAGCAAGAGATCTATCATCTGGAAGCCTGCCATGCTTCAAATACTCTATAAAGGGTATTCTCCAGTCTGATTCTTCCTCAACTGAGAACACTGTGAGGGTCTGATCGGGAGAAGACAGGTCTGCGGGGCATAGGGCTTGACGGCACTGGACAACGATAGACAGTGGGTTGCCAGTTGGGTCAGCCAGTTCCTTTGCTAGCTTAGCTAATGCATCTGCCTTGCCATTGGCAGATCTAGGGATTTTAGCTAAGGTCACTTCAGGAATCAAACACAAGAGCTCCATTGCTTTGTTGTGATAGGGCAAGAGCTCAGGTTTAAGCACTTTGTAGACTCCCGCTACTTGATTTATAATCAGTTGTGAGTCTCTAAAGATTTTCACCCGCATGACATTCATCTGAATGGCCAACTCTAGTCCTAAAATAAGGGCTTCGTACTCAGCTTCATTATTGGTACGAGGTTCTGAAAGACTGTAGGAATATCTCAGAGTGTGACCTTCAGGGAATACGAAAATGAGGCCCAGACCTACCCTAACTATAGGAGTTTCGTTCGGGCTCAAGGCTCTAACAGATGACGCACCGTCAAAGTAAAACTCCCAAGTAGGGGACTCCTGCTCCTCCACACTCATGATTAGCTCGTCAGGTAGCTCGTCGTTGAGTGGGGAATCTGCAGGGATCGGGTGAGCAGCAAGAAAATCAGCTAGAGCCTGTCCTTTAACGGCCCGCTGAGGGACAAAAGTGATGTCGAACTGCAGTAAGATCATAGACCATCGTGCCAGACGACCTGAGAGGGTCGGACGGGTCATCAGATACTGCAAGGGGTTGACTCGAGAGATTAGGGTGATTTTAGGTGAAAGCATATAGTGCCTAAGCTTCTGTACCGCGAAGATCAAAGCTAAACACTGCTTTTCCATCGCGGGGTACTTCAGCTCTACGGGTATCAACCGTCTACTGAGGTAGTACAAGGCATTCTCCTTGCCTCCCTCATTCTCCTGAGCCAATAATGCACCCAAGGACTCATCCAAGGCCGTAGTGTAGAGAATTAACGGCCTCCCTGGGATGGGTGCAGCTAAAACAGGGAGGTTTATCAGGTAGCGCTTTATACTCTCAAAGGCCTCCTGACAACGCTCATCCCAGTGAAAGCGGGCGTCTTTCTTTGCTAGGGCAGCAAAGGGGTGACATCTACCAGACAAATTGGAGATAAATCTCCGCAGGAAGGCTAGCTTTCCTTGAAAAGACCTTAGCTGGGTAAGGCTTTTAGGGGGTTTTAGATCTACTATGGCTTTGATCATGGAAGGATCAATCTCAATGCCACGGTAGCGAACTATGAACCCCAGGAACTTTCCTGCACTAACTCCAAATGCGCATTTTAGGGGGTTCATTTTCAAATCATATTTGCGTAGGCGTTCAAAAACGATTCGTAGATCTCGAAGGTGATCTCCACGGACCTTGCTTTTGACTACCAGATCATCCACATAGCATTCAACTTGCTCGTGTATCATCTCGTCGAAGATAACAGTCATAGCACGTTGATAGGTGGCCCCGGCATTCTTGAGACCAAAGAGCATCACCTTGTAGCAGAACACACCTATAGGTGTGCGAAACGCAGTAAACTTCTCCTCTTCGGGGTCCATCTTTATCTGATTGTAACCAGATGAACCATCCATGAAGGAGAAAATGCTATGGGACGACGCTATATCCACCATAAGCTCGGGGATAGGAAGAGAAAAATCGTCCTTAGGACATGCCTTGTTTAAATCACGGAAGTCGATACAGACACGAATCTGCCCGTTCTTCTTCCGGACTGGAACAATATTGGCAAGCCAAGTAGGGTACTTCTCTTCACGAATGAAATCGGCCTCTATAAGCTTCTTAGTTTCAGCGATCACCTGTTGTTCTATCTCCAACCTCATCCTACGAGGTGCTTGCTTAACAGGGAATGCATCAGACTTAATGGCTAGTTTATGGACTGCTACATCTGGATTTAGACCAGGCATCTCGGTGTAGTTCCAGGCAAAGCAATCTTTAAACTCTGAGAGTAGCTCGATGTATTCTTGAGCCTCTGAGTCAGATAACAAGACACTATGAAAAATAGGTCTAGGATCTGATTCAGTGCCTAAGTTTACCTCACACAATTCGTCCATGGCAGAAGTGATGCCATCTTCAAACTCTTGAGGAGCATCGAGTACTCTATCCTCATCATCACCCGGGTCTTCTTTATCGGTAAGAGAAACAACCGGGTATGAGTGGGAAACCGCTCGGATGTTAGCATGGTTAGGTGAGCTCTGCTCGACATAACCTAAACCTTGCTTAGTTTGAGGCATATCAGTCCGCCAAACACGAGCCTGTCGTAGAGCTTGTTCATCTGACCAAGTCGAGATAACTGCACCCCGCTCTACACAGTCTTCCACGAAAGGGGAAAAATAACGAGGGGCAGTTGTGACCCTGTTATCCATAGCGGTCTCCGCTGAACCCTGACTCTCAGGACCCAGTGGGGCACCTACACTATGGGATAACGAGGCACACTCACTAGCTCGTGGTGGCACAAAGGTTTCGTATAGAGGAGGCGGAGGGCGACCTCTAACTTGTAGTGCACCACCATCACTAGTGGAGGGGGTAACCAAAGATCTTTGGTGAGACTCCTCAACTCTTATTCCACGTATCTGACGGGAAAGGGATTGTTGACTAGTGGTCTGACGTCGGGGGTCTACTTCCTCGTCTGAACCACTGTCAATAACTAAACCACCCTCGGGTATCAGGTACCTACAAAAGGTATGTAGTGAACTATAATCAGTGAAGTCCGGGGCTGGTGAGGGAGCTGAGTGATGAGGGGTAATGATCATCTCATCGTCAGAGGAGTCGGACTCGACAGTCAAAGGAGAAGCATAAATATATGAGGGAGGAGGGATTTGAGTGTCGTAGTTTCACGGCGGGCGAGTCGATCCTCTACCTCTACCTCTACCTTGCTCTCCCCTACCTCTACTAGGGGGAACGTCGTGCCCCACTGCAAATTGGAAAGGAAATCTAACAGGATCTACAGTGGAGGTATCTGCCTCAATACTAACCTGTGACGGACCTCGCGCAGGTAGCTGTACAGGACCCTGTACAGTACTGGCAGGTGTCACTGGTGACTGGGCAGAAGGAGGTTTACTCTTCTTACGAGGTATGTAATGCTCAGCATCATCGTAAATAGAGACCTCATGCACGGAAAAGGGTTGGGTATCCCCGGGAATGGAGTACTCGACTTCATTCCTCATATACTTCATACATTGGTGCAGGGTAGAGGGCACCATTCCATACTCATGAATCCAGGGCCTTCCTAAGAGAGCCCTGTATGAAGTATCTGCCTCGATCACATGAAACTTCGCCTCAGTAAGGAAATTTTCAAACTTCAGGGGTAGGGTGATAGACCCTAGGGCACGCTGTCCTTGGTCATTGAAGCCTTTCAACATAATCTTATCAGAGGTTAACTTCAAATGACCCAGGGAGAGGCTCTTCAAAGTTTCATAACTCAGAATGTTCACTGAAGCTCCTTGGTCGATGAGGACCATGTTCAACTCATAACCATTGACTTCAGCGGTGACATACAAAGGATGATTGTGATTGGAGGTACCCAAGAGGAGATCACGATCTGAAAAGGTAATGCATGGCATCTCTCTCAAAAGGCATGCATCTCCAACAGATTCGGAAGCAAAGAAGGCTTGATAGGACTCTAGTTTGAGTAGTGCTTTTACCAGGGTCTCTCTCAAGTCAGAGGACATCATCAAAGCGTCATAGACACTGAGAAGGGTAGGAATTTTCCTTAAGTGGGCCAACACATTGTAATCGACCTCCAGCTGAGGGCCTTTCCCTTTCTCCTTGGACTGCTCTTGGGAGGAAGGGATAGGATCGTCCTGCTGGGTAACAATGTTCTTATCTTTTTCTTTTGTATTCTTAGCCATTCTAGGTGGAAGAACCTTCCCTGAACGCAAGTGAACTTCCTGTATCGTGTCATCTTTGACAGGAGATTCATTTGGTTCAGCGGTGATGGCATGCGTTGGCTCCAAGGAAAGTGACTGGAGTGGGTTCTCGGATTCGTCTTCTGAATCCATGTAATAACCACCCTCCGGAATCACAAAGACCGGTTCCTCATCACACTCAGACTCTTCATCACATACAGAATCATCACAAGAAACATGTAAAATATTGAAAGAGCGAGTGCTAGAAGAAATAAAAGTAGGAGCAGAACACCAGAAGTAGCCAGAATCACCTTCTTCTATTATTTCATCATCAGTTGAAGGGAGAACGAAATCCTTCAGCGTAAGTGCTGGAAGGCGTCCCGTCTTCCCCTCAGAAGTTACAACAAACTTTTCTTTTTCATACATCTCTTTATTACATAAAATAGGAAAAGAAATGTGCTCAGTAGGCACTATAACAGAAGAAGAAAAAGGAAAAGGTGCTGGCGAAGAAACTGGGCTGGCAACTGTCGATTTGGCCCGGGTAGGCCTCCTCTCAACTGCCTCTGAACTCTGAACTGTCTGCCGGATCATCTGCCTCGTCTTCCGAGAGAGTGCTAACTGCCACTCCCCCTCAGAACCTCTGGGTGATCTGCTACGACTGTTCTGTCTGTCACTCTGGCTGTCACTACAACTACTGGAGCCCGAGATCATCTGAACTGTCTGAGGTGTCTTGCCCTTGGGCTGAACCAGGTCGCTGTCCTGTAGGTGGATCTGCCCACTAGCCATGAGCTTCTCAACTCTGTCCTTGAACACATAGCAGTCTTCTATAACATGCCCGATATGTCTGTGAAATGGACAATAGAGTGGGTGTTCTGTCTGCCCCTCCTCTTCCACTCTATTGTTGTTCGGGAATGTTAAGATGTTTCTCTTAGTAAGGAACTTGAAGATCTTCATCACACTTTCCCTTTTAAAGGGATATTCCTTACTAAGCTTCTCCCGTAGGTACTGCTGACTCTCTGGGGTCCTACGGGAGAGTCTAGACTGCACTGCTGACTGGCCCGGTGTGTGAGACTGCTGAGGTGGTGCCGAACTGACTAAGGGCTTCTTGCCCTTATCTGATGGTCCATAAGCACTGTGTACCTCCCCTCTCCTAGGTGGAGGTGCCCCTGAAGACTCTTGCCGCTGAGGTCTACGTGAAGGTTGACTCTCAACCTTAGGAGGGACTGCATCGGGTATGCTGTCCTGCAAACTGATCACCTTTGTCAACAGCTTCTGAAAGGTTCTGATGCTGAAACCCTTCAGATAAGGTGCTATCGGACCATCTATATTCTTCAACAAAATTTCTACTGCATGCTGCTCCTGTAACTGGGGCTCACACTGTAGGCTGAGGTTCCTCCATCTGACTATATAATCTGGGAGAGGCTCTCGGGGCCGCTGTCTAGTCACAACTAGCTCTCCAACTGTAACTCGGTGCTCTGCACTTACAAACCTCTGAACGAACAACTGCTCCAACTCTGTAAAGGTGCGTACTGAATCGTTGGGGAGGTCGGCGTACCAGGCAAAGGCCACCCCAACTAAACTGCTAACAAAGAGTCTCAACATCAGTGCATCGTTCCCTCCTATGTTGCAACAGATGGCTCGGTACTGGGCCACGTGCTGCCTTGGGTTCCCAAACCCATCAAAGACTCTGAACCTAGGAGGGACAAAACCAGGGGGGTAGGGCTCGTGCTCGTACTCTACTGGGTAAGGATGCCCCCTGCTAACTACCTCTCCAGACTTCCTGGAGGAAATAGTCTGCTCGACCTTCTGGGCAATCAGATCCTGAATCTGTCCGGCTGACAACTGAACTGACTGACTCTGGACTGGGGTAGTAAAAGCAACTGCTGTAGGTGCCACTGGAACTGCTCTCTGAGCCCTGTCTACTCCCACAGGACCTGGTGCTACTACAGGTGGTGCTGCTGGCTCGTCTCTGGACGTAGCAGGAGTGCCTACGCCCGTCATCTAGGGCATCGCCCCCAAAGCTGTCAACTGAGCTGTCATCGCTGCCATGGCCCTGGCCATCTCTGCCATCTGAGTCTGTAACTGTAGCACTGTGGCATCTGTCTCAACTGACCGGGGAGATCCTCCTATCTCAGCTTCTCCCTGCTCATCATCATCATCTGCCTCTATCTGCTCGTCTGAGTGGCCACGTCTAGTAACCACGCATACTCTGTGCACTGGTATATCTCCATCTGACTCCTCCTCGAGTACGCCATCCTCAAGTGCATCATCCTCGTAGAGGGTCTGATGGAAGTCCTCCGCATACGGACTCAAAGGGGAAGGAGTCTCGTACGGGCTAAGGGCTGGCTCTGCCCGAACCGGTGAACTACTAGGAGAAATTGCAACATCATCGTCCGTCGCTACATCACAGACCATCGGAACTGCCTCTGATCTGGAAGGAACAACTGCCTCTAACTGCTCAACTGCCTGAGCTGGCTGTACTGCATCGACAGGGGACTCTGCCTGTCGTCGTCTCCACACCCATCTACTGCGACGGGACCCAGTAGGGGCAACTGACTGCTGCGGGGCTACTACAACTGAAGGGAGCTGGGGTCTGGGAGGCTCCAACTGCTGCCTCTGTCCCTGACGACGTGGGCGTCGTCCAATAACTGGAGTAACTGTCTGTGGTCTCGCCAACGGAACTGAACTAACAGGCTACCTGGGTGGCTGTCCTCTCTGCCACCTGTACCTCTGCCTAGCAGTCTGTCTCTGTAACTGAACGGACGCTTGAGAAATCTGGTGGAGTAACCTCTCCCGACTGACAGGGCCTCGACCCCGCGCTAAGCGGATAATGCTCCGAATCCTCTGAGAGAGGGTTCGAGCAGCATCATCCCTGGGGACCCTAGCGCGTGATAAAGTAGTAGTGACAGGAGGAGCCGCCGCAATGCGAGCAACGTCCTCCTCATCACCACTATGTGTCAGTGGAGAGAAGCGTCCTCCCTGAACCGCTGCTATCTCAGGGGCAACTGTAACGTCCGGGGTAGGGGAAACTGCAACTGGTCGTCGTGCCCGCTGCCTGGGGACCACTCTCCTCTGAACTGGCTCCTGGTGAGCCAACGAATCTGCCATCCGCTGTCTATCTGTCTCGGATGCAGCCAACCGAAGTCTACGGTTTCTATTCCTCCGGGCCCTTCTCCCAAGGCCGGAGGCGGAAGACGAAGCAACATCTGAACCCTCTACCTGAGTGGCAGGGGGAACAGAAAGTACGGGAAGTGTCGGGGTCTGCACGAGGGTCTCTGGGTGAGATAGTCGAGCGAAAGCTGAAACCCGATGGGAGGAAGGCGAAGGAGCCTCGGTCTGGGCACCCCTCTTCCTAGAGGAAGAAGGAGGGGGAACCCGAACACGAGCTGCCTCTGCCGGAGTAACAACAGGTGCGGTAGGCACTGGTCGCCTAACCGCTGGACGAGTGGGCTGAACTGGGAGTGGTCTAGGCACTGGCTGCCTAACCACAGGGTGTGCCGGCTACACACGAACAGGAGTAGGACGAGCAGGTGCCCGGGCTGTCCGCCGAGCAACTGGACGTCCAAAAGGTCGCATGGCTGCGCGAGCTCTCCTCTGGGGAGGAGAGTAGGCAGCAACCTCAGCAGGGGTCGGCCCGCCAAGAGTGACGAAGGCCGAGTCAGTGAAGGAACCAAAAGTGATTCCTCCAGCGGGAGGACTGGCTAGCAGGGACTCAGGAAGTGTCACCCGCGCGTCAGAACCAAAACTGAAAGTAACAGAAGGCACGAAGGAAGCCATGGCACTGTCTGCCAAGAAGAAGAAAAGAAATTTCAAATGATTAGTAAAAATAATGAGAAGAGGAATGATAGATTTGGGACGGAATGACCTAGAAGGTCCGAATGAGGAAAGCTTAGTTAGGGGGAAACCCTAACTAAGAAGAATGAAAAGAAAGAAACCTAGCTAGGGGGGGGGGGAACCCTAACTAAGAAAAAGAAGAACGATCCTAACTAAGGAAGGACCCTAACTAAGAGTGGGACGGACCTAATCTAAGGAGTACCAATCCCAGAGTACACACAAGAAAGAATAATATAGAATTCAAAGATGGAGAGAGAAACCTGTCCCACCGTGGTCGCCAGAAACCTGTGGGCCTCCGAAAGGACAACAAACACCATCGCCCCGCGAGGGGAGACAGTATCTGGCCAATGGAAGGGCAGATTCGATCATGCATACGATTAACCATTGAGGATAGTGGCTCTCACCAGCACACCCCGATGGGTAATAATATATATGACCTTATCATCACAACGGGTTTCCCCCACCCGATACATTAGCTCGAATGGGGTTTATTTGAGAGTGGGATGCGGTTTCCCACGGGCACAAGCCCCCGTGGTTAATTACATCTCAAGCCGGAGCCTGAGAATACTCTCGATTAAGGATTCTACATTATTCTTTCCAAATTGGGATTGGCACATAGGGCAGAGACTAGGAAGTCCTACTCGAAGGGAAAGAGAGGTTCAACTAGGCTTAGTCAACATGCACGGCTCACATCAGCATCCGGAGGGACTAAGGTAGTGAGAAGAAACTGGAGAAAAATAAATAAATCATGCACTCGAAACATGCAGGAGGGAAGGATGGAGGTGGCGTCATCCGTGTGACGCGGATATGTAGGGTTTATGGTCTCTGGAAGACAGAAGACCTACCTACTGATGAGGCGTACTACGAAACAATAGTAGCCTTGAATCCTAAATCTAATGGGTTTAGTGTTCTACGCAACACTAACACCCGTGTCCTAACTAATGCAATGCAAAACTTGTACTTACCCCGGCCTGGAAGGGGGAGCCAGCTAACCACCTAGTCGCTTCAAAACCATGCTGTCCAGTCATTTAATGAAAGATGGGTGGGTAGGTTATGGTTCTTGGAATTAGGGCCGACATCTAAAGGATTTCCTAATTGGCCCTAGACTGATGTTGGGTGAATGCTTCTAGAGCTAATGCAATTAAAATTTTGATTTAGTTAGTTTCTAATGCAATGCATGCTAGTTAAAGTATCCAAATCAGGTATGCAAAGAACTTTAAAAAGGCTTATAAAATATTTTTTTAGAATTAGACTGGGCTTCCCCAGGTCCGGCACCTCATCCTCATAGGTCAGATTATCCGGACTCTACCCGCAGGCAGGGAAGTGTCTTATAGAAGGAAAGAGAGAAATGCAATAATATGCATGCGACCCCGGACGATTCCGGCAATTCCCTAGGTTGTTAAGTTTCTAAATTACTTAAATCTTAAAATTTGAATGTTAGTTGTGAGTAGAAAAAGTTTTCATCCTTAAAGAGCCTAACGAAATCCAGGCTAAAACAAAAGCGACATGCAAAACGCCAAGAAACTATGAAAAGCAAACAATCCTAGAGGCACACAATCATAAAACACATCAGAATAATCCAAACAAATTAATAAATGTCCATAGGCCAACTGCCCTTAATTACAACCCAGGGTCTGCAGAAAATTAAAGTGGCCTGGCACCACTGCCAACAACCCGGATCTCTAATCCTAAGACTGACGCAAGTTATTTTGAGTGGGATACTGCAGATCTTCATCTTCTTGATCTTCTCTTCCTTGGACTCCTCGGATCCCAGCTCCATTGGACTCCTTGGATTTCAACTTCCTTTGATTCTTCAAGTAGTAGAACGATCCAAATTTGGATTTCCAAATAGAAAAGGACCATCCTCATATTGGGTGTCCTTTCCTCTTTGGAATCCAACCTTTGGATCCTAGTATCCCCACTCAAAATGAACTTTCACAACTCTTAACCAATATTACAATCAATTACATTAAATGAAAGCAGTAAATTCTAAACGCTCCTGCAGGGTTATCCTTAAAAAAAAATTATCCCAAGCAGTTTAATATATCACAAGCAATTATAGGGAAAATAAAATACTCATCACAGCCACACTGGCCATGCTCTTAATTATTTTTGAGGGCTAAGCAAGCTCTGGAGCACCTGTAGCAATTTATAATGATTTATTATTTTAGCCCTCATTTATTTAGGGGGGCTGAGCAATTTCTGAAGCACCTGCATAAAACAGCATCAATTTTTAAATTATGATTATTGCCCCCCTTATATTTAGCGCTGCATGAGCATGGCCACCTGCAAAAAACATCATTAGTATCAACCTCGATCCTAACCTATGGGTAGTCTATCATGCAATCACATCAATTCCCAGAGTGCAGTAAAAGTAAACAAACATACCAGCATCATCTCAATCACAACATGCAGTGAAATCTCAGAAATCTCGGCACACAACAGAAAAGTAAACACCGGCCTAGCCTAAGTCTAGAAGTGGTGCCCTAACAAACCATCTAGATGTGTGTGAAAAGCTGTGTAGCTGAGGTAGATCCTAAGCTGGGTAGTTAGTTACAGTTGCCTACTGTCCAAGTTGGTTGTAGGTCTGAAAAGGGAATTTTATTTAAAGTCCAAATATTAGTGAATTGAGATCTATCTTAGTTGATTTAATGTGTGGACCAGTTTTAGTTCTTAGGGTAGTAATCTTTAATGTTTAAATTGCATTAGTGAGTTTTAGGGGGTTCGGGGTCCACCTATATACTAAGTAAAAGGGGTTCCAAAATTGACTTTTTAATTAAAGGGTATTTATGACCAGATAATATTTTTATAAAATACTAGGCATTAACCTGATCAGTTAGACAGTTAGTATGCCCGATTTGGATTCTTCTATCCAAAGTTATGAATTTCTGAAGTTTTGGTCTCGTTTTGAACTAAATTTGACCGGATTGTTGAATTTTTGATTTAAGTTGATTTATGAAATCTTAATATTTTTAATAAATACTAGACCCTAATGTGACTTGAATGCTTTTGAGTTTGCTGGATTTGGAGTTTCCTACGCAAAGTTATGAATTTTAGAAGTTTCGGGCCCTAGACTATAGGCTACGGTTGACCGAAGAGTTGACTTTTTATTTTAGGTTGATTTCTGGACACCTAATATTTTTAACAAATACTAGACCTTAATTAGAGTTAGGTGCCTTTTAGTTTGCCCATTTTGGAATTTTCTATAATTAGTTATGATTTTTAGAAGTTGGGGCAATTAAAGGGATTATCGAAATTGCCTAATTAGGGGTATTTTGGGGGTTTTGGCCCAAATCAGCTCCAAACTGATTGGAATCACCCCCAAAGGTCAGAAATGACCTAAGAAGGTGTTCCCAAGTGTTTGGGAAAAATTTGGGATTTTTAATAATTTTTAATGATTTAATTAAGGCAAAAAGGTGATTTTTGATTAAAGTTGAATTAAAGTCCAGATTAAGGTCCAATTAAGGGGCCCTAATTATCTAAGGTTGGGGACTGAATTCTGGAGAGTTTGAGGTATTATGGGTATTTTTCTGATTTAAAATGGATTTATTAGATTTTTCTGAAGTTTCTAAGGCTTAATTAACGGGTAAATTAGGGTTTGCTAATTAGATGTTTTAAAGAGTCCAGAAAATTCCTAGAGAATTCTAGAGGGTTCCATATGTCACTATGTTTAAGTGTTTCAGATTTCAAGTCATTTGGAGCTATACCCTAATTCCTGGAATTTTTCTAAGTTCACTAGACGATCCTTAATTATTGTCCTTAAGATGTTACTACGTTATATAGGAATGAAATGAAGTAACTAACCCTTAGGCACAACATAGAGGGTAAATGCAGCAAATATAAACACACCAAACCATGTCCTTAGGTCTAGGAGAGCCTAGACTAAGTGCTTGTGCAACCTACACATGCAAGGACTA
>CM034302.1:94840080-95280080 GCA_019925795.1 Dendrobium chrysotoxum | reverse complement strand
AATTGCACCCTTACAACAACCAATAATCCCTTCACCTCAACCAACCTCCAATCAACAACCCATGCCCAGTTCCCGACCCCCACCACTTCTCTATCAATACGCGAGTCAATTCTCTCATCCTCCTTTTCATCTTCCAACAATTTGCACACTCAAATGTAGCCTTACACATCCCGTCATCCAATGGTCATATGATTACAAACTGCTCACCTGAAGCCCAAGCAAATTTTCAGTGTTCATCATTCTCTTATACCTCCTGCCGATCCTACATGCTACTCTTTTGAACTTGCTCATAGATATCTTTTGAACTCCGAATTGCTTCAATTATATACTAGGAAAATAATGCATATGCTATTGAAACTTAGATATTTATAAAAGTAATATCTAACTCAAAAATATAAATAATTGTGTTTGAATGTCTCATGAAAAACTCATTGACAACTTGATAAAAGTAAACAGTATGAGTTTAGATTTTTGTTGTTGTTGTTGTTGTTGAGATGTTGCACTCTTCAAAAGTTAGTTGAATGGAGTTAATTTGATGTTAATCTTGTCATCTTCACATAAGGTTATGAGCCAAATAATAGTTTTGTGCAACAAAGCAGATGCACCTTACAAGAGAATTGCTGAATGGTAATGAAACTACTACAGATTAAAGGGGGCCTCATGTTTGTCCAATTAAATTTTGATGTGAATTGTTTTGATGCAGGATTGCTTTTGTTTATTTTGTTTTTGTTGTTCGATTCAATATAAAGCTTCTCAAGTAAATCAAAATTACTTGGTAGTTCATTTTCCTTACAAATTTGTTGCAGTTGTGATTAAGTCTTCGTTTAAGATGGCTTTTTTATTGCTTCTTAAAATCACTTCTTAGTACAAGAATTTAAATTTTTATACTAGAAAGATGCTTTAAGAAGCGGTAAAAAAGTCGTTTCAAACGAAGCCTAAGACTTCGTTTGGGACGGTTTTCTTACTTCTTAAAGCAGCTTTCTAGTACAAAAATTTTAATTTTTGTACATGAAAGCAGCTTTAAGAAGCAGGAAAAAAACCGTCCCAAACGAAGCCTAAGTCTTATAAGGGGGAGTATATAGTTTCAACTAGCTACTTTTGAGGGAGGGAGGGAGGGAGGGAGGGAGGGACTCAAATTTTCATTATCTTAAATAAGAAGGCCTTAAATTATAATTGTTAAAAGTAGTGGCCCACTTCAATGACATTAAAGTCTAAATTGGAGGCTATTATAAAGCTTTTAATGGATGCTACAATAAAATTTTAAATGGAGACTATCATAAAATCTACAATGAAGGTTACCATAAAGATTTGCAATAGAGGCTACAAAAGTCTATTAGTAGTTGTTTATTAATAATAAAAAGTAAACTTTTCATTATATAAGCCTATATAAACTTTGCTAGTAAAATATTACACAACTACAAGCAAATAAAATATCTGATTTAAGAAACTTTCAAATTCGAGCATGGAAGACGAGAATATCAAAATTGATATGTTCAATGTCCAAAACTTCGAGTTCTAGAAGTTAAAGTACTATTTTTCTTATTGCTTTTAAAGCAGTTTTTTAGTACAAAAATTTTTTGAACTAGAAATTTTTATATAAGTTTTAGAAAGTAATAAAAAAGTTGTCCCAAACGAAGCCTTAAATATTAAGAATTGCCATTAATTCAAAGATGGATTTAAATCCATGGCATTAAATGTTATATGTGCGAGAAGTTGTGCTCAAAGGTAGGGGTGTCAAAATCGGGTTTCGGGTCGGGTTCGGGTCGAACCCGAAATGACCCGCGCTTTAAACGGGTTGACCCTAACCCGACCCGGGTAGGGAAACGGGTCAGAAAACCGGACCCGGACCCGACCCGACCCGGAACGGGTGCAGGTGGCCGATGCGGGCGGGCGCGCGGGCGCTGGGGCGTGGGCGCGCGGGCAGCGGGCAGCGAGCGCGCGGGCGCGAGTTCGGGCAGCACGGGCGCGAGTGGGGCAGGCTGGGCAGGGTTCGCGGGCAGGCTTTTAACAGGTTTTCGGGTTGACCCGACAACCCGTCGGTTCAACCCGAACCCGACCCGTTTTCTAAACTGGTCGAATTCCTGAACCCAAACCCGTCCCGTTTAGGGCTCGGGTCGGGTTCGAGTCGGATTTTCGTGTCGTGTCAAATATTGACACCCCTACTCAAAGGTGAGGTTGAAGAACTAGACAAGGCTAGACCTGATACTATAATGGAAAATATAGAGGGCTGTATTTTCACTTTATTGGATATCCGAGTTATGTAGTATTTAAGTTAAATTTAAGGCTTACACTTAACAATTTTTTATAAATATTAATGAGAGAATTTGAAGAAGTCATCAAGAAAACTCCTTTAAGGGTGTAAGTGAGCTGAGCTAGCTGGACCTTGACTCATTAATGAGCTCATGAGTCGAGCTTATCAAGCCAGGAGTTCAAACTCGAGCTCAACCTAACTCGGCTCACAAGCTTATCAAGCTGCTCGATTAATTTAAAATATATTTAAAAATTAATTTAAACTAGCATTATATTATATATTTTAACCTTTTTAAATTAAATTTATATTAAAAATAAAAATTCAAAAAAAAATTTAAATTTTAAAATTGGAACTAAGAAATCAAGCTTGAGCAATCAAACCAAGCTCGAGCCTATAAATTTTTTAGTTAGCCGACCTCGACCTCGAGCTCTACAAGAACTAAACAAGTTTAACTTGATTAGGCAAGCATATGAATGGAATTGTCAATCAAAGTCATATATATAATGTCTCTTAACAAATGGAAGTCTTTTTTATTAATCTTATTACAAATTTGGTCTAACGGCAGCATTTTTAGAAATTTTTATCAAATTATTTTATTTGCTACCATTTTATGATTTGAGTTATAATTATTTAAAATTTTAATTGAAGGATAAGAGAAATTTGATTGCATAAGTAGAAGAAAAAGAAGGGGCTAATGAATTAAAATATCTGATGATTTGAATTTTAGAAGGATTGACTGGAAAACTTTCAAATTTTCAACAAAGAATGCTTAAAAGATGTATTGAAAGATACAGCTCAACTCTTCCTGATCGCATGATTCTTATCCTATGGCTCAGATTCATTTTGATAAAAAAATTTGATAGGGATCGGTCCCAAAATAGAATATATTACTACTTCGTTTTCTCCTTTAAATCTTATGAAGAAAATTGTATCTATGCAGAAAGTTATACCACATTAGCATCACTACTTATACTTTTCTAACCATTTGTTCATTTCAAATGCAGTAAAGGTTGAACCAACTTTATCTATGTGTAGTTTTCACCATCCTTTCATGAAGAAAAATCACCTTTTCTTCTCCTTTGGGCAGTACCTCCCAACAAGATTGATCCGTTTGGATCTTGGTCCATGGTGGCCTTTTTCTTCATTTTGACAATTGGATCTCTCTATGAATGGAAAAGGGGTGCTTCGGATTAGGAGAAAGCACTAGTGATAGGGCAAAGGGGGGCTTGGAATGTGCACGGGTCAGTAAACTATGGCAAGTCACTCGCCAACACACGAGGAAGATCTTCTCCATAAGCGGTCTTTAAATCTCGAAAATAGTTTTGATCATAATAGACGTGGGTCGGGTTATTGATCCTAAGTTTTTGGTTGTGAACTATCTGCAGTCATAAGGATGGCCTTTGAAGTATCTATCATGGTAATTATGGTTTGTAATTATTTTATTTTTTAAATTTTATTTCCTTTTACTTTTCTCGGGTGAATCTCATCATAATATACATATAACACTCTAAAAAAGATGAAAATCTTAGCAAAATTTAGCAGTAGTTTTTAAACCACTACTAATTTTGGACATTATCAGCAATTTAAATCGTTGCAAGTAGCAGCGGTTTACCGCTGCTAAACATAGTGATGCAATTTTCTTTTTCTAGTGGTTGGAAAATTGTTGTGAAAGCCATTTGTTGTAGATAGAGAATACATCAGTCTTATAATAGTTCTGATACTTCATCAAAAATCAACTTGATCATGCACGAATCTCGAGACATATTCAAGTTGTAAACTTTCAAAATTAAATTCGGGATCATCTGAATTCCAATTTTAGCAAACTTATAGTCAAACTGAACGTCTCAAAGAGACGAACCTAACAACACCAAAATCGGTCTAACCCGAGCCAAATTGGGTACAAATCGGGGGCCCGAACCACATTTGAAAGGTTCAAAGCATTATTTGGATGACAAATGATATCCAAATATGACATGCTTATATTCAAATCGAGCGGCTCAGATAGATGAATCCAACGAGTCCAAGATCGCTGAATTCCGAGATCTTTAAGGCACTTAAACAGTTGAAAAACTCTCTATAATCGGGGAATCAATACGGGCCATCCAATAAAGCACTCAGAACCTGCCCTAGATCTTCTCTATATTTATGGGGTGTGTCACTCATGAAAATGTATAAATAGATCACACTCTATACATGAAGGGGACCTTTGGCTAAAGATTGAAGAGAGCTTGGGGTTTCAAGAGCTCCAGCACCACCGCCGGCGAACCCCCATCTACTGTCGTCAGACCACTGCTCGGCTATCGATCACCGTGGAATTTTCGCCTAGCCACCGCCGAACTTCAGCCAGACTTCGTCGGACCACTGCCATCCACCGAACGCCGCCGGACTTCCACACGGCTGCCAATCGACACCGGACTTCAGCCCGACTATCGTTGGACCACCGCCCGGCCGCCGGACTTCAGCCCGACCTTCGGACCACCGCCTGGCCGTCGTCAGACTTCAGCCCGATCATCGTCGGACCACCGCCCGGCCGCCGACCGTAACCGAACTTCAGCACAACTGTCCTCGGACCACCGCCCGCCGGACTTCCACTCGATTGTTGACCACAGCCGAACTTCAGCTTGACCGTCGTTGGACTATCACCCGGCCGCCAACTGCCGCCAGACTTCAGCCCAACCTTCGTTGGAGCACCGCCCGGCCGCCGACCGCTGTCGAACTTTAGCTCGACCGTCGTCGAACCACCACCCCCACCGACCGCCGTTGAACTTCAGCTCGACCTTCGTCGGATCACCGTCGGACCGCCGACCGCCTCCGGATTTCCACCCGGCCGCCGAGCGTTGCCAGACTTCCGCCTGATCTTCGTCAGATCATTCCCCTTCAGTTGAACTTCTGCCCGGACACCGTCGGACTTCCGCCTGACCGTCACTAGACCTTTGCCTAACTCTCCAAACTACTGTAATTTGACTGCCTCTAAGTCAAGGGAATAATTCACTCAAATTTAGTGGAATCTTTTCACCTGGGCGAGGCCCGTGATTTTTCTCTCTTCGGGCTTTCTACGTAAAAGGATCATGTATTTTACTTCTCTCTCTCTCTCTCTCTCTCTCTCTCTCTCTCTCTCTCTCTCTTTGTGTGATGGATATCAATGCATTGCTAAGACGAAAAGTTTATTCACTCCACTGCCACGAATATTCTAGCCCACAACAAGTTCTATAACCACTTCTAACTTTTTTGTGACAATTAAAACCGCTGCAATAGCCTAAAATAAATGATGTGAAAGTCTATTTTTCTGTAGTGTACGCACACGTATGCCAGTTTTCAATCTCAAATTACAATGGAGGAGTGGAAGCTCTCTAACGTAGGGATGGCTCTCCTACACATAAATTTTTTTTTAAAATTTTATTCCATGAAGACAAATAGAAGTACAGCAAGGGCCAAAACAGCAGAATGATCGGAAAAAAAGACCGGAAACAATAGAAAGTTACAAAAGGAAGGATCAATCAAGAAGATAAGAAGGCACACAAAAGCCATCAGGCTCAGTATTGGCAAAGACTACCAACCACTCTGAATCCAGGCACGGACCATCCAGAGGAGTGAATGTGCAACAATCCACTAAAAAGCCAACCAACCGTCAGCACCACTAAGAAGAACCACCACCAAAGGTTGCCAACTAGCCACAGATCGAGAGTGATGAGCCCGAGCCACATCATCGCCCAAACCAAACTAGCAATATTCGCTGGCCAACAAAACAAAACAACCAGAAAAGGCACCAAGAAGCCACATAGGAGAAGACACAGAATCACCAACAAGGCAGCCACCAAGCACACAAAAAAGGGCTATTTTTTGGATTTTCGCTTTGGATGTTTACCCACCCAAAAATGATCATCACGCAAAAAACCTTTCTGAGCTAAAACTTCCACTTCTTCTCCCTCAGAAGAAGAGGGAGAAGAGCATACAAGCCAATCAGCTTGCAATTTAACACTATCCCCCCGTCTTTCTCCCACATGGCCAACCAAAGCATTAAAAGAGATTAAATTAACTGGGACCTCAACAAGATGTCAATCCAACTGAATAGTAGGAGAAGAAACATTTGGGACCACATCACAATCAACCAAAGAATTACTCATGATCTGTCCCTCAGGCACAACAGTCAAAGCCAAATCCTCAGTAGAATCATCTCTCAACTTCTCCTCATACTTCCCACTAGAAGGAATAACCATCAAGTTCAAGCAACAGTTAACAGCATTCAACGACTTAGAAACGAGCACAGCGGGCACGACATCATCACCAGCCGAATTAAGAACAGTTCTATTATTATAGCCCACAAGAGTAGTATCCCCATCCAAAACAGGTGACTGGTTATACCGGACAACCAGAGCCTCAGCATAAGTGAAAAAAGCATCAAGTAATTCAGACGCCAGCATACAACCTAACGCCAAATCAGGCCTAGAAACCTCATCAACAGCAAGGTTCAAAGCCGAATACACATAAATTAATCTTAGCATCGTAATACAACAACATCAAACTTTACGATATAAAAGATTTACTCTTAAATTATCCTACAATTTTCAAAATTATGGCTGCCATTTATTTTGTTTTAAATTGCCATAATTGTATTTCATTTGTCAAATATAATATAATATTTGTAGAATTAAACATCGGCGATTGAATGGGATATTTTTAACAATATAATTGTCATAATAATTGGAGATGACACATTCAATTAAATATAATAAATAATTATGGGTGAATGGATGAAAATGAAAATTTTCAAACGTCGTGATTTATTGTTGACCAAATTATTTAATTATCTATGACAAGTAGGACATTAAAGCTCCTAATTGTAGTTTTATCAAGATTTTGATTTTACTTAAGGGGTTATTTAGTTTGAAATAAAATAGGCGTAACATAAATCATTTACATGAATTTTGAAAATATTGATTTTTGGTTGGATAAAAAAGGAAATCAAATTAAAGTAAAAGAAATGCAGTGTAAAATATTTTAGTTCATTTTTGACTAAAGTAAACTCATTTAATTTTGAACGAAAATCATTTTCATGACAAGCAACATCTCTTGCCGCTGTTGGCCGCCAGCCACCACCACCAGCCGCCACATACCACCATAGACCACCATCGCCACCCCTTGATGCCAGCTGCCACAGTCACCCATCACTAACATCATCTTTGAAATTTACACTATATTCATTTTACTTCAAATCAAATAAGAAAAACACTCACTTTCATTTTTTTTTTTTCACTCATTCAAATAATACCAAAGTATTAATTCCTTTTACATTACATTCTTTTTATATTATATTTCTTTTTTAGGCAACCAAGCATCCCCTAAATTATATCATTTATATTGATAATATCAAATAATACAAAGCAAAATATTTAGATGGTACAAAAAAAATATATTATAAGCTACACAAAGATCTCTCGTCTATCATGTCATAATAGTCAACTCAAGTTTCTTTCCTTCCACAAATTTTCCACTTTGATGAAGTTATTTTTCTAGAAAATAAATGCAGTTTTTCTTTGATTAGGTTTTCACAAATTACGCAGCTCATCTTGATTTTTTGATTAGGAGCTTTGGCTGTCAATTAAGAGGTCTTGGGTTCGAGTCTTACATACGTAATATGCGTATGAGTATGCCGTAATTGACTTAAATATCAAAAAAAAAATTCCACAAATTTAAATCTCTTTTCTTTAAAATACTTTCTTAATAAATTTATAATAATTAGAAATATAATTGATTATTACAACTAAGTCATGCTCCATTATAATAATTAGAAATGTAGAATAAAATATTATCTTTTTCAATTAAGAGGGATATTATATAATAATTATTGTAATTAGGTTAAATCTCATGCTTTTTTCATCCTTGAATTTTTCACGTAAAATATTTTTGGCTGATTTTTTTTGTGCATGTTAGATTTTTGCTCAAAGCTAAGATATTAAATATACACTCTATAAATTTTTTTTTGTACATCCAAATTTTACGAGCATTTATAAATTCTAAAATTACATAACAAATTGATTTGAGAAAATTGAAACAAATTTATGTTGCTGAAATTTGAAATTTTCAAAACTAACATAACCGAATTTTTATCTTGTGAATTAGAGAATGAGAAAATATTGAAAAATCAATTCTACGACTTATTCATCTCAGCGTCAATTCATATAATATCCTAATGAAATTTTTTTTGTTATATAAAAATATAAAGATTGTTGCAGGCTAGAACATACACAGCAGTAGAGTGTGGGGATTTTTCGTCTTTGCTTTGCACGAATATCCAGCACACAAACCGAGAAGTTAAGACACTAAGATTTTTACGTGGAAAATCTTGGAAAAAATCACAGGGTCACTCCCAGTTGAAATGATTCTACTATTGCATGAATAAGTTACAAATGTTGACTTATCCCTAAATTTAAGGACGGTCAAATTACAATAGTTTAGAAAGTGAGTTGGACTTCGTGTGACGGCAGTTGAGCAGAAGTTTGATGGCCATTGAGCAGAAATCTGGCGACAGTTGATGACCGGGTAGAAGTCATTGTTCAGAATTCAGATTAAACTTTGCTAAAATTAAAAATTAATTCAAGATGTGCGTGTTAACAGAAAACACCGCACTTCTCAAATAAATTCACAGAAGACATTGTTCAGATTTATGTATTTGATGCATTTGCAATTATGGGTATTGGTCAGCCTGCGAATTAATTTAATTAAGAAATAAATAAAACGGGGCCATCTATTTCATTAAATAAATAAATTAATTAAATCTTAAATTATAATATTTTTAAAGAAATTTATTTCTAACTTTTTCGCAAAAAGTTTAAGTTCTTATAGCTAATAAATTTAATATAAAGGATAATATTTCTATTTCGGTGGAATTTTAGTCCAAAGTTTTGAAACACCAAATTCAGTTTATCTGTTTATGATAACTTTTTTAGTAATTTAATTGATTTTAGAATTCAATTTAATAGTGTTTTTTATTACTTTTATATTAATAATATCTAAAAAATGTTGGAATTATAAAATAAAGAAGATTATATGATTAAAATTAATGAGATCTTAGTTATGAAATTCTAATAAAATTTAATTACAACACGAATTTTGGTGATTTGTAATTTAGGGTTTATTTGAGATAGCTTTGTTACTGTTGGCTGTTGAGAAATTAACTATTTAAAATTATTATAGAAAGCATCTTTTTAGTACAAAAATTTCATAAAAATAGAGAAGATGCAATGGCCAAACATAAAGGATGGTTGCGATCTAAAAAACAAAGTAGTAAAAAAGTTGTTCCAAACGAAACCTTAGGATCCATTTGGGACGATCGGGGATTTTTTAAAGGTGATTATAAACTTGTTGTGGAGAAGTAATTTTTTTTAAAAGCTACTATAAAAAACTTTCTTGCACAAAAATTTCTTTAAATAGTAAAAATAATAATAGTCAAACATAAAGTATGATTGCAATTTGAAAAAATTATCATGATCGGGCACAAATCTTGATGCAATTATGAACCCAAAACTTACAAAATTAAATTCTGGACCACCCGAACTCCAATTTCAGCAAGCTTAGTCACATTGCACATTTTGAAAAGACGAACCTAACGACACCAAAATCAATTTAATTTGAGCCCAAATTGGTCCAAATCAAGAGCCCGAACCGCATTTCGAAGGTTCAAAGCATAAATTGGATAACCAAATGATATTCAAATATAGCATGCTTATAGTGGAATCGAGCGGTCTGACGAGACAAATCCAATGAGCCCAAGATCGCCAAATTTTGATATCATTAAGGCACTTAAATGCTAGCCATACCACTCTCAAAAAATTATAAATAGACAACATTCTTCTCATGGGGGGAAGAGAAGAGCTCTGAGGTTGAAGCTCCACCCCGACACCATCGCCGCCAACGAATCTGTGCCACCAGGTTGTCGAAGTCGAACTTTTGGCCAACCATCGTCGTCGGACCTCCATATGGATGCCACTAACGAGCCTTCCTCCGATCACCGTCGCCCGCCGATTACGATCTTTCCTACCACCGTTGCCCATCAACTACGATCTTTCCGACCACCATCGCCCATCGATTATGTTCCTTCCGACCGCCGTCGACTACGATCCTTCCGACCACAATCGTCTGCCGACTACGATCCTACTAATCAAATGAACATATCGACACTCTCTTAAGAGCAGTCGTCATATACAGTGTATATTTGCTACATGAGCCAACGCCCTTTTTCGAGGAAGGGCATCATTTGAAATCAACCACTAATATTAGTGGCATCATTTCAACATGGCAAGGCTCCGTAATTTTTTCCCTTTTTAGGATTTTTCACGAAAAATTCTGTTCTCTTGTGATTGATGCACCCATCTCTTCTATTTGTTTGTGACAGGATCTTCGTACACAGTTAGGATGTTAAACTATATTTCTCTACAGTGACGAATATTCTAGGACACAATAATAATGTGTGTCTATATTATTATTATTATTATTTCCATCCTTACTAGAGCTACTCATTGCTGGCTGAGCCAATAAAAGAGCTCTGAGGCTGAAGCTCCACTTGGCACCACTGTCGACGAATCTGCGCCACCAGACTGCTGATGTTGAACCTTTGGCCGACCATCGTCGTCGGACCTCCATATGGATGCCACTAAAAAGCCTTCCTATGATCACTGTCGCCTGCCAATTACAATCGTTCTGACCACCGTTGCCCGTCGACTACGATCATTCCGACTACCGTCGCCCTCGATTATGGTATTTTCGAACACCGTCGCCCATCGACTATAGTCCTTCTGACCACAATCGCCCACCGATTACGATCTTACTAATCAAATGAACATACCAACACTCTCTTAAAAGCAGTTGTTATGCCATTCTCCAACTACATACTATATTATATACAGTGTATATTTGCTACATGAGTCAACGCCGTCCTCCGAGGAAGGGCATCATTTGAAATCAACCACTAATATTAGTAGAATCATTTCAACTGGGCAAGTCTCCGTGATTTTTTCTCTTTTTAAGATTTTTCACGTAAAAATTTTGATGTCGCTTGTGGTTAATGCACCCTTCTCTTGTATCTATTTGTGTGTTAGATCTTAGTACAAATTTAAGATGATAAATTATATTTCTCTACCGTGATGAATATTCAAGAACGCAACAATAATAATTTTTTTTTTATTGTTTCCATCCTTACTAAAGCTAGCCATTGCCCGCTGAGCCAATAAAATTCAAAATTTTAAAAACAAAATTATCAAATTAAATGATAAATTTATAGGCATCAATGTTCAAGACATTTTAATTAAAAGGCTAAGGGACCGCTCCAGATGATTATAATTTTTTTATAAAAATAATTATAAAACTGTTATGAAAAATCAAAATTTTTAAATTTATTATAAAAAATAATTTCTTAACACTTTTTTTCAAAAATAATAAAAAATAAATAACCAAATAAAATTTTAATTACAACTAAAAACCAAACACTAAAAAAAAAAATCCCAAATAAAACCTAAGCTATCAATTAATAGGTTGGGCTGGCATGAAAACACGATTTTATCAGCGCCCTTCCCATCCTTAAAAGCCGACGCCCCATTACCCTTCCCCAACCTCCATCAACAAAAAAAAATGTTTCTTTCCCACTTTCTCATGAAAATTTCCAAAGGCTACGGCCACCTCGAATCGGACCGATCACCGCCGGTGGAAACCAAACTCCTCAGGCGGGTTTTCTCTCAAAAGAAGCGATTTTGCAGGCCTTTACTTGGCGGAGGTGAGGAAGAGAAGCCATCGCTTCCTCCGAAGGGGCACCTGGTTGTGTACGTCGGCGGCGGAGAGGAGACGGGGCCTCCGCAGAGGTATTTTGTGCCGGTGCTTTATTGTAATCATCCGCTATTTAGAGAGCTTTTAAGGGAGGCAGAAGAGGAGTTTGGGTTTCAACATCCAGCGGGGATCACCATACCCTGCCCAACTTCGCGGTTCGAGTGGGTGAGTCATAGGATCGCCGGCGCCATTGATCGCCGGAGTAGCGGTCGCCGGAGTTTTTGGGCGTTGTGATTTGGAAGAATCAAAATAAATATAGTATATTCCTATTGAGTAATTTGGAGCATTTTTTCGATGTATTTGCTATTTTGCTTATGATTGCCGTGATGAGAGTGGCACGCCGCACGTGCAGTTACCAACTTCAAAGTTTGTAAATGAAATTTTCTTTTTTGGGGGTGAAATTTTGGGCTTGGCCCGTATATTGAATGAGAAAAAAAATTACAAGTAAAGAAAGACCAAAAATTGTCCCATACAAAAAAGGGACTTGCTCATCTCGAGCAGAAAAATTAGCTCAAAAAATAGCTCAACAAGAACACAAAAACAAAAATCCAGAGAATGAAAAAGCTCCAAGAGCCAAAAAGCCTGGACTCAAACCCTTGGTTGCCTGAAGACCATTCAAAGGGGAGCCTGCAATTGGAGCCTCATCATAGTCCAAGGCAAGGCGAAAAACACAACAGGCGTCGTCGAATAGCAGCAGCGGCCCGTACAAGAGTCTCGGTGAATAAGAAATGAGCAGAACAGAGAACCTTCGAGCAAGAAAAGTTGAAATCCCCAGCACAGCCAGATAAAACAGCTAGATTAGATCCATATATTTTGAGAAATTTCTCCACTTAATGACTTTCTCAAAAACAACCTTTTGATGATAAGGGCAGTGGTAATGCTACTGTTAATTTGGTTCCCAAATCTCCTATTGTTCCTTTCTTTCCAAATGAAATAGATGCAACAACAAGAAATGAGAAAGTAAAGCTTTTTAACTGGCTGTTGTGTTATGTGATCTCCATCAATCCATTCTAAAAGCTGGAGAATATTTGGTCTAAGGAGAAGATGCTTATTGCTAGGTATGAGTTCCGATAGAATAGCAAATGAGTATGAACATTCAAAAAATAAATGTGACTCACTTTCAGGAAATTCATGACATAAACTGCAAGTTAAAGGAACAAAGATGTTCCCTTTATGCAAAGCTTCCACGGTTTTCATACCACCAACAATAGCCAGCCAAGTGGAGCAGGAGAACCTCAGAGCATAGTGAGAGTGCCACACCAAATTATACCACGGGCAAATAGGCAAATTTCAATAAAACTCAAAGATAAAATCAGCAAATTTACTATCTTTCTGATTCCCCCATACTAAACAAGTCTTAGAATTCTCCAAAATAAGAATGTCTTGAATTGCATTGCAAACAGAGTATGGAATAGAATCTGGAAGAACCCACTTATTGCCCGATATAAAATCCCTGATTAAGGAATCAGGATTAGATGCATGTAGTAAATAGTGACCATCCGAAAAATCATCTAACTTGCCATTATAGCACCAGTGATCCCAGTGCACAGAAATAGGAGCGTTAGGAGTAATTCTGAAAGAGATTTTATCATTGGCAGCAGGGGCAGAAATACAAACAGCTTTCCAAAAACTGGTAGCAAAAGAAGGTGCAGGGCGCCAAGGAGAAATGTATCTGGTGGATAACAAAGAAAAAAGGGGAGAGGTCATGTTGTACATTCTGAAGATAACAGAAACATTAAAGGTGAATTGGATGGCTGGCAAAGAAGGCAATCCCAAACCCCCATACTGCTTAGGCTTGCAGACCTTGTTCCAAGAGACCATATGGATTTTTTTACTAGCACTGGAATCAAAAAAAAAAGGAATTTAGAACATACTTTCTTGTAATACTTGGTGATTGATTTAGGCAATATAGCACCACGAATCTAGTAGGAAATGGAGTTAAGTATGGTGAATTTCAGAAATTGCAAAAGACCAGCAAAAGAAAGGACATTGGCTTTCCACCCAGATAGCTTTTTAGAGATGCTATCAGTAAGGGGTAAATAGTTGGCAAGATTAAGTCGTTTGAATGACAAAGGAATCCCCAAATATGTAATCTTGAGGCTAGTATTGTGAATAGAGATTGCTTGACAAATTTCTTACTGATTAATTACATTCCTAAGAAACATGACAGAACTTTTGTCTAAGTTCACATGAAGCCCAGAAGCATTAGCAAAGGAAGTTAGGATGTTTGTGAGCTTATTTCAATTCTCTAAAGTGGCCTCTCCAAATATGAGCACATCATCAACATAGAGAAGATGAGATAAAGTAAAGCCATCCAATTTTATCCCTTTAAAACCACCATCATCAAGAAGAGAAGAAAATGCATCCATCACCAGGAAGAAAAGGTATGGGCTAAGGGGATATCCTTGTCTTAAACCAGCAGAAGAAGAGAAATAGCCCTCAAGTGCTCCATTAATCAAGATAGAGAAATTCACATTAGTAATACAAGCTTTAATCCAACTCAAAAAGATGATAGGGAAGCCTTTCTGGATCATTCTAGCAATCAAGAATTCCCTTGAGACTGTGTCAAAAGCTTTACGAATGTCAAGTTTAACACAGAAGTACTTATTGATGCCCCTTTTCCTAGCAAGAGCTAAAACTTCATTGGCAAGTAATATGTTGTCTGTAGACATCCTAGACTTGACAAAGCCAGATTGATTATGTCTAACAATCAAGGGCATTATAAGCATAAGCCTATTAGCAATAGTTTTAGCAACAATTTTGTAGAGTGTTACATAGAGAAATAGGCCTAAAATCTATAATAGACTCAGTGTTTTTGTGCTTGGGAATGAGTGCAAGGGCTGTCGCTTTAACACCACTAGGAAGGTATCCTTTAGAAAAGAATGATTTGACTGCTTTACAAACCATAGGGCCTAATATATGCCAACCAGATTTATAGAAATGGAAGTTGAATCAGTCCGAGCCCGGAGCAGAGGAGGAAGAGCTCGAGAAAACTGCCTTTTTGATCTCCTAATCAGAAACAGGTTGAGATAAGCTAGCCGAGTAATGATCCGGGAGGGCATCTCCAATCAAAAAAAGATCAATATCCAAATTTGAAGGAGGGGGCGGGGGGATTACATAGAGCTTGAAAGTGTTGAATAATAGTATTGGTAACATCACTACTATCAGAATTAGGATGAGAGGCTAGAAGGTTAACAGCCTCTCTAGTACTACCTTGCCCGCTTCTGATTTTAGCATATAGGAATTTAAGATCTTCTTCTCCGTGCTTAAGCCAATTGACTTTGGCTCTTTAAATAACCCAAGAGGCAAGGATGCGAGAGAACTCAGAGACTTTGTGGTTGATGTCTTTCAGAGAGGCTTTGAGAGAGGGATCATTCGGATTATCATGAATCTTCTCCAGACAAACCTTTTGCAGCTTATTTAACTCATCAAGATGTAAGTTGATGATAGAGGAATTAGCCCAAGCTTCCTTCTTTATACCTAGTTTTAGCTGTTTAAGAGTATTGCATAAAAAGGACAGAGCATTACCTGAAATAGGTTTAGAGAAAACCTCAAGTAGAAGAGTCCAATACTTATCAAAATTGGTCCAATAATTTTTGAAAAGGAATCTATGATCCAAGTTGAGAGCAACACCAGAATGCAAGATCAGAGGACAATGATCAGAACAGGAAGGACTTTGGATAGAGCAGTAAGAGCTGGGGTAAGCATTCATCCAAGCATTGTTGACCAAAGCCCTATCGAGTTTAATATGAATCGGATTGTCAGTACGCTGATTAAACCAGGTGTAAGAGCAACCGACAGAATGTAGGTCCTTAAACAATTGTCAAAAATCATATTGTTAAACTCTACTAAAGCTCCTTGGGAGATAGTCGTGCCCCCCAGCTTTTTCAGAAACATATTGACAGCAATTAAAATCTCCCAGCAGTATCCAAGGGACATCTTGATGGGGTGCGGGTGCAATTCGAGAGATAAGGGCCCAAAGTTCCTTCCTTTCTACACTACTATTTGAAGCATAAATAACAGTGAGCTTTAAAAGGGTAAATAACAGTGAGCTTTAAAAGGGGGGGGGGGGGGGGGGGGGGGGGTGAAACCAATTGAGAAAAAGCTAGAGATAAGCTGAGAAGATATATGAAATGGGGTGAAATTAATCTTACCAGCATTCCATTTGACCCAAATCCTACCCAAAGGGGATTGATCAAAATTATTGCAACTTTGTTCATTAGGAAAAACAGTGTGAGCAATTTCAAAAAAAGGGTTCTGGAGAGAAGGAGAGTGAATTCTCGTCTCCAAAATACACAGCATATCCAATTTAAACGAATCAGCTAACCATTTACAACACAGGACTTTATCAGGGCGATTAAAACCCCTGACATTTCAAGCTGCACAAGACGGTAAAAACATCAGGAAACAGATTGAGGTGGGGCCTTTTTGGCTTGCTTACCCCTAGCAAATTTTTTGACCACAACAGAATAGGAGGACTGTTGAGACGTTTCCTTAGGCTTTTGAGGTTTAGTAACAACGTCATCGCATACAGAAGAGTCAGGAGGGTTGCCTATCTCTGTCTGGGTTTGTAAAACATCAAACTTATTAGGAGATATAACTCCAAGAGGCGAAGCCGCATCTTGGCTTAAAGAAGCACTGACTGAAGAAGAGGAGGTTTCTTCCATGGGGGAATTGAGATTGGGGATGCTAGAGTGTCCTGTCTTCAGAGAACATGAGAGAATAGGAGGTGGCATGGTAGCAAGTTTGTCAGCAGGCAAAATTGGAGGATGTTGGGGGGTTGTTAAAAGATTGCTGATTGGTTGGTGAGGTGGAGGGGAGTGAGGTTGATATAAAAGAGGTTGTTCTGTGTTGATGGTGGGAGAGATTTGAATATTATTAGTGGAAGGGGGGTTAGAGACAGAAGGGAGAGAGTCCCTATTGAGTTTGGCGGGAAAGGGGTTAGAGGGTGGGGCAATCGGGAGAGTCCCTACGTCCGATTGAGTATCCTACCAAACAAAGACTCCAGTCTTCAGCTCCTTGGGACAATTTTTCACCAGAAAAAGGAACAATTTTTGGCTCAAGAGGAAAGTGGGAGAGGTGAAGATCAGTCGATGAAGTATCTTCAGAAGCGAAGATGGATGTCCAATTGCGTGCTGGAGGAGGAGGCATTCCACCAGGAGACGACAGGGGGAAAAATCAGAGAGATGGAGTAAAGGATCCATGGTGGAGAGAAGTGGAAGGGTGCCTCCGGCAGAGTCGGAGGGGGAGGGAGAATGATGGCGCAAAGCAGCTAGAGAAGAGAAAAAAAACCCTAGTAGAGCCCTCGCAGCTTTTTTTTCATTACAAAACTTTTCGGTGTGCGAACTACGCGAGAGAAATGAAATTTTCTTACCTATAAATAATATATATTATATTTATCTCAAATAAATGTAAAAATTTAGAGAATTCTTCTGATAAAAAATCTAGACATTTAGCATTACCTAAATTATCCTTTTTTTTATTATTTAACATATGTTTTGAATGGCTATAATTAATTTTAGTTATTTTTAAAAATATCCTAACTTTTAAAAAAGGTTTTTAAATGTATTATTTTTTTATGAAATTTGTAGACTTAAAAAATAATTTCTATATTAATCAAATTAAATGATAAATTTTAAAAATAATATTTATTCAAAAAAATTCTTTTTTTTTTATTTTTGCTTGCTGAACCGCACTTTTATCTAACTTTAAATATTGATTTTTTAAAATAATTTATTATATGAGTTTGAGAGAGGTTGGATGTAGAATAAAAAAATTTGATTTGAGTATAGTATTTTTTAATTAATTAAATGCTTTTTAATTTTAATCAACTAAGGATTCGTTTCGAGCAATTTTCGTATTGTTTTCTGAAGTAATTTTTTAGTACAAAAATGTCTAGTTTAAAAAATTTGTATATTAAAAATGAGCTTTAGAAAGCAATAAGAAAGTTATCTCAAACAAAAATTAAATGAGCCCTCAAATATTTTAAGTAAAAAATTAAAACTAATTTAAAATAGCCCTAGGGTTTGCATATGTTGTGATATGTAATAAATATGGATTCTAGATTTAAAAAGTTGTGTAAATTTGAAAGAAATTTTATCAATTGCAAAATAAATAATTTGGAAGCACATCAAATAAGGTTGAGGTTCTTTATGTAGAAAAACCAGTAAGGAGGAAAAATCTAATAGTGTGATCAAATGAAAATGATTTGAATAATGTGAATAGTAGATAATAATGGATGATATTCCTTGTAATTGGATAAGATATTTGTTGGGAAAAACTTGAAGGAAGGTGATTCTTGAATTTCTTGTCCGGCTGCAAGAGCAGCCTTCACTGCTTCATCAAGAAGAGAGTGAGGGAGAATAGGAGGAGAGCAAGAGAGAGAGCTCACAACCTTTATTGATTTATTCTATTGGTATTACCCCTTACATCAACCTATGAACTATGTATAGACTTTGACACTGGTGTGGTGTCTTGCAGAACAACACTAACTTAAAACTAAACCAAAAACTAACAATCTCCACCTTGGTTCAATTTTATAATGTATAAAAAAAATCTCCATCTTGGTCCAATTTTACAATATATAAAAAAAACGTCCACTAGACAGTCACCTCGGTTGCCTCTTCTCTCTTCGCCTATTTGCTCAAAAGATAGCCTGTTGTCCACAGAAATCAGCCCAGCAGCCCAATTGCTGCTTTCCTCCACCTGTTCACATGAACATGCGCCCATTGCAATCTGATCGGCTTCCTGCATGAACTCCGCGAGCAAGTCCGTTAGCCCGAGCCCAATCTCGCTCGCGCCCGACTTCTATATTGCATTCCGATTCACGGCCCAAGCACGTGCTCGGGCTAGTTCTAACCTACGCACGCCTACGCCGGTCGATGTTCCTCCTGTGATCCGCACGCCTGTGCCCCACGCAGCGCCTACTTCTTGCTTCGTGCGCAAATCCAACTTACACCCATGACTTGTCTACTTCAGCCACGCGTCCAAGCCTGTCTCCGTTCATCGAGCTCACGTGCTCGCTTCCTGTGCTGGTCTCCACGCGCGAGCACACTAGGCATGTACTCCTGATGCCCGCACGGCACCAACCCGCTTCCGTGAATGAAATCTTAGCTACGTGGAGTCCACTATCTGACCCCATGGTTCTTGCATGGTCACATGCATTGAATCCCATGCATGAGCTCACCTATCCCATTCCGCATGTTCGGTGTGACCTCTATGCCGGTATGCGCTCCAGACTCTTGCTTTCAATCTACAGCCTACCCGCGATCAAGCCCGATCGTGTCTCTGAAGATGACAGACGACCCGCATGCTCGATCTTGCGCAAAACAGCGCATGTCTCCAAGCATGGCCCACGCACAACACTCTTGTGCGCCCTGCACCTATCCACACACTCCAACCGTCCGACCTACCCATGAACACCCGCGTGAAATCGCGCTTGACCTGCATGCTCCGCTCCTACCAAACACCCACACGATTGCTTTCTCTTCGGCCTGACGTCCAACTCGCAACGCTAACCTGTGTATGCTTTCAACTCATGCGCCTCTAATCCTCCACGCGATTCCAACTCATAACGACAACTCCTTCCCATCCCTTAAAAGCATAGAAGCTAGAGACGAATGACCTCAACCCTTCCCCGAACGAGACCTCGTCTCGTCCCTTCGGCCTTCACCCTTTCTTGATTACAAGAAACTCCTCCTTCTTGCCCCCTTAATCATTCTATAGCAAGCTCTAATACCAATTATTGAGAAAATTTTGAAGGAAGGAGATTCTTGAACTTCTTGTCTGGCTGCAAGAACAGCCTTCACAAAGAAGAGAGGGAGGGAGAATAGTAGGAGAGATGGAGAGAGAGCTCATAGCCTTTATTGATTCATTCTATTGGGATTATCCCTTACATCAACCTACGAATTATATATAAGCTTTGACACTGGTGTGATGTCATGCAAAACAAGATTAACCTTAAACTGGTCCAAATACTAACATTTATAAAATATAATAAATATAAACTATAAAAGATGACTCTCATAATAAAAATAAGAGTAGTTTTGAGGCATTTGAATTATCATTAACAAATTGTTAGTAGTATGTTTGGCCTTTCCCTTTATAAAAGATGATATCACCGACCAAGAATATAGGTTTAATAGAAACAATAGTCATTTGCAATGGTGGGATGGGCTAGAGTGCAAATTTTTAAAGCCTACATCTACAAATTGCAAACTAGTTTATGAACTCTTATTTACTTTCATATATTCGATTTTAATAGATAAACTCTCTATAATTCTTGAAAAAGAATCATTGTGTAATAAGTTATTGAAGCTATTCATTGCCATATAAATATCTACTATAGTATAAATATATAGTCATTAATATTGCAATGTATCCTTATTATCAAGAATATTTTTATTTATTATATTTTTCATTATTATTCTCCTATTACCTATATATATAAGCGTCCTTATACAATAAAAGATATTATAATTTTAGCTTTCTAACAGTTATAGAGTGTTGGGGACCTATGATTCTAGTTAATTATCATAATGACCTCTATGAGTTTAATTAATTAAGCTCTTGTTGCATATCAATGATTAGCTTTGTTTTTTATCTAAAAGTTAATTTTTGCTAGCATTATTAGGGAGTCAGATTAGAATAATTAGGAATATTTAGTGGTTACTAATTAATTATGATTTATATCCCCAACGATTTGAATCCTTGTTTAATTTTGCTCAATATTGCAAGAGCTAATAAGCCTATATTTCCTACCCATTTCCTATTTATCGTTAAAAAAACAAAAACCCGAACACTAAATACTTTACTGACAAACCTGAAGCAAAAATATACAAAGCAGAACATCTCCGGTTCATGTTTTTAATAGATAACGCATATCCAGATAACTCCTATCAAATATAAGAAACTCTTCAAGGCCCCAATTCTATAACAAAGCATTTGACCCTGTTATCTGATACTAATCAACAAAGCATTTTACAGATATATAAAGCTTACCCAAACTCCATATCTGTGCTCTGATCAGGCACTGTAACCATGGCTCAGTGGGCTCCATTTTGCAGAGTTATAGCCTCCACATGCACTAATACAAGCGCCCTCCATTGCATCCAAGGAGATATCCGAGTTACAAATGTTTGCAAAAGCTCGCATGTGCTTCATTCCATACTGCGTGAGCGAGCCACAGTGGGACTCAAAGATGCGAACCTGCATAAATTGTCATGTATTTGTGGTTATAAACAGGAAGAAGTGGCTCCAGAAACAGCTGCAAGCAAGCAATTCAATACTCGAGCTTGAAACAATTTTCATTACCATGGATTTCAAGCAATCCCAATCATCAACCAATGGCTGACCAGAGGATCTAATGTTTCTGAGGATGGATGGACCCTTGATTGATCCGAAAATGAGCTTTCCAATAAAATCAATGCTGCTGTCCAAATGCAAACGGTGCTTCATTGTTGCTGTGATTTCCTCGAGAATCTCTGTTTTATTATTTGAGTTGTTGTCTAGCTGCTCATACTGCAAAAATAATATAATAACAATTAACCTGAATGTTTAAATGATTCGAGCATTGATAATGATCTGCTCAGCGTTGAAATAATAGAAGAAATACGAACAAATGAAGAAAAAAAAAACTCATTTGAGGGGGCATGCAAACGCATATGTGACCGAGATTAACTTAAGACGTCCTAAAGCTTGACTGAAGACATTTTTCACAATATTTGAGGCTTTCAACATGAAAAAGCTTCTCCATGACATATCAGGCATTAGAAATACATTACCAGATGTATGCATGTTAGATTTAGCGTAGGTAGATGCTGAACTTTTCTTCTCTTCGCTTTGTAAGATGTTTTGAGTTACCGAACACAATCACACAATATTCAGGAATAAAAACTACACTTCAAGCATCCATAAATTTAGGGTTTATATGTGAACGAGTCCAGATATGAAACAGTTTAATCAGAAAGATAAACTTTACGCGCCACCGAAGTTTAGGACTTTCCAGAAAGATTTTTTTATGATGAAATTAAGAAGAATAAACTAATTAATATATTAGAAGAATAGTTGGAATAATATCTACTAAAAATATACTTTAGTTGATATTGACATATTTAAGATAGAAACATAATTCATGTATTTTATAAAAGGGCACAAAGGCCAAATGACAATGCACGCCTAATATTTTATTAAGAAAAAAACAATAGTATGAAGAGCAGAGATCGAAATTATGATCTCATGATTGGGAGCTAATATATGAACCACTAAGTCCAGTCCGGATTTACAAATAATTGGGACATACATGCAAAGAATGATAGAATGTATTAGGATTTTGACTTAATAATTTCTTAAAATAAACATAATCTTTAAAATAGGTCGATTTAAGAATAATTATAAATATTTTTTTATTAAATAAGGTTTGAAAAGTTTCCTACAGAATTTCTTATTTTGAATAACTGTAACATAACATAGTTTAATCATTTGTTAGATTTGAAATTAGGATGGTTGCAACTTTAATGAATTTGGGAGTTCTCTTGAGTTATTCTTTCAATTTATAGTTTCTCCATTCTTGTCTGCATTTAGGTTTGGAGAAAGGTGTTGTCCTATGCACCTTTTATGTCTACACATGCATCTCTTCTTTATAGCAAATCAAATTCTCTCTCCTCTCATGGACGTTTACTATTGTTGCAATTGATCCACATGAACCATGGTGACATTTTATGGTGCTTGGTCACTTTGTTATTATTTTGTTTGCTCATATACTCATGTGGTCTTCAATATATGTTTGAACCAATGAATGAAAAGATAAAGTTGGGATAGATGAAAAAGTTCAATCCAATTATATTTTTACAAATGAGAATTTTGGAAAGAGGCCTTGGAGAAAACAATTGCAATGAGTCTGTAACTTTAGGAGTACTTGTACATGACTACAAATATCTCCTACAAACTGTTTCAAAAGCAAATATTACAATTATTGAACATGCATAAGGTACACCAACTAAATTGAACATGCATAAGGTACACCAACTAAATCGCTTCTTAATGAATTCAATTACAATGTTAGGGAGTTGAGAAATATTGTTGTAATAACTGATGATGAAGAATAAACCTTGTTATTATTGTGCCCCTTCTATAAGTTTTTTATGGCATTATGTTATACGGTATAAATATTAATTTTTAAAAGATGTTTAAATCCATTTTTTTTAAAAATGCTATTGATAGGTTTTGGGTGTAGAAAATGAAAATTCAACTAAGAAAATATTTCAAGAAGGCATCAATCTCTAATTGTGAAAGAAATCCCATAGTAGGTTCAAAGATATGGACTTCTATTGCAAAAAGAAAGGTTATATCAAGAACGATTTTCGGGCTTTGAAAGAGCTGCGTGACCACAAGCAGGATAAGTCAGCTAAACTATTGCTATTAAAAATTGGTCGAATGTAAATTTAGATTATGCTTTTTAGTGACCGCTAGATACATATGCAACAAGTAGTGGATTTTGGATTCAGTTTGTTTGTACCTTACGTCCAACTAAAAGAGTAATTTTTCATTTGTGAGCCATATCCTAGTGGTTGTGCTTATACAAAAAACATAGTGTTTAACAAGGTTGATTTTGGCAAAATAATAGTATGACTATGACACTACCAATAGTCATGCATGTACCAGACCTCAAGAAGAATCTAATTATTAAAGTGCCTTCAATTTGCTACGAGATGTTGAAGTGAAAGTTTACAAAGAGCATTAACTGTCATGAAAATAAAGAGAGTTAGGTAAACTCTATATAGTGTATGATGAAACTTCGAGTGAAGTGATGATGCTTCAATTTCATCATCATCTATTTTAAAGCACCATAATTTGAGAAAACATAAAAAGATTAATTTTTTAGCTGCAACTTAGGTCCCATAATAAAAGGTATAGATTGAGATAAAGACTCTAGAAGTTAATCAGATGAATGGAACTCATACTCAACGTCATAGCCGAACCATTGCAGCATTTAGAAAGAGGAGAAATCTACTTTGAATGCAAATACTATGGCAGGAGCACTTTCGGTTTCAATAAATCCACTTTGATGTGTAATAGATAATTTCTCAAAGGTCTATCACGAGTATGTAATTCAGGCACCATCAATATTTGTTGAGGTAGCGTGGTGCTCAACCCACATTATTAAGTCGAAGAGAGAATTTGGTAGAATTTTTGACTAAATAATTTTTTAAGATATGCACAAGATTTAAAAAATGTGCCGTATTAAATAAATATAAACAAGATTAATTTTGGAAAAATTAGGCTTGAGAAATTTATTAGGGAATTTATTATTTAGTAATTTATTAAAAAATGAAATCACTTAGTTTAAATTAAAATCACTTCCATAACTTGTGTGCATGTTTGCATACATATATGAAAAATTAACTTTATACATCTCATAATAGTCATAATTGAGAAATATGCTCGTTATTTGTTTTCTTGGAGAATGTTGACCTCTGTTATACAGCCAAAAGAAACAAAGAAAGAGCTTAAAATGAAAATACCTGCATGAAATTCCTGCGCAAATCCCGCTCAAACCCCGCCGAATCACTATACATTCGGCGCCGTTCCGGGATTCCTGCTCAAATCCCTCGTACGCTGCTCGAGATGACGCTCTGTTCATCGTCAAATAGAGAACGAAGTTTACTTCGTTCGCTCTTGTTCCCAATTCCACGCAAACCCAGAGCCTCCCGATTCCCTCTGTGCTTGTGCCGACTCCAACCAACGAAGCTCCCGTAGCTGCTTCCAATTTCAGCAAGCCACCACCCTTATCTTCCCTTCCAAACTCCCCGATCTCCTCTCTGCCCTAGCCGCTAACCCCCTTTGACTTCTTTACTCCCTCCGACCTCACAACAACCCACAGCCCGTCAAAACCTCTGCCGAACAGATCCCCATCCCTTTGCATCAACCAAAGCCCCTACCTTGCCGACCGACCGATCTCCAGATCCAGAGCCATCCAACCTCCCCTCTTCAAAGCCAAATCCAGCCAAGATCCTCACGAACCCAACCCGAACTCCCCAACGCCTGTATCCCAATCTCCCATTGCTCTGTGCCGACCCGATCTCCTCTCCTATAGCCGACCAAACCTGATAGCTCCCTCTTAACCTCCCTGTTCGACCAAGCCTCCCAACCTTAGGTATATATATCTTATTATTATTATTATTATTATTATTATTATTATTATTATTATGTAGGTATTATGTGTTATTAATTATTATAACTATATTTATAATTATTACTATTACTAATACTAGTGTATCTACTGTACATATTAGTATATTAGTATATCAGTACGTAATTACTATTTACTAATATATATAATAAAATAAAATAAAGAATTTCGAAAAAAAATGGGGAGAAGAATTAAAAAAAGGGAAGAGTGGAGGAGAAAAATAAAAAAAGAGAGGGAGGAAAGAATATTTTATGCATTTGATCGTCGTCGTCGCCAACCGTCACGTAGGTATAATTTCCAAACTCAAAGATTCCAGCTCTCAGCATTCGCGGTGCACCGAAAAATCGCCCATACACGCTTTTCTTAGCGTGGTGGGAAGGAAGGAAACCCGGTGCGGTGCCTACGACGAAGCAGGTAATCATCAAAAGCCTCATTTTCGACGTTCGTGGCGCACCGAAAAATCGCCGATACACGTTTTTCTTAGGGTTATGGGATGGGAACCCGGTGCCACGCCTACGACGAAGTGGGGATTCTTATAAGTACCCGTACGCGGGGAAACAACTGTGTTTTCAAATAGGTGCTGTAGAAGACCCATATATGCCTTTCTTGGCATGGTGGGAGATGAAGATTACGGCCATGCCAAGAACGTTTTTCTTAGCGTGGTGAGAATGCCCAGTTTCCTGTAGTTTTCCTTAAACAATGGAGATGCCGGGAGGCTGCCGAAATTTCACCTGAGAATACAGAGGACTTGGACAAAAACAGGGGACTTGGACTGAATTGAATTTGAACTTACATGAACTACAAGGACTTGAATGAATGGAACACAAGGAAAAAAATTCAAATGAACATTAAATCAACAAATGCAACATCATAACAAAAATACAAGCACTAAATGATGAATCCAAGTCATCCAGATAAGCATCAATCAACAAAATAAAGAACTTGTGTTGAAGTTTCAGATGAATATTTACAAACAAGTGCGAATGATAAGTGATGATTCAAACCTTTCAAATGAACACCAACATTTAATGCAAGCAAAGGACTCGTGGTGGGATATTTTCAGACATAGGCAACATACAAGCAAACATGTTGGATTCCTTCATAAATATTGAAAATTAATGTATGATGAGCATCAACGAACGAGACACAATGCAAGTGGCATATAAACTCTGAATGCATATGAATTGTGGATAATGAACATAAAATTACCTTGTGATTTTCAATCCATCAAACTACAAGTGATAACAAGCGCCTCTTATGCTCTACAAAGAAGGAATTCTCTACGAACATATTTGACAAGCTTGTGAGGTAGACGATATGTGACAAATGCGGTGGCATTCCAATCAACGTGCTAACAAAAAAAAATGAAGTTTTCAAATAAATGTTGAAAAGCTCTCATACCAATCAAAATGCAAGCTATGAACTACTTCCAAGGGCAACGAGAAACTTATGATATTCACCATAATTCACACACAAGCGACATATTTGTGAAGTAAATGAGCATGAAGGAATGCAATGTCATCTCTCTCATCAATAACAATTCAATTCCAAGAAGATACAATAACGAAGGAGATCAAATGCTAATGAGCAAATAAAAGACTTGTATGCAATGAACAATAAATGCATCATTTATGAGCAAGAGCAATAGGCATGTCAATAACAACGCAATCAATGAAATATGCATGAATTGTAACGAGAATCATGCACTGATATGTTCACAAGCAAAGCAGGGGAGATGTAGGAGAAGAGGATCCTTTGTTATCAATGCATACTAATGTGTAAATGAGCACATAACAGTCTACTTTCAAATGAGAAGAATAGATATGCTGCAGGACTCTTGATTTATGTATAGCCAACATGAAATCTGTAGTGTTCATATCAATCGACCAATGAACTTGTATATTGAAGATCAAAATCCCTAATGAAGGGAACTATAAGTTGATGCAACAACTGATATGCAACAGATCCAAGCACCTGTAAACTCTCATAGCAAGAGTATTCTAGCATCCTCGTAGTCAATATCAAGATACAAACAAGCATACTTTCTACAAGCAAAGATGGCATACCTATAGCATAATGCACAGTACCTACGAGATGTTGTAGCAAGTATACCGTAGCATCTCTACAGCCAACAATCATCCAATGGAAGACAAATACACTCAAGTGGTATGCAGCTAAGGTTGTGATATCCCTACGATTGAGGTTGGTTCACTTGTAGACGAATACAACTATTCCCTGTAAGCTACGACGACCGATGAAATTACTTGTGGATAACAACAATGGATATGAAGTGCGATAAATCCTCTGTGGACACAAGTACATATGTTCTCTGCAAGCAAAGATATAAGGCTACAGCACATTCAAATACCTACGAGCCATCCTAGGAAGCCTCTCTTGTATGCAAAGTGCTCTCTACAAGAAAAATACAGAAAGCCTGCAACAAATCCAAACTCTTACGAAAGAAAGCAAGAGATTCGTTAGTGCATTGCAATTCTCCTGCAGAAAGCAACAAGTAGTGCACGACAGTCTACCTGTACAAAATGGACAAATAACTGTAATGCTATGCCACGCCACCGGATCCGTAACTTTCATACAAGCAGACAGAAAGCATGCATAAGCCCCCAAATCGAATGCTACATTCAAATGACGATTGCCCATAAAGCTGATCAAAATTGAATATTCCAAAAAAGCCACCGCACATGCACTGTAATATGTATGCACGTAAGTACATAGAAGAGCATGTGTAATCACGACCCGCATGAGCCCCGACGAGCGTGTTATGGGTACACGTGAAATTTAGGGATGCTACGCGGGTCAATAAATAATGTAGTTCAAGCCCGATCCTTCTATATGGATATATAGGAATCGACACGACTCGAATTATCAAACAGATATATCGTCAAGGTGTCGACCGAAATATCTGTTTTATATGTTCATATAAGGCCTTCAAGGTCTATGATAAAAGAAATCTATCAACAAAAGCATACAATCGACGAGCCCAATCCTCTGTCGATCAGTAGACAGAGTTGACAAGGTCCAATCAATGAAATCCACAAATGACCCCAAACACCCCGATGATGGTTGTGTTGACAAAAAATCTCAACCGGAGGGATTAATTCCAATATTTCAAAGTGCCACCAAAATATCCATAAAATTCAAAATCTCCAAAAATTCTAAAGTCCAAATGTTTAAAACTGAAATAAACTACCGAACACTTAAAGCAAAATCCATCCACCCTCCGTAATAGTTTGTCGAGATGGACAAATTTGAAAATTACTTTAGCTTACAAAGAGCTAATGTCTGGTCGAGAATATCACTAGGATTTATTCTCAAACCATCTCCTGTCATTAAAGACGTGGCACGTGTCCTCTAATCGACAGTTTTGCCGCGAAATGGCACTGCAGGAAAACGGTTATAACCGGGGCCCTCTGAACCAGGTGATTTTGCCGCCAAATGGCACCACTAAATTACGGTCATGGCCAGAGCCCGTACGCTCCCCAATGACATCAAATCCTTGAGATATGAATCAATAGGATATAATCGATAGGGCACAAAGCCCTCTGTTAGCAAAGATGGATTCAAATTTGTCCCCTTGATAAATGTCCATCCCAGGTCTACAAGGTACCCTTGGACGAAGCAACTCATGACTACCAACAAGGATCCTTCTGTCAAGTTGGGTCGACTACCTCCTCTGACTAAGTAGACCAGGGACCATAATGGCCCGGGACGACGGAACCATGGGATCTTGATCGGGTCCATCATCCATTCCTCTACCATCCGTTTTAAGTGCAAGATGGTGAAATTTCCAATTTTAAATATCAACCTTTCAAATTCCAAATGCCCATTGCTGCTACTATATGCCAGATGCACGAATCTCTACGTATCTAATCGACGGCTAGCCTTAATCAAAAGTTCTCTCTCGTTATCGAGAGGGGTAAATGGATAATTAACTATAAGAGCTTGCGCTTATAGGAAACCAGAACTCATATCATAAAGTCCTCGCAAAATGAGGGCGAAATCTCTAGGTAGTGTCTTATCTACAAACCTAATCTGTCTTCCCAAAATTTACCCCAGAACCTAATTCCGTTAAAACTCCCCCAAAAAGCAGCGGGGGAGGCTGGGGCCGAATTTTTGGAGCCCACAGAAAACTTCATAGCTAAATGTTTATTTCAAACCAAAATACCCCCATTTTTATAAAAAGACATCAAATTTATAGATGAATAGTTATATGACCTTTCAATCATAAAAGCACATCTACTCTTTCTTTTCTCAGCATTTGTATTCGGAGATCACAAAGCATGTGTTGGGTTGTGACAAAGCTGCACAACGACGATCTCTCCATTCATCATTTATTGAAGGTTAGTGATGTTACATGTTTGATTATTTATATTTAAACAAACTATATGCGATATAAACCCTAAACTTATAACATCATTAGACATCACAGTATCGATCAACGAACTTGTTAGAACCATCTTCAAGCCATGATCGAATCACTTTTGAATCATGATTGAGCCTTCTTCGAACTATGATCGAACCATCTTCAAATCATAATCGAATTATGATTGACCAATCTTCAAACCTTATTCAAGCTTTCAAATAAGGTTCAAATATTGTTTAAATATTGTTTGAACAAAATTCAATCATGATTAAAAAAATAGTTTAAAGAGGGTTCAAAGATGGTTACATCATGATTTGAAGATAATTCAAAAATGGTTCTAACATGGTCAGATCATTTGATTATTTTTTAATGATTGTGTGTTGTTTCCCCGCATTTTCTCTTTTGGAATTAACTCATTTCAGTTATTTTTTATGCATCTAGATGTATGCTCTAATCATACCTATAGAAAGGTATTGCACTGATTGACATACATAAAGAGTGGAGAATGTGATGAAGAAAGTTGGTTAGACAGTTTCGCTAAGAGATCACCCTTTAATCAATTTTTTAAATATCATAAAATGTAGTTCTTTGGGACCCTAATTCATTAGTTGTTACTAAGGATGGTTGATACTAATGAAAATAAGGACTACTCAATTGTGTTCACATTGTTAACAATAAGGGCTACTCAGCATTTGAGGTAATGATACAATATTTGGCATTGCTCAATTTGCTATAATTGCTGGGCTTGAGTTTGGAGAATGCTCGCCTAAGGACGAATTCAATAGGATTATTAGAGTATACTAGTAGAAAACTACTTAAGTGGCGAAAAATTCAAGAATTCAAACATAGAGAAAGCTTTCCTAAAATGCACTAAGAGGAATGATATCTAAAAGTTTAGTTTATAATTCTTTGCAGATGGTGGTCTTCTCAACTAGAATAAATACACCACTATTTTTACTTAGATATTTGACTTAGTTGAAGATGAAGAAGCATTTTTTAGATACCCATGGCTTAGGTTATTATGAGAGAGGAACCAAGGGGATTAAAGAGAGATATGCTTTAATATTAGGCCACTACTTTCAAGAATAATATCTCAACCTAGTACATTATAACTAGATGTGGGCTCCGAAAATTCGCACCTCGGCCTCCCCGTTGCTTTTCGGGGGAGTTTTAATGGATTAAGTTCCGGGGTAAATTTTAGGAAGGCAGATTGGGTTTGTAGATAAGTCATTACCTAGATATTTCACCCTCATTTTACGAGGACTTTATGATCTGAATTCTGGTTTTCTATAGGAGCAAGCCCCTATAGTTAATTACCCCTCCCGATCACGAGAGAGAACTTTCGATTAAGGCTAGTCGTCAATCAGATACGTAGAAATATGTGTGTCTCGCATATAGTAGCAGCGTGGGTTTAAGTTGTGGAAACTTGATATTTAAAACTGAGAATTTCGTCATCTTGCACTTAAAGTGGATGATGGGGGAATGGATGATGGACCCGATCAAGTTCCCATGATTCTGTCGTCCCTGGTCTATTTAGTCAGAGGAGATAGTCTGATAGGGACATCAGAGCTTGGAAAGTCTATCAGAGGCATGGCCGACGATCTACGGCCACGATCGCGCCAATATATTTTTAAGTCGTCCTATGTATTTTTTTTTTTTTACTTATTTATGTTTGTATTTGCTTTAGTTGTTTTTCCCTTTTATCCCTTACTTAAGGGTGGTCATATGTAAACCCAAAGGGCAATGTCGTCTTTTATTTTTGTCATTTGTATGAGGCTATATATAGCCCTTATGTTCTCTTTTGAAGGAATGAATTATTATCAAAGAAAATTTCTGCATCCTTATGTTTGTGAGAGCTTGAGAGCTATGGAGAAGAAACCCTATGAGAGAGAAGCAGATCACCCACCAACCTTGGAAGTGTCCGGGTTCGTGGCTTTTATTTTCTTTCTTCTTCCCCTCCTCCCTTCACCACCGCCGGCCCTACCTCACCTTCCCCCACCCACGACCCAACCTCCCACCCGAACCCCTTGATCTGCCGACCCCCTCACCGTCCCCTCCCCTTTACCCACCGACGGCCCCCACCACCGCCACAAAACCGCCGGCCCTCCCTTCCCCCACCAACCCGCCGGCCCCCATCTTTCCCTTTTCAAAATTGTTTCCTAAAGCTCCACTTTTCCTTATTTAACTCAAACTATCTTTGGAAGGAATTTGAATTTGAAATAAGTCAAATTTAAATCTCAAATCTTTCCTATTCCATTAATCCTAATTTTGGAAATGTCCTTAATTAAAAAAATTAATCCAAATCAGAATTAATTAAGTAATTAATGCCTTAATCCAAATACATTGAATCTAGACACATGCCCCCTCCCTCTCTCTTGGCTGAACCCCCCCTTGCCCCACCTAATTAAATTCTTTACTAAAATCTGTCCTCTCCCTTGGGAATTAATTTAAATTCCCCCCTCTCCCCTACCCGCCGCCTCTCTCTCTCCCCAATCTTCCTCTCCCTTAATTCTCCTCCCCCTTTTGGAATTAATTTCAAATTCCAAAATCCCTCCAAGGTAAAATCTGAAATTAATTTCAGATTTTAAGTTATTTTCTCTCCCAAAGCCTAGACCTAACTTTCCACATGTGGTTCTTCTTCCCTTAGCCGAACCATCTCCCCCTTCCTCCTTTCTTAAGAATAGGAAGGCCACCTCTCACCCTTCTCCACCACTTGAAGTGTTCAGAGAAACTTCTTTCTCTCAAGGGGAATCTCAAAGGGAAGCATCGACGATCGTCTTCAACACTTCAATCCTTCGACACCGATGAATGGCCGATCCCGATCTTGACTCCAGATTTGTTTACAACGAGCAAGGGAACGTCGACATTCTCCGGTCAACCTTCTTCGACGTCAACCCGGAAGTCGATAACTCCGTCAAAGAATATTTGGATCGCATCATCTTCACACTATCCGAAGCAATCGAAGAACAGCTTGCCAACATTCAATGGCAAATTTTCTCCGGTTCTCAACAAGGTTGAACTTCTTCCCTTTTCATTTATCTTCCAATTCCACTAATCTTGTAGGTGATGATCCAATCACAAGGATTTGTGCATCGCTCTCTACCTTCAATTAGTAAATGTAGGATTTGAGTTTTGACTTTCTTTGTTTCTAATCTCGTTGTTAATTTAGAGATTTTATTGAAATACCTACTTAATTTGCATTTTGTTGAAATCTTACTTATTTTGGTGCTTCTAGTTCCTAGCATGTGATTTGGCCTAAGTGTAGCTACCCCTGTTTAATTTTCTATCATCGTTTAGTGGCTAACAGTCTTAATTATTATTTGCTCTTATTCAAGAACGTGCAATTTCTTAACGCATTTATTTAAAACATATTTAATCCTGCATCATAGTCGACCCAACCTGACAAAAGGATCCTTGTTGGCAGCCATGGGTTGCTTCGTCCAAGGGTAGCTTGTAGACCCGGGGTGGATGTTTGTCTAAGAGGATAAATATGAATCCATCTTAGCTGACAGAGGGCTTTAAGCCCTATCGATTATATTCTATTAATTCATATATCAAGGATTTGATGCCATTTGGGAGCATACGGGCTCTAGCTATAACCGTAATTTGGTGGTGTCATTTGGCGACAAGCCACCCGATTCAGAGGGCCCCAGTCATAACTGTTTACCTGCAATGTCATCTGATGGAAAAACTACCTGTTAGAGGACACGTGCCACGTCCTTGCTGGCAAGAGATTGATTGAGAATGAATCCTAGTGATATTCTCGACCAGACATTAGCTCTTTGTGAGCTGAAGTGATATTTTCAAACTTGTCCACCTCGACAAATTATTGCGGAGGGTGGATGGATTTTGCTTTAAGCATTTAATGGCTTATTTCGATTTTAAATATTTTTTGAGTTTGGGATTTTCTTGGAGTTTTAGGTTTCGTGAGTGTTTGGGTGGCATTTCGAATGTTTGGAATTAACTCCTCCGGTTGAGATTTTTTGTCAACATAGTCATCATCAGAGTGATTATAGCCATTTGCATTCGTGAATTGAACCCTGTCGACTTTGTCGATTTGTCGACAAAGGATCGAGTTTTGTAGGCTTCAAACCTTTGTTAGTGAATTTTCTTCATTGGGGGCCTTGAAGGCCTAATATGAATGTATTAAGACATATCTCAGTCGACAGTGTGATAATATATTTGTCCACTGGTTCAAACCGTGTCGACTCTTATCCACTCGCATAGGAGGATCGAGCTTGAAGGTTTATTGTTTGACCCGCATATCATCTCTAGACGTCACGTGTGTGCCCATAATACGCTCGACAGGGCTCATGCAGGTCTATAACTACACGTGCATTTCTTTGTGTTTGTGCATGCATTTGTAGTGGATGTGTGGAGGCATTTTCAGGAACATTTAGCGCTGATCAACTGTGCGAATGATCAACATCCGGGTGTGCCCAATGCTCTATGTAGAAGCCCGTAGACGCCTTCTGTCTGCTTGTACGAGTGTTGCAGATTAGGTGGCGTTACATAACACTACAGTCATCTGCCTGTTTCATACAGATAGACTATCATGCACTACTGTTATTTTTCACAGGTAGATTGTAGTACACTAACGAATCTCCCATTAGTTACCCATAAGTAACTACATTCACATGACGCCTTTGTTCATGATCATTGTTTCGCATACAAATCTTCTAGCACTAGCCACAGGCATTATTATTTGTTGTAGTTATTATGCATTTTGCTTGTGGTTGAAACACCAAGCATACAACGAATCTTCTACGACAGATCGTAGGAATTTGCATTTGTTGCACTCATTTGACATTGTGTTCATAGATGACATTTCGTGTGTATAGCAGGTCTTCTACAACGGCTCGTAGAGAGATCATATTTGTTATAGTTGTGTTTCCCTTGCTTGTAGGTGGTTTGTTGTATACATAACGGGTCTCCTGCAATGCTTAATAGGAACTTGCATTTTGTTGTAGTCCTACGGCATATCGCTCATCACCGCTTGTAGATGAATTAACGTACTTATTTGCAGATTGATGTTGACTACCAAGTAGGTTATATCTGTCATCGATTTCTTCATGCCTGTTGATTGACATTAATTACAAATGAGCCATGTTCATTACAATTTGTTCAAGCGTATTCTATCAGCAAGTCGCCTCCCTCTTTACGTGCAACCTGTCACATTCATTAATTTGACATGAGTACTACAGGTTCTATGTCGTTTGCATCATCTTCTTAATGAATCGGCGTGTTCCTCAGGAGCCTTTCTGATGAACTAACATACCCATTATATGTTGCCTTATAGCCACTCACATTATAGACTCCCCTGCATTATGGATAAACCACTTTATTGCAAATTCTCTGGTTCATGCTTGTAAGTGAGACACATTCGTTAGATGCTCCTTTCCACATGTGAATGCAACATACATATCTTTCACAAGTTAACCAGCATCTGTGGTATGCTTTATGTCCTGTCCACATCTTTCTTGCATTTATTTGCAGGTATGTCGCATTCATTGCATATCTTTCATGCTCTATTCATGAATATCCCCTTCATTGCAATCATCCCTACTTTGCAAATATGATAGAGATAAATAATGCTCATGGGTGCATTAGAGATTTTATGTCATTACTCATAGTCGAACTATGTATTTGTGTTGATTGTCGCCAGTGGATGAAGGAATTTTCCTTGTCCACTATATGTCATTGTTCGTGGTTGCTTGTTGATGTGCATTTGATTGCTTTGGACCGTCATTTATCCATTGCATTTTTGTATCTATTATGCATTTATTATTCATTCAAGTCCTGTTCTCTGTGGTCCACATTATTCAATTATGTTCACATCCACTATGCTTGATTCAAATCAAGTTCAAGTTCACAAGTCCTTGCTCAATTCATTGTCATTTGATTTCTGAATTCAAGCTCTTTATGCTTGTTGATGTTCAATTTATATTTTTATGTTTGATTAAGCACTTAAAAATTCAAAGTTCGGTTCTTTTGTTTGAAATTGTTCAAGTCAGGTTCAATTTGAGTCCAAGTCAAAGTCCACTGCATTTGCTCTAAATTTCGGCAGCTTTCCAACGTCTCCCCTGTTTAGGGAAAACTACAGGAGTCTTAGCCAGCCCGCCACGTCAAGAAAGATATGTACGTTCAGTATCGTGTGACACCGCGGCCATAGTCTTCATCCCCACCACGCCAAGAAAGACGTGTATGGGCCTTCGAATGTACCTGTTTAAAAATGTGCAATTCTTTCCCCTGCTACACTACATGAGTGCTTAAGGGTACTTATAAGAGTCCCCACTATGCTACGAGAGCATGTATAAGACTTACCCGCCTCGCCGTAGGCGTCGCACCGAGTTCCCTTCCCACCAAGCTAAGAAAAGCATGTATAGGCGATTTTTCGGTGCTCCGCAAATATCGAAAAAGGGACTTTAGATTATTACCAGCCTTGTCGCCAGCACAACAACGAGCTTCCTCCCATCGCGCTAAGAAAAACGTGTATAGATGGTTTCTCGCCGCGCCGCAAGCGCCGAAGACGGGTTCTCGAGGGTTTTAAAGTTTGAGATATTATACATTTGTAGCGTGGTGACGACGACGGAAAATGTGCAAAAATGCACAAATTACATAAAACTTCCCTCTCCTTTTTTTTTTTAATTTTCTCCTCCACTCTTCTTCTTCTTTTTATTCTCCTCCTCTTCTCTTTTTTTTATCTCACACACACAGATATATATATATAATTATTAATAAATATTGATAAGTAATAATAATAAGATTTATTAATATTAATAATAGTATAAAGTAAAATAAGAATAACAATCTTATTAATACCTTATTTATAACTCTGTTAGGGAAATCAGCATAGTGACTGGGGTTGGGGAAGATTGCAACAAGAGCAAGGTGGAGTTCAACTGGTTGGGTTTGGCTTGTTCATAGGAAGAGGGAGGCGGTTTCTTAAGGGATTCAAATGGAGGATTTAGGGAAATCGGCTAGTGGAAGAGGCTTACAAGCCTTGCGGCTAGGGCAGGTCGCGGGCTTGCAATTCGACCAGGTGAGGGTCTGATCGAGCCGCTCGCATGAGGTGGAGGTAGGGCACGTTGGTTGGCGGCTTGAGCTAAGAGGAAGAGGCAACTGGCAAGAGGGCGTCGCCAAGGACAATGAAGCCGACAGGTAGAGCTTCAGTTAGGGTAGAGAGAAAGAGGCGAGATGCGGCCTCTCTCTCTTTGTGGAGGTGGGTTGGAGGTAGGCTTTGAGGAAATCGGAGGAGGTCGGCTTGAGGGTCGAGAAGAGGTCAGAGAGCTTGCGAGCTATATGCAGGAAAATAAGCGAAGAGGAGAAAGCTTCGTTTCGGCTTGCTTTTAACGATGCGAAGGGCAGGAGCATGCGTGAATGGTCTACAATGGCGCCAAATAGCAGAGGTATAGGCACTGTAGCAGACTGCGGCTGATTCGGCAGAGTTCGGCAGAGGCATGATAGAGATTTGAAGTAAGGTATTTTATATATTTTTATTTGATCTGATGATTTTGCTTTGGACTCTAGTAGAGGTCAACACTAGATATGTAATATCTCCATAGTACTGGGCTTATGAAGAATCCCAGAGTTGAGAAGAGTACGTACTGAGTTCCTTGGAGAAATATCATCGAGAATGTTGTACTGGAAGAGTACAAAAATGTTCACAAGCAAAGATATATTTTGAATAATTATGAATAAAGATGAGTGTGAATCATTATTTCAAATAAAGCAAAATATTTTGGATGATTGATCATTATTGTAATAACTCTTAAATTATTTAATGCAAGCAATTATTCATCATATGCAAGTGCATAGAGCAGCTGCGGACTTCTATAAATCTATTTTATATACTCCTACTTGGTCTATCTCAGTTAGGTTTATAAAGAAGAAAGTGAGCACCACACTTCTTATGAGAAAAAAGGAGGGAGTGAAAGCACAATTAGCTACAAGTCAGTTCATGCCCTCCTTTAAAGAATTAAACGTCTTTTTATTATTATACAGGAGTTGAAGAGCTGTCGGTTTAGGTTGTAGAATAATTAAATAAATTTAGAGCTAAAATTGAATGCTTTAACCAATCTTGTTCAAAGCTTTATATATAAAGAGGATGAGAAGTAGGATTCTAATGAGGTACTTACAACTACTCATCCATTCATTCATTTGAGATTGGGGATGAGGTGTAAAAGGAGAAAGAGATGGAGGAGTTGGAGGAGAAAGCAAGGGATGTTAAACCTATCACTTGTTATTGTACATAGAAGTGAGGCTAATTTAATAGATTATGGGAGTGGAAAAGGGGTAAAAAATAATAATTTGGCAGAGGATTTTACAAATCCATTAGAAAATATGTGTGTACCCATATATTCATATATCATTGATCTCCTCCACCAAATTAATGAGCAATTGTCTTCATTCAAATCTTGGATGTCAAGAATGACGCAACTCCCAAGATAGAGAGATGGGGTAGACAATTAGAGCACAAAACAGTTGAATATGTTGGCTTTAAAAATGTCAAAACCACATTGATCATGTAAAGTCAAATTAAGCCCATTTTTGGTATATCATGACCCAATTAAACTTAAGACCCTCAATTTCCTGATCAATGGATTCAAAATCTTTAATGGAAGACTTCTAGGCATATCCTAATTAGCCTTTGTGGGCTCCGAAAATTTGCGCCCTGGCCTCTCCTCGGCCCCTTTCTTCTTTCTTTTGGGTCGTCGAGGAGAGTTTTAACGAATATGTTCCAAGACAAATTTTCAGAAGGCAAATAAGGTTGTGAATAAGACATCACCAAGAGATTTCGCCCTCACTTTGTGAGGACTTTATGATCTGAGTTCAGGTTTCCAATAGGTGCAAGCCCATATAGTTAATTACCCGTCCCGATAACAAGAGAGAACTTTCAATTAAGGATAGTCGTCAAACAGATATGTAGTATCTGGTGTATAGTAATAGCATGATTTGGTATTTGACAATTTAATATTTAAAATTAAAAATTTACCACCTTGCACTTAAAGAGGATGGAGGGGGGAGTAATGATAGACCCGATCAAAATCCCATGGTTCCGTCATCCCGGATTATCATGATCCCTGGTCTACTTACGCAGAGGAGGTAGTCGACCCAACTTGACAGAATGATCCTTGTCGGCAGCCATGGGTTATTTCGTCCAAGGGTACCTCGTAGACCTAGGATGAATATTTGTCTAAAGGGACAAATTTGAATTTACATTAGCTAACAGAGGGCTTTGTGGTCTATCGATCATATTCTATTGATTCATTACTCAATGATTTAGCGTCGTTGGAAACATACGGGCTCTGACTATAACCGTAATATATTGGTGCCATTTGGTGGCAAAACCACTTGGTCAGAGGGTCCCGGTCGTAATCATTTACCTGTTGTTCACTGGTTAGATGACACAAGCCACGCCCTTACTGGCAAGAGACGAATTGAGAATGAATTCTACTAATATTTTACGACCAAACATTCGCTCTTTGTGAGCTGAAGTGATTTTCAGATTAGTTCACCTCGGTAAATTGTTATGGAAGGTGGATGGGTATTTTTGCTTTAAGTGTTTAGATATTTTTATTTCAATTTTAAATGTTTTTTGTTTTGGTGATTTTTTTTGTTTTGAATTTTCATGAATATTTGGGAGGCATTTTCAAGTATTTGGGGTCCAATCCGGTTGAGATTCTCCGTCAACACGGCCATCATCGGGGTACTTATAAGCAATTCATTTTTGTTGGTTGAACCTTGTCAACTATGTCTACTTGCTGACAGAGGATTTGGTTCATTGTCAGTTTTATGCCTTTATTAGTAAATTTTTCTTATTATAGACCTTGAAGACTTAATATGAATGTAAAAAATAAATATCCCGGTTGGCGTTACGACTATATATTTGTTTAACGGTTCGAGTCGTGTCAACTCTTATCTATTCACATAGAAGAATCGGGCTCGAACTTAGGTTCATTCCTTTGACCCGCGCATTATCCTGAGACGTCACGTGTGTACTTACAACACGCTCGTTGGGGCCCATGCGGGTAATCATATTTTAAAGCATAAGGGGGTGAGCACTTAAATATTTAAATATAATTATTTACGCTAAATGATTATTGCTAAAGTTTGCGTAAAATTTCATTTAAAGCTTGAGAGACGTCTTTTGTCCGCCTGTATGAGTGTTGCGGATCCGGAGGCATGGTTCAGCAACGCACTGGGTCTCATTTTGAAAATTTGAATCGTAGCGTTGCACTGCAGATCATTTGCTACTTTATACAGGTAAACTGTCATGCACTAACGAATCTACTGCAGTTGTTCGGAGATAATTACGTTCCTCACAGGCTTCTGTGCTTGCTTGCATATAGCACGGTGTGTGTGTGACGAATCTTCTACGATAGCTCGTAGGTGTATGCACTTGTTGCATGTCATCCGCCTTTGCTTGCGAGAATCAATGTATTTGCCTGAGACTGAATGGTTGTTGACTTCAGGGGCACCCTAGCATTCATTGTCTGTTGCTGATCATCGTCCGCAGGTATATTATTGTGCATGCGGCGAATCCTCCACCATTACTAATGGGTATTTGCATTCGCTATGATCTTTTATGCTTGCTTGCATATGACGTGTCGCCTGTCCGTATTCATAAAGGATCCATTGTAGCAGCATGGGATTTGTGAGCATCATTTTTTTTGGCTTTTCTGTGGAGGTCAACAACCTCACAAATTAGCCTAATGGTTCTCTAAAATCAAGTTTGACCCAACTAACCCTTAAGAGTTCAAATTGACGAAACTATCCTCAAACTTCATATTAATTAATTAATGAATCTTAGGTCCATAAAGAATGTCCCTGCTTCACATAGTCAACTAACTCATCAATTAGACCAGTTGAACTCAATTGACCCAATTTAACCTATTTTTCCAGATAGGTCAAAATGAATCAAGTTGACCATAAACATCAAATTAGCTTAATCCATTGGACATGGAGCATCTTAAGGATGTTTTAAACATACCTAACTTTGGTCAACCCAATTTGACCATTTGTTTGATCATAATTAGTCAAATGAGCCAAAAACTCCCATAAAAGAGGATCTCACTTTCTAAGCTAGGCTAAGCCAACCAAGTAACCAAATCAATTTTAACCATTGAAAGCGATTCTAGACAAGGACGCAATGAAAAGGACTCTAGTTGGGCCCAAAACAATTAGATAACTTTAAGAAGGCCAATTCATCGAAATAGCCCAACATGTTTCTTTGGAATCCAAACAGAGACATCCACCTTCCCAACTGTATTAGCCTAACTAACCGACCAAACCAAATCAAACCCTTAAAAAATAATTTTAGATTAGGATGTTAGGAGCACAATCCCCAATCCATTTCAACTACTTTTGATAGGTCAATTTAACCAAATAAATAAATATAAACCCATAAAAATTTTATATTGAAGCCTTTGTAAAATTAACTACTACGAAGGCACATTGGGCAAATACTTATCAGTTAAAAATTGTAGAAAATTCTGTTAATCTTCAATGTATCTAATTTGAATTCATATCATAGATTGGTCACTAATACCTTGGATAACTCTCTTTTTTCACCTCTCCTTAGGAATTCACATCCAACACTTTTATTGATAGGCATACCAACCTTGTACCAAAAAAGTAAAGTAATTATGCCAAGATCTACTTCACAAATATCAATTCAACAATTCACCAATGCTGAATTTTTTATGCCAGGTTGAATGTGCAAATCTCAAAGTTTATATTTATCAAAAATATAGAAAGTTGCTAAGATGAGTGGTTTGGCAATCTGAGCATTGTCTTGACTTTATTTTATGTTATTTATTTTAGTAATTATTTCCTTTAAAAGTTTAATCTTTTTCTTTTGATGAACATGCTTATGATGATCCACATAAAAGAGCAGGTCGTCTTTTCTAATGTTATGTACCTTTCCAAACCCCTATGGTTCAATTTGGTTTCACATGCGAATTTGGATTGGTATTAATCCTCTTTCTTAGCTTCAATCAACGTTGTTTGGAGAATTAGTCACTGTTATAACTTTTTTGAGCTATGACAATAGCAATCCTGCTGTTGGAAAGTGACTTCAAGATGATGTTGATGAGCCTTGACTTAAAATTTACAATGATTTGAGGACTTCTAGGCTATGATTGGATAATTAATTGAGTTTCTAAAGTGTAGTAACTTAGCTTCATTGATCTTGGTGGGTTGTGGCAACGAGTATGGATTACTTGTTGCTTTCATGTTTTGCAATCTTCTATTAATAGAAATTGGGTATTGTAGCAGCATGGGATTTGTGACTTCGCATGATTGGCATGCTTTACTTTCGTTCTTTATACAGATATCTACCGAGACTTCCGATAAATTTGTTACTTGTTGAGATATTTTCTGATTATAAATAAGAGGTAATTGAGTCTTGGCGAGGGAAATAAATTTCCATAAAATACAATTTTAACCTCCATGGCAACAGTTCAGTAAGTATTCTAGAGAAAGTAAATGCTAAAAAATTAAGCTCTATGAAAGGATTAAAAAATATAGAAAGCGTTCTGACCATTTTCCACATGAAAAGAAGATCAGCATCTCTCTGGTTTATGACCTCTGACGGCATAATGGTTTGTGGAAGATTATTATCACTGATGTTTGCATTTGAAGGATCAAATCCCTGGTACAAATACAACTTCTCAGCTTTGATGCTTTTGGTCCCATACTCCATCACATGTGATCCAGCATTAGAAGTGTTAAAATTCAATGTCCTTGCCTTCACCTGTCATAGGAAAAAAGTTAATCTTAATCTAATTTTGTACAAAAGAGATCTAAATTTCCATTAGGTAACTCAGGAGGGAATTCAATTTGCAAAGAACTTTGTAATGCCAGCTTACTATTTGGTATTGCTTCTCTATTGTTTCCAGCTTTAAATTATGGCTCTCACTGCAGTTGTGCAAACGATATTAGCTCACTCAATTCTAGCAATATTTCTATGAGGTCAATTGGAAAAACAGATAACACAGTACCCTTATTCTATAGCGTCAATGAAGAGAAGTTAGTTAAAAACATTGTTAAACTATTCCAAGGAAAGTCTAGTTCCTGCTGATGAGCAAAACTAATTAGAGAGTATAAATCGAAGACAGACAAAAGTTGAATTTGATAGAACAATATTCAACATGTTTTCAACTCAAAAGCTTAAGAGGACAAACCATTTGGCATGTCAATAAATATATATATTTCAACTATTTTGACGTGTCTAAAACTCAATACTCACATGCCTTAATAAAGTCTCTCATGTAAGAACTCTGAGCATCAAGTTGGCCTAGAAAAAAAACTGTTTCAGCATCAAGTATATCATACACCAAGAGTCCACTAAACTATGTTTAGTCGCCATGAGGTCCACCCACTATTAAATCTGGCTCAACCATCACAGAAAGAACGAAAGACCAAGTAGAGCCAAGAAGCTTATGAATCGCTCAACCTCATCAGAAACATTGGCTTCGATAACATTTGTTAACGAGGGCGGACCAAAAAGAGGGAAAAATTAGGCCTACTGCACAAGTGCTCAAACCTATTTTCAACACAAAAGTTTAAGCCTATGGGAGAGAGCCAACGACATGATATTTCTACACTAATACATTTTATAATTATTTGATGCAAAATTAAAACCGTGCTTTCAATGAATATTTTAGTATGATGAGAATAACAAAAACAAACCTATCTTCCATCCAAGACACACTATACAAATCCCCAAGGCAAGTCGAATACTCAGGAGGAGGAGGGGGAATCATCCCTGGGCAGTATGTTCCCCAACTGTTCTCTTCTGCATTTGAAGCAGTAGTCACATATATTTTAAGGTCTTCTGACATCATACCTTCAAACATACTCCCACTTTCGCATGATTCTACGTAGATAACCTGCCAATTGAGTAATTATCATATTTACACTTTGTCTGAGCACACAATTGCTTTCATTAGAAGAAAATCAAAGTTCCAAACCATTTCTTTGTAGCTATTGGATTCATATTTATTCTGTAGCAAACTGATAAAATCCTCAGCATAGAGGTATGGCAAGTTTGGCATTCCTGGAAAGCTTTTGATTGTCAGCAAGGTCGGTGATTAATACAATTGAATCGTGATTGGGTCTAGGAATGAAACTAGTTACCTAGAACACCAGGACCTCCATGATCAGAGTAGTATATAAATATCCGATCATTTGGCTTGCTATCCACAACCTTACCACTTCCACCATCGAGAGCACTCTTGTTACCAAGCAGAACTGCATACAGATTTTTAACAGTAACTTGCTTGCCGGTGTAATCCTGTGAAAATAAGTGCAGCAATAATGAAAAGTGAATCTCAATATTTTTCAATAATGCCTGCTTAGTTGAACCATGCTTTCCAGAACAGAAGGCTAAAGAAATAATGGTCAAAACTCTGAGCCCCACAAGAAGAGAAAACCATAAAAGACTGAACTTTTCAACATTCCACTTCTATTAGTAAGCTTTCAAGCAATATGCAAGTTAATAAAACGAACAAAAATAGAAGGATTTTTCTTTTCTACTTAAACAGGGCTTAAACATTCAGGATGCAAAGTATAAAACAAATTAAATTAAATCATCTCCTACATCAAGTTTTTGGATTAAAAATTGTCCATAGAAAGATCCCATGAGTTCGCTAGATAGAATCAAGCCAAAAAGCCCAAAGGAGAGAAATGCTAGGTATCAATAAATCTCTTAGGAAGCTGATTTACAAAGAATCCGGCCAAACCTCTTTAAACGGACAAGAGTGAGTTGAACCGAGCTACCGAAAAATACTTCAAATAGACATTTCATAAATAATTATGGTAAGATTTTGAATCATATTTTTTATGTGATTTTTTTACATCATAATTTATCATGTGCCTGTGCTCGACTACTTTCTATTTTTGGGGATGATCTAGATCATCATCATCGAATTGGCTAGAAAGCAAGTTGTGCAATATGTGATTTAGGCTTGTGGTCAATAGCTAATCAGGAGAACCACTACTTGGTTGATGGAATTGACAAGTTTTTTTTTAATTGCCTCTATAAATGGATGGGGATATTATTAGTAGAATTCAAATTGGATGGTTGAAGTGGAGGAATGCTTCGGGTTTGTTGTGTGATAGAAAAGTACCACTCAAACTTTATGGAAATTTTTATAAGATGGTAGTGAGACCTGCAATGCTTTATGGCGCAGAATGTTGGCCATTAAAAGAGAAGCATAATATTAAGTTAAGTGTTGCTGAGATGAGGATGCTCAGGTGGATAAGTGGATTTACTCTTAGAGACAGGAAACGAAACGAGCACGTCCGTGAAAAGGTTGGAGTAGTTCCAGTGACAAATAAGATTAAAGAGAGTCGCCTGAGATGGTTTGGTCATGAAAAACGGCAGCCTTTCGATGACCCTGTTAGGAGAGTAGATGTATTAGATTTGGCCTATGTTAAGAAAGCTAGAGGTAGACCTAAAAAGACTTGATTAGAAAATATTAGAAATGACCTTTATTTATTAGATTTAAATGAGAATTTGACTCTTAACATGGCACAATAGAGAAAAAGGATTTATGTAGCCGACCCCACGTAATGGGATATAGGCTTGATGTTGTTGTATAAATGGATAACTTCATGAGTCTCTCAAGTGCATTATAGAATTGGCTACAACACTTATTGTGCAATGTGCCAGTTAGGCTTAAGTACATTGCTAAGCATGGAAACTTTAGATGAGTTCTAAATTGAGGGAGATTACCCTTGGCGAGTTCCTATAATGAAAATTCCTAGTCAGTTGGCGAGTACTCTAGGGGAATTAACAAGTTCTTTTAAGTGAATTGCCTTCATAAATGGGTAATTCCGTAAGTTCCTTGAGTGAATTTAGCATCCTAATAATGAGGACCAAAATAAAAACAACTCTTGGGTGAATCGCTCAAGATTCAATTTTGGGTAACTTAGGCTATGGACGACTACAAACTTGGAGAGCTCCGAGTTGTAGACAATTTCAATTGGCTCATAATCAACAAATTTTTCAACTCAATTCAAGCACTCAAGATGACTTGAATAACAAGGTTAAGGCGAATGCAAGGTACATCAATTTATGGCTATATTGTCCCTTCCAAGAAGTCAAGATGAGAGGATGAAAGTACCGACAAACCCAATTCAACCTAGGCAACTCAAGCTATAAGCAAGGACTAATATGGAGCTTTGGCTTAATAGAATGCTTGGATTCTAGCCTATGATGCATGGACACGGACATGGCGGCACAGACATAGGACATGACTTTTTTTGAAAATATAGGACACAAGTACGATGAGGATGCGGCTTTACAATTTTTTTTATATAGTGTATAGAAATTAATGTCACATCATATTAGAAATGACAAACAATAATAAATCAATGTCATGATAACTTTTCTAGCTTATAATATAAAATATTTAGTACAAAATGTCTAGTAAAACCATAAAAATATAAGTAAAAACTACTTAGTACAACATCAAGCTTCAACTACTCAGTAAAGGGAATAATAGGATTAGCTTCAGAGATTTGTCTTTGGCCTTCAATATCATCATCATTAAATATCATTGCTTCCAACTCTGATTCATCAAGAAAAAGATTTATAATCTCCAATATTCTCATATCATCAAGGGACTCGAACCCATCTCCAGTAACATTCCACATCTTGTTATCACCTAACATATAAAGTGGGGTCTTTCTTAATAGAAGACGAAGATTTGCATATACATAAACTAAATCTTTAGCCCATTGTGGAGTAATTTATTCATCTTCATCAATTGAATGAATGAATATGTGCTCCAATTTCTCTCAGAACAAAACGAGGATGAAACTTGACCAAGAAGTTTTATTGCTATTGTTTGAAGTAGCGGTGCTGAAGCTCCATGAATCAACCACCACATCTTTGGATCCATCCTCCATCTATCAACCAAAGATTCTCGATCACCAAAATCATCTAAATATCCAAATAATCCTTCTTCTCTCCTCCTCACCAAAGATTCTCGATCACCAAAATCCTCTATTAATCCTTCTTCTCTCCTCCTCATTTGGGAAATAACGTTTCAAACATGATAAACTCTAATGGAGGAGGAAGCTGTATGGGATGAACCATGAGTAGAGGGCAAAGTTATCTCTTTAGGAAGTGCCCTTTTGATCCTTGATTCAACTTCATCAACCTGCCTGTTCAATTCTATCAATTGTGAAATAGTAATCTTAGGACATATTTTAATTCCACGGCCATCAATTTTAACTAGATGTACTTTCACCCAAGAATATGATCATTTGTAGGTAACACCACAGTAATTGCATTTGAATGAGACATTTCCTCCACCTTCAAAAGTTTTTCCTAACTTTGTAATATGATTCTATAATAGCTTATTGGCTTCTACAGAATGCTCTGTTAAACCTTCACCATTTCCAGTCCCACCACCATTAGAGCTCATTTTGCTTTTAAAAAAAGCAGATGGAATGGAAGAAAAAAAGTCTTAGCATTATCCAACCATATGCAAACAAATATACACTTTTGCATAGACTAAAACTCAATACCTAATCTAACCTATTCCAACTTCTTTGTCTTGCATGAATTATAAGTTTTAATTCCATTACGATTCAGTGAATAACAACAGCATGCAACAACATCAAAAATCGAGGTTAATTATATATCAGCCGTTATCTCCCACAAGCCACAACTAAAACAAGGTGATGATAAATAGATCAATGCTATATGAATGTAATAAACTTTGAGCACAAGTAAATTGATCAACTCTACACAAGAGAATTAAATAGTAATCCCAACAATGACATTAGAATTACACTACCAATAGAAAATCTCCTTTGCTACTTTGGTTGACAAAGAAACTTTCCAAATAGGAATAAAAACTACCCAAGTTCTCCAACATAAGAGAAATACCATCCATAGCGTTCTAACACTTTGGTAGCGAACAAAAGCAATTACTAACAAATTAAAATAGCAACCTTTATTTAAAAAACTGTAAAACACACATTATAAACTAACTTGCAAACTTTCTTCTAAAGATTGGTATAGAGAAATACCTACAAAGGAGAAAAACTCGATTTTTTTCCACAAGAGTCAAACTCGTCGAAGTTCGATGCCCTTGGTGATGGCAAAAATGGTAAAGACGAAAAAATTAAATGCTTGCATGGAAATGAAAAGAACGGTGAGAGAACGAAAGGCGGATATATCGGGCTTCAAATCTAGCATTCGATTGCTTGATTGGCCTTCCCTTGTCGCAGAAAAGAGGAAGAATCGAAGAAATGTACTGTAACGGGCTTCACTCTCTGCTTGAACGGCACGAACATCACTCTCTCCGCTCAGACAGCTAGCCTGATCGCATAAACGAAGGAGACGAGGCCTCGGCTGGTCGCGTAAACGAAGAAGAGAAAGGAGATTGTTGGTCGCGACACAGAGAATACGAGATAAACCCTAGACCATACACGAGTGAGTGAATACGGGTCATGGGATATACAGCAAGCATTATATTTGATTAGTGACATTAGGGGAATTTTGTAATTTAAAAATATTTAATCATTAAATATTAGGACACGCGTGTCGTTTTAATTTAAATATTATTTTAATCTGACACGGCTCTACCATGTCCAACATGTATCCCAGCTGTGTCAGGCACGTGTCCATGTCCGACTCTTCTCTCACGCTTATCACATACTCCTATGTTAGCCCAATTCCAAAACTCGCTCCATCCAACTAGACTTCAATGACCTCCCAATTCCTTCCTTCTGCTTCTTCACCCAGCACTTCACCTCGCCATGCATCCACCTCCATCAGCTTCACCCAAATGATGCCAAAGCTTCTCAACTCTTACATCCTCTGTCCCTCCACTCACACAATCTTCACCCTATGCAAACTCATCTTAAAATAGGCCATCTCAAACTCAAAAAAATGTTCACTTTTAATGTCGATCTTCAGCCCATCTCCACTCCCACATGTACAGTTAGGCGTCCAAATTTCCTAAATGGTGCATTACCATCTCTACTGAATTTCTTGCTCTGGAACGACAACATACATAAACTCTTGTTCCCCCACACCAACATCAGCAAGTCTTAGTCTATCATTGGACTTATAAACTAAGCTCAAATCTGATGGCACCATCAATTGTTACAAAGCCCATCTGGTAACTCAAGAATTCAAGCAATAATGCAACATCGATTACTACGAAATATTTAGCCTAGTTACAAAGATGCCAACAATTCAAATACTCCCAACTATTGCTTTACATGATAAGTTGCCCATTCTTCAACTCGAGGTATCAAACGCCTTTCTACATGGCATCATGAGGATGTTTATATGATGCAACCACCCAACTTCAAAGACTCACATCTAAAAGATATTGCAAACTCCACAAAGTCATTTAGGGATTAAAACAAGCACCAAACAATGATTTTCGCATTTTCCAATTACCTTCTCAGTCGTGACTGAAGTTCAGCAATTTTGACCCCTCATTGCTACTTTACTCTAAAATTTGTATATAATTTTTTCTTCTCATCTATGTCAACAATATACTCATTACCAAAAACCACCCATCCACAATTTCTACAATCTTCAATGACATGCAAACCCATTTTTCTCTCAAAGACCTCGGTCCTGTGTCTTTCTTTCTCGGCATTCAAGACACCCCTACCACATCCGGTTGCTTTCTCAAGTAATCCCAATATGCTCCAGAAATCCGGTCTAGCCAATTGCAAACTCTCTCTCTCTCTCTCTCTCTCTCTCTCTCTCTCTCTCTCTCTCTCTCTCTCTACCCTACTGTCAGCCACCCCTATGAAAACCCTCTCTCTTTCAGCAAATTACAATCTCCCTACAATACTTGAGCATAACTCGTCCAAACAATGCCTTCACCACAAATTAGCTCTGTCAATTTATGCATAAAATTGCTAATCAAACATAACCAACAGCTTAAACGCCTTATCCTCTAATCAAAGGTCCTGCTCATCTTGGTCTACTGACCACCAAAGATGATCTGACTCTGTAATCCTACTCGGACTCCGATTGGGCTATCAATCCCAGCAAAAGAAAATCAACTACATGCTACTGCCCATTTTTTTGTCACAATTTTATCTCTTGGAGTGCTAATAATCAATCTATTGTCACAAAATCCCCAACCAAAGCAAAATATCAAGCTCTAGCCTCAACCACCTTCGACATTGTATGGCTTCATCACTCATTACAAGATTTCAATGTTCCAACCTTTATTGCCACTTCACTTTACCATGATAATACATCGTCTATTGCTTAGGCAAACAAACCCGCCATTTATGCCCGCACCAAGTGCACTGAGATAGACTACCACTTCATCTAGGAATGCATCTACTCAAATGAAATTATTGTGCTTCACATCAAATCCAAAGATAAGCCAGACAACATCCTCACCAAACCTCTTTCTCCTTCTCAGTCTCAGAATCTATGCGACAAATTAACAATCCATACTCTTCCTCTTGTACCTGCTTCTACGTAACCGCAGCTGCAGTTTTTCTTTTTACTTCAGTTCCCGTCCTGCCTCTAAACATGTACTATCTTATATCATTTATTACACGAAATAAAAAATAGTGAATACAGTTCTCTTCTTACAGTAATACTCTTCCTCTTATACCTGCTTCTACCTAACCGCAGCTGCAGCTTTTTTTTTGTTTTTTTTCTCTTCAGTCCCGCATACTATTTACCAATAATACATTCCTAAAATCCACACCTTCAAAGTATTTAGCAGAAGACAAGAATTTAACTAGAAAAATGAAACTTAAACTCATCATGCAACTTCACAAACTTACAGCTTATACATAAAAAAATTGATTGTGTGATAATATAAATACCTTCGGGACGCCTGCATAAACGTCCTGGCCGTGGGGGTGGTTGATGATGATACCAGGCCTCGGATTAAGCCGATTGTTCGCCAAATCATCGAACATAAACACCACAATATTCTCCTCCTTCAAACCCCCTTTCCTCAATATCTGATACGCGTGACACACATCCGCCTAAAAATAACCAAAATCCCTAACTCAGTAACTAATCACTAACTTCCCGGTCACCAATCAAATAGCTCCAACCACCTCACCTGATGACGATAATTACCGTAGCCCGAAGAACCAGCCACAAGAATAGCCCAACTCGTCCCCGCTTCCTCCTCACCGTCGAAGGACGATCCCTTCGACGGCATCCGAATCACGTCAGCTCGGGAGAGAACCAGCATGCAGAGCAAAGCAGGAAAGATAACTAAAGGAGAAGCCGAAAACCTCGCCATTGGAAAGGATGAGAGATGGAATGAGCATGCAGGACATGAATTTAAGAAGAAAGATCATCGCGGCACGTTATCTCGCCATGCAATAGAGCTATGTGGGGGGAGTAGCACGTGTCCATGAAGGTGTCTTCTTGTCACTCTCTGATTTCGCGGTGATTGGTGAAAGTGAGAAAGGGGAAAGGCGTTTCTTGCATGGGTAGAGGTCGAATGCTGGAGTTTGAAGTCGATTGTCGTCGTTTTGCACTGATGCGTGCACAGCAATGCTTCGTCATTCATTCGGCGTGAAGAGAAAGCGAGGGTGGCGCAGCCATTGGTGGTGGTCGGCGAAGTATCGGGTATCCGATTCGTGAAAAATTAGAGTCGGGACGGTGGGCTTTTGCTAAGTATACGGTGTTTTTGAAAATAGTCAGCAAATACTTAATTTTGAATGTTTATGAATATTTATTGAATATTTATTTAAATACTCAATTAAAATACAGTAAATAAGTAAATATTTAATAAATATTCAATAAATAATCAGCAAATATTTAATAAATATTCTGTAAATATTGAGCAAATACTCAACAAATATTCAAAATTGAATATTTGCTAAGTATTTACCGAGTATTTGTAGAAGCGTAGTAAATACTCAGTAAAAGCGAAGCCAATCCGAATGGTTATCACCGTCCGGACTCCACACAGAATAATTTCTCCTGATTCGTGAGGGGCTTATGCGGAAGAAACCATCAAAACCTTTGAGCATTACTTAAATAAATTTTAAAAAAAGTATTTTAATATTCAGAAATTTAACTTTATAGATAATTAGAAGAATATATCCACAATTTATTTTTTTTAAAATATATTCTAAAATCCATTTCGTTACTAAAAATTATATTGAACGAGCACAAATTTTGAGGCATATTAATTTAGGAACTATCGAAATTAAATTTGAAACATCTAAACTCTGATTTCAACAAACTAATAATCAAATTAAGTTAAATTCAGTCCAATTCAAGCTCAAATAGCACAAATCAAATGACCAAAATATATTTAAAAGCTTTAAAGTATAACTTGGATGACCAAATGATATCCAAATATGACATACGTACAGTCAAATCAAGCGGCTCAATGAGACAAATCAAACGAGCTCAAGATCAGTAAATTCTAACACTATTAAGGCACTTAAATGCTCGATGAATGCTCCATAATCAAGAGAATCTGTATGGGTCATCCAATGGAACAATTTGAATAAGCTCAAGATCTTCTCTATATTTAATGAGTGTATCACTCTAAAAAAACTATAAATAAACTCTTGTTCTTCACATGATGGGAGAGGAAGAAATGATTTCATTCCCTTCCATTTATATATTTTAATTTCATTCCCCTCACTTAAGTCATTAAATCCATTTAATGCACTCAGAGAAGAAAAGAGATGAGAGAGAAAAAAAAGTTAGGGTTTCGCAGTTGTAGAGTCTCTTTCGTTCGTCGGCTCAGTTGGAAAATTTGTTCGTCTCAAAGTATATTACATTTTGCCTATTTCAGTTTTTAATAATTTGACATTTTTATATTTTTTTGATCAAATTTATATTTTAGTTACCAAAAATGAGAATAACTTTGTTTTGATAAAACTTTAACCGCGTAACTTTTTATATGTTATAAAGACTAAAATTATGAATATTTTGAGTATATTCTGGAAATTTTTTGCCGGATAATTTTGAAAAGTTGCGATTTTTTCTTATTCAAAAATTTATTTTAACATCTAAAAATAGTGTTTCAGTTTAATTAAGCATCAGAATCATGTTTTACACAATATCTGATTATTTGATTATATTTTAAAATAGTGATTTTTGTTTAGTAGTGTTTCTGTTATCTATGGTTGATGCATTTTAATAATTTATATATTTAATCTAATTATGCTTTAATTAACAAAATGCATCAAAAAATATGAAAGAAATTTGATATGATGTGATGTTATGCTGGAACCTGTAGACGACTGATGTGGGATTTTGTTATGCCGACGTCACTGGGCGACTGAGATGGGATTCTATAATGTCGGCGCCAATGAGCGACCTAAATGGTATTTTATTATATCAGTGCCAGTGGGAGACCGAGGTGGGATCTATTATGTCAGGGCTTGCGAGCTACCAAGGTGGGATTCTATTAACGAAGCTATAAAGATATTGAAAAAATGTACTGAGAGCCACTCTAATAAAATGAATATCTGTTTATAATTAATTTAATTTTAGTTTTAACTTCTATTTTAGTTTCAGTCTCAATTTTTCGTATAATGCTTTTACTTTTGTTGTACAGTATTTTTTTCTTTTGGTTTCAATTATTGATTTCTATTTTAGGGTGTAATATCCTACTGAGTTGTGATAGCTCATTCCTGTTTTTATTTCTATTTTTAGGTCATGGGAAGCGTAATGATTGAGCTGAGTTATTTTAGATAACAGACGGCCAAACGCTGACCGGTGTTGTAGTTATATTTTTGTTTATTTTGATTTTTGCATACATGGCTTTTATTTCATTACTCTCTCTATTGTCAAGCATTATTATAGATAGATTTCAAATTGTATATATTTTTTGATGATATAGAAAATCATTTTGAGATTCATTAGTCTTCAAGTTTATATTGCATTCAGTAGTGACTCTATGTAGTATATAAATTGGATGTTTTATTTCAGTATTTCTCCAAGCAAATGATTGGGTTAGTCTTTCCACAATCAAACACAGTATGACCTATATCGTATCAAGTCATATCTGGTCGGGTTGTGAAACCACTAACCACCATCATTTGACTACGGTCCTTCTGACTTTCGTTGTCTGCCAACTATGATCCTTTCGACCACCATTGCCCACTGACTATGGTCCCTCTGACCACCATCGCTTGACTATGATTCTTCTGATCTCCATCACCCTTCGTCTACGATCATTTCGATCTCCATCGCTAACTACGGTCCGTTCGACCTCCATCACCCCCCATATACAGTTGCTCCACCCATCGTCCCCCGATTATGATCCTTCTGACTTTTATTACCCGCAATCTATAGTCCCTTCGATCATCATCACCGGACTACAATCCTTTTTACCTCTATTGCCAACTACAGTCCTTCTGACCTCCATCGTCTGCTGACTAAGGTTTTTCCAATATCGACCAAATGAACAGCCTAACACTCTTAAGAAAGAACTCTCGTGTCATTGGATTCTTCTAACTTTAATTATGTAATGTGCTTTATACAATTAATATTGGCTACAATAAGCTAACACCTTCTCCTGAGAAAAGGTATCATTTGTAATTGATGGGGGCAGTGAAATAACTTAAAGAATTATAAAAATAATTTAGTGCTCTATCAATCTTTAAATAATACTTAAGTTTTATTTGATATAAAAATTATAAAAATCTCACTTAACATACGCAAGTATACATGTTGAATCAAGTAATATAGTGATAGAGTAGAGTATTGATCCCACGAAGAAGAATGTTTACTTGTAAATACTGTTATTGTCTACTTCAACTAGAATAATTAAATAAAAATAAATTTTTATAAAGATTCAATCAATTAATTTAAAATAAAAAATAATTAAATAAAATACTATTAGGATAAATTATTTTGAATTGATGGAATATAAATACAATATATTTTTAATGATTCTCTTTTACATTGATGTTATTCAGAGCATATGTATTACTGACCGCTCAATCATGCATGAAAAGGCAAAGGATGGATTAAACTCTTCCAACCTCAATACCACTCTAAACTCTCATAATCTGTCACCCTATAAAAATATTAAAAGAGTAAGTAAATCTTGTACTATTAAAACCCCCTTATGATAATTTATTTTTATAAATTAAATACATGACAAGCACTATGTTTATGCTTGTATCATACTAATCCAACATAATCAGTTGCCCCTTATGACTCTCAATCAGTGTACTCCTTATAACTCTCCTTGAATCATGTGAATCAATCGCACCCGATTTCTTATAACTCCTAATCAATCTCTAGCTCCTTATAGCTCCCATCAGTGAATCAGTGAATCTTTAGGTTATTACGTTGGGGTTATCATTTCATATATCTCATATCAAGTAGAACATTCTTTCAATCAGATCAATATCATATTTCGGTACATATTAGTCTTATCAATCATTTTAGTATCTATTACATTTCAGTATTATCATGTCAAATTACAATACATCACTTAAAACCCACCCAAGAATTTTTGTATACATATATAACTAGTGAAAATGCAATAAAATTATGTCATATTATTCAGAATGATCAAGTATAACACGTCAAGAATTACATTGTGAAAGCTTACAAAATTGGGAGATAATATATTTTTGACATATTTATAAGAAATAAAATCAGTAGAAATAATATCGATCAAAAGTAGAGGAAAGAAAATAGTTACTTATATATATATATATATATATATATATATATAATGTTAGTGGCCTAACATTGCAGTGCTCAGATCCAGCGCCACAATATTGCATATCAAATCTAGAATTACTGTAGAAGCATAGACTCAAATGTTAGAGCGGCAGTTTTTGGCACCGCTGTGCTCTTAACTCTATGGCCGCAGTGCTCACAAGCACAGCGTCGAAGCGCTCCAGTTCATAAAAAAAATTTAAAAATTCATATTTCAAAATACTTTTCATTTTCAAGCTGTTACAGTCACTCTCCAAACAACGTCAGTAAAACCAACATTTATTTGTTTTCACATATATTATTATCACAATATTATAACAATAATAGCAACTAGTTATTACCCAATCACATACCCATATTCATTCACATTAATGTTTGTATTACCAGCATGACTATATTAAAATATCATAAGTTTTTTTTTTATAAATCATACAAAATACAATAATTTTAATTTTTAATCGGTAAAATTACAAAATCAATCAGTCAAAATGTCCAGAATAATTAGCGATATAACATATAAAAAGTTATGTGGTAGAAGTTTACAAAATTCAGGAAAATAAAATAAAATCAGCTTGGAAGGAATCGAATAGTCGAAATCAAAATTTTTTGCAAACAAGAATAAGATAAATGTCACATACCACAACCTGAGCAATTTTCAAAAAAGATGCAAAATGGATCAACGACCAAACATGAACTTTGTGTTTCCTCTCTCCTCCTTCTCTCCCCCTTCTCTTCTTCCTTCCATGGCAAGCCAACACTAGGGAGTGAGGGGGCGAGTGAGTAGAGAGAAAATGGTTTTAATATATATAAAGATGTATTTTTGTGCATAGCGCTGCAGCGTCATCACCCAGCGCCATAATATTACATGTTGAATTCATAATTACTATAGAACAAATCATTCGGTGTTTGTGACAACTTCTGATCGATGCCGCTGTGCTCACAGGCCCAACACAGTAGCCCTCACAAGTTCAGTGTCACAACGTTCTAGCTCAAACAAAAAATTTGATTTTTATTTTTAAATTTATTTCAGAAATTTCAGATCGTTACAATTTCAGTGTTTACAAATGCTGATATCGTTTGATGTGAAGTTCACCTATAGGCATTGAACTTCTTCGATCCTCATTTATGTCTGCAAACTTTAGATAAATGCCTCTGAACTAGTTTGGGAAGTTAATCTTGGAGTCACTGCTAGCTAATAAACGATTCAGCAGAATCTACGTTAAGTTCAATGGTGCCTTTCGATTTGCGTCCGCTTCCAGCATGTAATTTTTCACACTAACACCATAAGCCATGACGTGCATCTCCAACCTTTGTCCCAATAAGTATGCATATATCAAAATACTGATCGGCCAAGAAAATTTAAGCCAGATTATACCCTGATTCAATACTTAGCTTATCTTGATCTGTTAGCCGACAGTTCTGTGAATCATTTTTTTAGCATACAGTAGCGGTTTTAACCGCAATAATTCTGTCAGATTATGGCGATTAAAACCGTTACTATAACTAGCACTTCTTATGTCTTCCCCAACGGTTATTAAACCATCGCGGAATATCGTTGCAACACATTACAATCACAGTGGGTGTGCAACGGTTTTATAACCGCTGCAAGAGAATTTGTGGCTGATAAAATCGTCGGGAATGGTCTAATTTTATGCTGCGATAGGCCTATTTTTTGGTAGTATGGTTGGGAGTATTGACTATCAATTATAAGGTCTTGAATTTGAAATATATATGAATTTGCTTTAATTGACTAAAAAGTAAAAAAAAATTCTGACTCAAAGATGATCAAATTAAATTATATAATTATTTGAGAAGAGCATAATAAAAATTTTAGTTAATTAATCGTATATTACTTTTTCTTTTAAAACAATAATTTAAAATTTTATTTTAATCAAATTTAAATCATTTAACATGTTACCATACCAACTCTGAAAAGAGAACACATAATAATTATTAGATGCTTTTTAATATATGGAGAATTTATATTATATTAATCTTCAAATAAATCTAATAATTTCAAAGGTTATCTTCAAATAATTAAGATATCGTAACATAGTTTTATTTAATTTTATTATCATTAGGTATATATATATATATATAAGTTTTTATTGATTAATTAAAATTATATTTATCTAAAAAGTAAATATAAAGAGAATTTTTTTTTAAGATCAAATTTGTTGACCCAAATTTTTTGCCTTTTTAAAATAACGCTAAGAGTAAATCCGCTAGCTAGTAAAGCTTTGGGTGGCGGGTTGGCAACTTTTTTTATATTGGACTTTAAGCATAAGTAAATCTGATGTCAATCAACAAATTTTTGATGCTTTAAGTTGTTAAAATAAGTAAATAAATTAATATTTTATTTATGATAATTTTCTTACTATTTTTTTATCATAATCATAATTTTTATTTTGTCATTATTTTTTCACTATTTTTAATAAAATTTTATGTTAGAGGATTGTTTATACATCAGCTTGTAAAAAAGTTACTATCTCCCCAACAACTTTATAATAATTGTTACAAAATTCTGTAGTTATCTCAAATGAATCCTAAGTTACCGCACACTATAAATAAATGAAGGTTTGCATGTAGGTGAAGGTAATAAGTTCTAGATTTATTTAGAAGAAATATGCTACACTCTCATCAAATTAAGAGAAACATATGTTAGCATTATGTTAGTGGCTATTAATATACATTTAGATCAAGTGAATGATACAAATCATCAAAATAAAGATCATATAACCATAAATATATGACAATATATATAAATTTGTCATAGCATTAAATGAATTTCAATATTATTTTATAACTCAAAATAGTTATCATATATTCATTAGATAAGAATCTAATATTTTAATAATTTATTTGAAGAATGATCATGAATAAATATATCACTAACTTTTTCGTGCAAATTCTTTCCTAAAATTCCTACTATTGGACTATGATATTTATTGATTTCAAGAAAGCATATGATAAAGTTTCAAGAGAAGTGCTATGAAGAGTACTAGAAAAAAAAGGGATATATTTATGCAGGAGTTATTACTTGTGTTCAAACACAATGTGATTTGACCAAATATTTTCCTATTTTTATTGGTTTACATCAAGGATCAACCTTAAGCCCATATCTTTTTTGCTTTAGTTATGGATGTTCTCACTAGAAATTTGCAAGAGGTTGTATCATGGTGTATGCTTTTTGTTGATGATATTATTTTTGTTGATAAGACTAGAAAGGGAGTTGAAGGCAAACTTGAATTATGGATGCCAACGTTGGAGTCTAAAGGTTTTCGATTGAATAGATCTAAAATCAAATATATATAGTGTAATTTTAATAATAATAAATTTATTGGGGGGTTGTGACTTTGGGCGATCAAGTCATTAATAAGAGCACACATTTTAGATATATTGGGCCTATTGTTCAGAGTGATGGTAAAATAGATGAGAATATTATTAATATGATTGAAGTTGGATGGTTGAAGTGGAGAAATGCATCGGGCTTGTTGTGTGATAGAAAAGTCACCCTCGAACTTAAGGGAAAATTCTATAAGATAGTGTTGAGACCTGCAATTCTTTATGGTGCAGAATGTTGGCTATTAAAAGTGAAGCATAATATTAAGTTAAGTGTTAGAGATCAGGATGCTCAGGTGGATGAGTGACTTTACTCTTAGATACCAAATACGAAATGAGCATATACATGAAAAGGTTGAAGTTGCTCCAGTGGAAGATAAGATTAGATAGAGTGATCTTAGATGGTTTGGTCATATAAAATGACGGTCTTTCGATGACCCGGTTAGGAAAATAGATATATTAAATTTGGTTTATGTTAAGAAAGGTAGAAGTAGACCTAAAAAGATTTGGTTGGAAAATATTAAAAATGACATTTCTTTATTAGATTTAAATGAAAATTTAACTCTTAACAAAACATAAGGGAGAAAAAAGATTCATATAGCCGACTCCACATAGTGGGATTAAGAGTTGATGTTGTTGGATTTTGATCCATTTTCTAAGTACATTCTCTTTCAAGAGCTCCAAGCAGCATGCATTGCTTGTTCTTTATTATTACTATTTCTGAGAAATCTGAGTTGAATCATGTAAACTGGATTCGATCCAGATCTTGAAAATAGCTTCCACCCACAGTATTGACCTCGCTCATCCGATTCAGATCCGGTTACAGACTCGAAACCCGCACAGCTTGACTTCGGGATTTCCCCTGCTTTGATATTCGAGTTGACCCGAGCAATGAGCTGCCTTGCCCAATATTTCAACCCCACAGACATGAATACAATCCAAGCAACCTATCTCTTCCATTATAAGCCACGGAACTGCGAACACCCACTCGTCGAGCTCCATTCCCTCCGCATTCATGGATACCACCAAGATAATCAACCCACCACTAATCCTCTTCTTCTTTTTCTTCTTCTTCCTTTATTTCAGCACCGCCCAATCCTTCCCCGCCAAGTCCTCCAATAACATGGAAGGGTGGTGCCGTACCATGCCTCACCCAGAGCCATGCCGCTACTACCTTTCCCACCCCAGCGCACCTCCCTACGTCAACCGCTCCGATTTCTACAAACAATCCGTCAAAGTAGCGCTCGATCTCAGCATCCACGCGCAAGGCCGCATCAGGCAACTAGGCGCGCGCTGCGATGGCGAGGCCGAGAAGACCGCCTGGCTGGATTGCTGGAAACTGTTTGGCAATACGGTACTACAGCTTAACCGCACCCTGTCTCCCGTGGGCGGTACCTGCACACCCATAGACGCACAGACATGGCTAAGCGCTGCGCTCACCAACCTCTACACATGCAACAAGGGGTTCACCGAGCTGAATGCCAACTCGTCATTTATGCAACCCGTCTTGCGCTACAATGTCTCTGATCTCATCAGTAACTGCCTCGCCATCAACAACGCGAGCTTAAATGCCACTGTGGCAGTGCCAAGCGGGGTGTGGGCTGGCCGGCGGAGGCTGATGCAGGCATCTGGTCGGGCTGATTTCGTAGTGGCGCAGGATGGGTCGGGTAATTTTAAGACCGTTAAAGAAGCACTTGAGGCGGCTGCGGCTCTGAGGCGGAGTAGCAGTAGGAGGATAGTGATACGTGTTAAGACTGGGGTGTATGCTGAGAATCTACAAATACTGAACAGTCTTAATGATTTGACAATTGCTGGAGATGGCAAAGGGAAGACTATCATCACCGGCAGGCGAAGCGTTTCGCTTGGCTACACCACCTTTAGCTCTCCAACCGTCAGTAAGAACTTAAAAATTAAACTTTTATCATTCTCCAACCGTCCCATCTTCTGCCTTCTTCTGTTCACGCCATGCGTCATTCCATTGCTGACTAACGGAAGAACAATAAAGCTGAGGATATTATGAATCAAATTTGGATGATAATTAATAAACATACCTATTTTTCTTAAAGTTTCTCATTCAATCACTCTTAAAATTTAGAACATGTGAACACATAATGCTCTCTGATCACTTCTGATCAGTAAGAATTGACTGAGGATATTTGATTTCTTTCCATAGAGATGAAAGTAAAAGAAATTTTAAAAATGGACGGCAATGAATAACTTTTGATTATTAAAACTCAATGAAAACTAAATGAAAACTAAGCTCAATGAACATATTTCCTGTTGTGAAATAGGTGTATTTGGCGACGGGTTCGTGGGGACGGACATCACAATCCGCAACACCTATGGGGCAGGCTCGCAGGCCGTTGCCCTGCTTTCCGGGTCCGACCAGTCGGTTTTCTACAGATGCAGCATCGAAGGATACCAAGACACGCTCTGCGTCTACACACAGCGCCAATTCTACCGCGAATGCGACATCTACGGCACAATCGACTTCATCTTTGGCAACGCGGCGGTCGTCATCCAAAACTGCAATATCTTCGCCCGAACTCCGCAAAAGGGAGAAGCCAACGTGATCACAGCCCAAGGCCGCACCGACCAGAACCAGAACACAGGTATCGTGATCCAGTCCTCCAACATTCAAGCCGCGGCGGACTTCAAACCCGTGCACCGGAAGGTCAAGTCGTACCTCGGCCGCCCGTGGCAGCTCTACTCGCGCACGGTCTATCTAGAGAATTTCATCGACAGCATAATTGATCCAGCCGGATGGTTGCCATTCAACGGAAACTTCGCCCTCGATACGTTGTATTATGCTGAGTTCCAGAACACTGGGCCTGGAGCCAGAGTTTTAAGGCTGCGGGTGAAATGGAAGGGGTTTCATATCATTCGCAAGCCGTCGCAAGTGAGGCAGTTCACGGTCGGAAATTTCATCGACGGCGGCACTTGGTTGCCGGCGACCGGCGTGCCATTTGCTTCCGGACTTTAAGCCGGGGAAATATTTGTAAAATTTTTGGGTCAGGTTTTCCTGATCACCAAAGTTTCGATCATATTTAGTGTTATATTTATTTTTACATAAATATAGCATATAAAAATTTATTAAGTTTTATGCTAAAAATTTGCTGTTATTTTAATAAATAAATGGTTTTGAGATTTATGATTTATCTAAATAGATATATGCATTTTAATAATTATTATGCGTGCCATTTAATCAAATTTGACTTAATTTGGTGAAACTGAAATGAAAAGAAATTACTTAAAAATATCCATCTGAGTTTTGCATTAGGATTAGCATCAAAGTCTTAATATAGAAATATTAATCTCAGCATAATTTTAATTACTTTGAAATCTATCAAATTTATTTACGCAGTTTTTAATTATGAGTGGCGATGACAATGAGTGCAGGGGCGGATCTAGCCTTAATTTTCAGGGGGGCAAAAAATTGTACGCTTTGCATATATGTCGGGGGTCCAAGGGGGTAGCGCCCCCGGAATAAATTTTTGTTGTAAGAATATTTTTGAATTTTCTTTAGTATTTATTTTTGTCTTTGGGCAAGCACGGGTAAGATGAGGGCATATTGGAGCAAAAAAATATTTTTGAGGGGGGACAGAATCCCAAAACTCACTATCTTATACCTTAATTTTTTTTTTTTTTGAGGGTGGGCAAGGGTGGATCCGCCCATGAATGAGTGGTCATTAAATGATGGTGATCAACAATGGTGGCTGTAGGAGGTAATGGGCGGTGGCTGATGGGAACCGGGAGCAATTATAATTTGAGATTTATGCTTCATTTGTGAAGGCTTTTTGATAAATTTTAAAGCAACTTTCAAGTACAAAAATTTTTAATTTAAAAATTTTTTATACTAAAAAGCTGCTATAAAAAGCAATGAAAAAGCTGTCTCAAACAAAACAGTAGACATCATCCAATTAATATGATTTTAAATTCCTCAAACTTTTATTTTACATTTTATTTACTTCAAAAAACATCATATTCTTAATATTTCAGATTAAATAGTCCTCGAATTAAAGTTTTAATCAGAATATCTCATTTATTCAGCCAAGTTCTTCCTAAAAATAATGGCATTTAACTAAATGATTTATTCAATGATTTCCGTAACTGTAGTTTGCGTAGTGAAGAGTGTGATGTCTTAATTACGGTGATTATATGATGTGCTGAAGACCGTATGGTAAGGCATTTAACTTAGAATATATTTTTCTCTTGTTTTTTAGTGATTGCCATTTGTTTTTTGTGTTTTATAGTTGCTTCGTTAATGGAAACTGCATGTGCTCTCTGTGTTTTACACAATTATTTACTAGGCTTAAATTACATTATTCATCGCTGATCGATCAGCTCATGAGGCACCCAATTAAGACTTCATTTGGAGCAATTTTCTAACTGTTTTTTAAGTAATTTTTTTATATAATTTTTTTAATTAAAGATTTTTATATTAGAAAGTAGTAAAAAAGTTATTCCAAATGACCATCGACGCTTAATTAGGGTGGTTGGTGGACAAGCACGGTTGGGAACCCCCATCCCAGGTTCAAATCCCCTCAACTACGGCCTCCAGTGGCGGAGCCAGAAATTTTATTCAATGGGGGTATAAATTAAATTAGTTCTATTTGCCGTCTCATTTGCAAGGTTAGAATATATTTAATAGTTTCATTTGCCGTCTCATTACCGGAGCCAAAAGGAGCTGTAAGATCAAAATTAAGAATGCAAATAATATGGCTCTTAGAGCTTAGAAGACATAAACATCTACCACGAGCTGTCTTCGTTTAGAGGCGAGAGAAGAGCGAAATGGAAAACGGAAGCCGTGCTCAAGGTCGCGAGTCACGAGAGAGGAGTGAAGGGGAAAACAAACCATTGATGCTTTTCAGGCGTCCAGAAAAAGATGTTGGTGGCTTCTCTAGATTAATAAATAACTTTAAAAGGAAGAATTACAAAAATTAGAGCAGATTTCCTCGTTGGCGAACTTGTTGCTCTGTTTAAGCCACTAAAATAATTAGCTTTAAGCCCCTTTAGGCTTTCAGTTTTAAAAAAAAAAAAAAGAAAAAAAGAAAAAAAAAGCTTTCAATTTTAGCTTTAGCCAAATCCTTTAGAGGAGATCTCTTGTCCACGATAGAAAGTCATTCCTCCCTCTGTCTTTCTATATTTTACCCCATTAGTCTTGGGAAGGGGGTCCCCCCCCTATGACGGCCTCACCTCTTCAGCGGGGCAAAGCAAGTGCGGGCCCGATGTTGGTGGGTGGCCTCACTAGGTTCCGCCCCACAGAGGGATTAGTTACGCCGTGAAGCGCTCCCTTTGAAGTGGCAGTGTTTAGATACCTCCGTTCCCAAAAAAAAAAAACTAAGACTTTATTTTGGGCTGCTTTTTTCTGTTTTCTACAGCATTTTTTAATATAAAGTTTTTTAAAAGCATCTAAAAAGCAGCGGACCTTAAGGCTTGGTTTGGGACAACTTATAAAAATCCCTTAAAAGCTAAAAAAATTGTGCCTAAAGTTGTCCCAAACAAAGTCAAATATTTCATTTGGGATGACTTTTTTATTGTTTTCTAAAATAACTTTTTAGAAGAAAATTCCTTAAACTAAAATATTTTATACTTAAAAGCTGCTTCATAAAGTAGTAAAAATTCATCTAAAATAAAGTCTAAGAAAGCTCCCCTTCATTGTTAGATCCTCAAATTTTATGTAAAATTAATAAAGAAATAATTTATCGAATTAATAAGACAGATCCTTTTACAGCTTTTTAAAATTTTTATGTATTAGAATAAATTTATTGATAAAAATCATAAAATTTATTGTAAAATTTTTTTGGTTCAAATCAAGTCTATATCATATTTGTATTTCAGAAATTAATATTTTCAAAAATATAAAAAATTAAAATATATTCACTGTAAATGCTTGTAATAAATTAATTTGTTCAAGTAACTTTAACATGAACGTAGTATTTATATAGTCATTGTTTGTTTGAAATTATTTATATTCTATAACGTGCTTAAATGCTTATAGAGCATTTATGATCTAATTATTTGTAAGTCGTGATGGGCATTTATCAAGTTGTAATTGCACCCACCGTTGCTTAGCTTATTTGGTGGGCAAATATGGTTGGGAACCCCCCAACCTATGATCGAATTCCCTCGAGCGGCAGCACCTCTTAAGTGAGATCTTATCAAGTGCGGGCCAAGAGGTCACTAAGGTGGATGTCTTTTCTAGATCAGCCGAGGGATTAGTTACGCCGCCAAGCACCTCCTAAGTATAAATTGAACGACTAAATGATATCCAAGTATAACATGCTTATAGTCAAATTGAGCGGCTCGATGAGTTAAATCCAATGAGCACATGATCGCTTAACTCTGACACCATTATGGTACTTAAATGCTTGATGAACGCTCTATAATCGAGGGAATCAATATGTGTCGTCTGATGGAACATACCAAATTTGTCTCAAATCTTCTTCATATTAACAGGATAGACACTCTCAAAAATTTATAAATTGACCCACACTTTCTACAACAAGAGAGGCTCTTGGCTGGAGATTAGATAGAGCTATGAGGCTTCAAAGATTCTAGAGTTTTACCCAAACACCACTATCGATGAACTGCCATCGACCACCGCCGACCATCGTCGGACCACCACCCGTCCGCCGATCTTTGCTAGACTTTCGTCTGACCATCGTTAGACCACCGCCCATCCAACCGCCTTTAGACCTCTGCCCGGCTGCAATTGACACGCCACTCCGATCATTGCAACCCAACTACGGTTCTACGGTCCTTCTAACCACCGTCGCCAGTTGATAGCGATCCCCCCAACCTCTGTCGCTCGTCAACTACGAGCCCTCTGACCACAGCTGCCCGCCAACTATGATCCTTTCGACCCCCATCTCCCACTCACAATGGACCCTCCGACCTCCCTACAGGGAAATCACATATTACTAGCGGATTTCCGATGGAAAATTTTTTGCCGGTAAAACGAGCGTTGCAAAAATTCTCTGTCGAAAAAAAAAATTCACAGGAAAATAGCCCACCGCCTGCCCCGCTACCTGTGCTGCCCGCCCGCGCTACCCGGACGCCTGACAGCTAGCCAGCCCCGCACTGCCCAGTCGCTTGCCAGTGCCCGTCCTTTGCTGCCTGGGGGCCTGCGCGCCCAAGTTCGGCCGCCTGCCTGCGCTGTGGCGCCCGTGGAATTCGAACATAGCACCTGTGGGATTTCAAGTACTCAACCACTTTACTGTGCTAAAATGTGTTGTTATGCAAACTCTTTTATATTTAAATATAATAACACAAAAATAAAATTTTTAAATAAAATTTTAAAATGATTAAATAATTAAAATAAGTTGTTAAATTAATAATTTTTAATAAATAATTATTAAAATAAATAATTATTTATTAAATAAGTTATTAAATTAAAAATAAGTTAATTATTAATTTATCAACTTATTTTAACTATTTAAGTTAATTATTAATTTAATAACTTATCTAAAATAAATTAAAATTAAATATTTTAATTAATAATTACAATAAGTCATTTAATTAACAATTAATTAAATTAAGTTATTAAATTAATAATTAATTAAACTAATCTATACAATTATGAATATATAATTTTTTCAAAAATTAGTAAAATCTGCCGAAAATTTTGCTTGAAAAATTGTAGGAAATATTTCATCGTAATCCATCGGAAATAGTCCGTCGGAAATCCGCAGGAAAATCTTTCGGTAATGAGCGATTTTCTTGTAGTAGATCCTTCGCCTACCGACTACGGTCCCTCCGAGATCACCCGCCGACCATGGTCCATTTGACCTTCAAGTACAGTCTCTCCAACCACAGTCTCTCAAATATGATCCTACCGACCAAAAGAGCATGCCAACACTCTCTTGAGAACAACACTCATGTAATCAGATTCTTCCAATCGCAACTATGCATTGTCTTTTATATGATGTATACTGAGCCAACGCCTTCCTCTGAGGAAGGGCATCACATGTAATCAACCACAAACATTAGTGGATTCATTTCAATTGGGCAAGCCCTATGATTTTTCTCTCTTTTTAGAGATTTTCAAGTAAAAACTCTGATGTCTCTTATAAATATTACACCAATCTCTTTTATATATCTATGTGCTGGATTTTTGTACAAAGCTAGAACATTAAACTTCATATCTCTCTAGCTACCGCCCTGAATTATTTCATTCAGCAACAAGTTAAAAAAAAGAGAAATAAAATGATCTAGCTTTTGTTGTAAAAAAAAAAAGTAAAACAATCATATGATCGAAAGTCATAAATAATGAGTTTAAGTAAATTAAGAAACAATTATAATCCATATTTTACGGAGGCTTTTGTCAATCTGTCACGAAAGATATACTATCTTCAGCACAAAATAATTAGTAATGAATGTCAAATCCCAGAGGTAAACAAACCCCCTTATTACTCTTTACAAATATCCATCAAATATCTACTGATATCTTTCAATTTAAGAAATAACAAAAATCATAACAAAAAAAAGCAAACAATTCCCAAAAATATTCATTTTGATCATATATGAATAATCAATATTCATTTACATCCCAGCGCATAATTGAAAAAAGACCCGCTTCTATTTCAACGACACGCGAGCGGATCGATCGGGATCTCCAACGTGATGAATAACTTGCAAGGAAACGAATGTTCCTTTCCCTTAACGCATCGATCTTTTATTTAAGCGCCACCCCCATTAATTATGCCACCTCCCACTCTCCGAACTCTTACGAAAACCCCGAAGACCCCATCGATTTCCTCACTTCCTCGCCCCCGCAACAATGCGCCTCTTTGCGCTCTTCTCCACCCTCCTCGCTCTCCTCACTCTTGCCAACGCCGACATAGCCCGATGGTGCGCCAAAACCCCGTTCCCAGCCCCGTGCAACTACCACCTAACCCACGACCATCTCCCCCAACCCCCACAAGACCATCATGAGTTCTACGATCTCCTACTCCAAGTCACCCTCGCCCGAGCCATCCGCGCCCAAAGCCACCTCGCGCTTCTGGGCCCATCATGCCATGACGAGCCCGAGCGCGCCGGATGGCTCGACTGCTGGAAACTATACGGCAACACCGTCGTGCAGCTAAACCGCACCCTCCGCGGATCCGTCAGCGCAGTCGATGGACAAACCTGGCTCAGTGCTGCGCTTACCAACACCCAGACCTGCCGCAAAGGATTTGCGGATCTCAAAGCCTCTTCGAAGATCATCCAGCCCGTCTTGCGTTACAACGTCTCCGAGCTCATCAGCAACTGCCTCGCCGTAAATAATTCCTCCTACAATGCCACAATGGCATCCATTAACTGGATGGTATTTGAGAAGAATTTTCTTGACCAGCTCACACCCAAGCGGGCGGATATGGTGGTGGCGCCGGATGGATCGGGCGGATATCGCAGCATCAAAGACGCCATCGATGCTGCCACTCGCCGCAGGCTGAAAGGGTTCAGTCGGCGAATCATGATATACGTTAAAGCTGGTGTGTACGACGAGATCATCACTGTGAAGAGTAGTTTGTACGATCTCACCCTCCTTGGCGATGGCATCGGGAAAACAATCATCACCGGAAGCCGTAGCGTTGCCGGGGGTTACACTACTTTCAGCTCCGCAACGTTCAGTAAGCAATTATATTATAAATTAAACGCATGCAGATTAATTAATAATTTGAGTTCTATCGTATTATAGAATTTAATCTTTGCGGTTTATGTAATCTTTTTATTTTTATAAGTTTATTATTTAATGCTATAAAATATAACACAAAAACTTTTTTTTTTCTTTTAAAAACATTTTATTGCTTCCCTATTTGTATAAATGTAATACTATTTTGAAAGGTTGAATTTGGGCCACGTAAGAGCTGATTTAGAGCAAATAAAAATAAATAAATAATAATCTAAGCACTTCATTTATCTTTTAATAGATTAACAAGTCTAAAAAATGTAATATTATTGATATAAATTTATACAGAAAAAATTCAATATAGCTCTCAGATTATTCATATATGATCAATTTAATTTCGAGTATCATGTTGCTCCATTTAATCCATCAATTATATAAAATTGATCCAAAATAATTCATATTTTAAGTGCGATATAAAATTAATCTCTATTTAATCTCTCAATTTTATAAAATTGATCCCAATTTACTTTCAAAAGGATCATTTTGAATCTTTATATAATCAATAGACTAAAAATTAAAGCGACTAATATAATAATATACAAATAATTATGGGACTATTTTAATATTTAACTATAAATTTATATGTTTATTATTTATATTCCTCTTTGTTTATAAAAAAAAAAAGCTCAAGAAAAATGTTCAAAATAGATCATTTACTTGCAGAATGAATTGAACACAGGCCGTTCAAAAATCTTTTTTGATAGCTACGGGGTTCGAAGTTCCTTGCATATTTTTCTATCTCGGATCTACTAATTTAGCAAGCCTTGATTTCATTACAGGCGTCTTCGGCGACGGTTTCGTAGCACGCAGACTTACGTTCCGTAACACGTTTGGCCCGGGCTCTCAGGCGGTGGCGCTATTGTCCGGGTCGGACCGGTCCGTATTCTACAGATGCAGCATGGAGGGCTACCAAGACACACTCAGCGTCTACACGCAGCGCCAATTCTACCGCGAGTGCGACATCTACGGCACCATCGACTTCATCTTCGGCAACGCAGCCGTCGTCATACAAAGATCCAGCATCATCCTACGAAAGCCTCTTCCGGGCGAGTCCAACGTCATAACGGCGCAGGGCCGAAGCGACCCGCTCCAGAACACCGGCATCGTAATTCAAGCCAGCAGGATTCGGGCCGGGCCGGACCTTCGGACTGCGGGTCGGAGAGTGCATTCATATCTCGGCAGGCCATGGCAGCTTCACTCGAGGACTTTGTACCTGCAGAACTACATGGCGAACGTGATTGATCCAGCAGGGTGGATGGAGTTCAACGGCCGGTTTGCGCTGGACACGTTGTACTATGGGGAGTACAAGAACACGGGACCGGGGTCGAGGCTGCTGAAGAGAGTGAACTGGAAGGGGCTTCATGAGTTCAGGAGCGCGTCGCAGGTGAGTGAGTTCACGGTGGGAAATTTCATTGGCGGAGGGAAGTGGATACCGCCAACGGGAGTGCCGTTTGATTTGGGATTTTGAATTGGTTTGGCGATTTTGCGTACGTTAATCAGTGCGACTAATGATTCACATTTATGTCTTTGATTTATTACAGTCATAAATGTATGGGTTACGAAGAGGATTTTTGTGGGAAAGTTTTTGTATTTGAATGTTAGCATATGTTTTAGATGATATTTTTTTAATTAAAACATTTTAAACTTAAATACTTAAATGTTCGATTTTTAGTTCTGGAAGCTCTCTTCAAATTTATGTCTTAAATCTCTTTCATGTAGAGTATGTAGTCATATTTATTATATTTTGAGAGTGATATTTTAGTAAATTCAACCAAATTTTCATAACATTTCATGGGATAGCTACTATTGAATTCTTTGATGATCATATATCATTCATTTAATAATATTTAAGTATCTCAATGACCTAATAATCTAGTGATATGTAGAATTTGTGTTAAGCCATGTAGTTCTGCAGGTAGTTCTAAGTACCTGTAGATCTAAGGCTTGTTAGATTCATCACATAGAGCTGCTTGATTTGATTATGAGCATACAAAATTTGAAAATCGTTTGATCCCTCAATCAATGCTATGAAGTTTTCAACTTTACTTTAATTGTTTAATTTGAACTCATTTGGAATCCGATTAGATAACTTTTAGTGTCATTGAGTTTGTCGTATCAAAACGCTCAATTTTATTAGAAGTTTGCTGAAATTAAAGTTCAAAAAATTATAAATTTAATTTAAAAGGTTTCCAAATCGATCAAATGAAATTACTTGAGATGTATTATATACATTTGCAAGAGCGTAAGGGCATCTAACATCTACTGTCTATAAGTTCGTTAGGGATGTTAAGCCCTTATGAACTAGCCCCGAGGCTAACTAAGAGGAAGGGGGTGAATTGGATATTCAAAAGCTTCTTTAAATAAAAAGAAATTTTTTTTTATATCTTGCAGCGGAAACAAATTTTAATCAATAATAAAAATATCAATCACATATTTCACCCAAGCAGTTAATCATAGTAAAATAAAATGAGAAAAATAATAAGAAAGAACACACCAGATTTATAGTGGTTCGGTCCAACCTGACATACGTCCACTCCCCGGAGGCACCCTCCGAGTATTGCACTAAACCTTTAGTTACTCTCATTTAGCCCTAACAGCTAGGCGGAGAAGCCTTTATAAAATCACTTCCACCTTCCTCGGTGCGGCGGAGTAGCCGGGTCCTTCGACACCATAGAGATATTCTTCTTCCCAAAACTTCCCTTGAGACGACCCTTGAATCCAATGGTATTTAGGTGCAAGTTTGCCGAAGCAACCGTGTGAACCCCACACACTCCCTAGAAAATCCCCCTTCCAAGGCTCTTCTCCCTCTCAAACTCCACCCTTTTCTCTCTCCCTTTCAAGCTCTCTCTTCAAGTTTTCTCCAAAAGAAATGAAGACTCAATAGCTGCCAAAGACACTTATCAAGTGCCTTGAGAAATCTTAAATAGAGAGCTCCAAAAACTCTTCTAAATCAGTTCTGGCGGTAAAGATTGTCCAAGACGATCGTAGGATCGTCCGGAACGATGTGCTCCAAAAGACGCTTCAAAAAACCATAAAAACTCAATTCTGCTGCCAAAGATCATCTCGGACGATAGCATGATCGTCTAGGATGATGTGCAGAATTTGACTTGATAGTCCTGGACGATCCCAGGATAGTCCAGGATGGGATAGTCTAGGACGATCAGTACAAATTTTGCACAAATCATCCAATATGATATACAGATCGTCCAGGATGATCAGAATATCAAATTATGCATATTTGATTGAAAAATCAACGGATTAATTTAGGCAACATTATCATAAATCGTCCAGTATGATATGGATCGTCCTGGACGATTAGACTAAAAATTGAATCTTAAATCATTGCCTAAATTATCATGGTGGCTAGGGTTTTGAGATCGTAATGGATCGTCTAGGATGATATAAATATCGTCCAGGATGATTAGTTCAATGAACAGATCGTCCTTGATGATTTAAATCATCCAGTACAATTTGTTCAAAAGTTAAACTTCTGGTTTTAATTAGATCTCACTCCCCCTGAGTGTGTGTGGACATGATTATAAGCAAGCATACACCCTTATAGAACTTGACTAAAAAAAAGTATATCAAGAGATATTACAAATATCATCACATCATAACCTATTCTACCTATTCTTGAGCCTTAAAATTTTTTTGGAAGGTGCATGCTGTTCTTGAAAAGTTAGTATACACACAAATAAATATACATTGAAAATACTAGGAGATATGAGCCATAATATTTGTTATCATCAAATCAAAAAACTCGCGAGCCCGAGTTGTAACACTATCTCCATCTACTATCTTATACCTCATAAAGACATAAGGAGATAGTTATCCCCTAAAACATGTTAGGATGCCATTATAAATTATATGTATATTTATTTGCATAGCTATATGATGAAATGGACAAAAGTGAAAAAGAGAGGATGAGTACAGTTGCTCACAAATGCATCTGTGGATTCATTTCATTATATCACTGTTACTTGATATACAAGTGTATTTTTAGAAAGTTATGAATACATGTGTGGCTGTGATTGCTTTGGTTTGTTACAGGTGGATGGTGTGGATTTGCTTGGCCATGTGATCTATTTGAGGCTCGTTCCTTCGGTGGAGCTCATCTTTCCTTTTATCCCCCCTCAAGCTGAGGGATTCTTGTGAACCCTTAGCTTGGCGCGAAGTAGTTGGAAGGGCGAAGTGGAGAGGGGCTTTGTGAGAATGTCGGCGGTTGTTGACCCTGATTTTCCCCTAGACAAAGGTCAAGGAGTTGACCTGGTCAAGTTTGACCAGACTAGGTCCCAGAACCCATCCCAATGGGTTCAGGGGGTCAAGCCAAGTCTGCTGAGCCCAGACCCAGGCCCTGGGTCAACTTGGTTGACCAGGTCAACCCAGGTTAACCCATTAGGCCCATATGGGTCTAAATCAAGTCCAAATCAGGTCCAAGCCCAACCAAGGGCTTTAAGGCTCATATCCCTCATCCCCTAGGCTTAGTTGACTGGTTTGACCAAGTCAAGTATTGACTTGGTCAACCTTAGCCTTTAATGGGTTTAAATGACCTATTAAGGCCCATTTAAATCCTATTCAAGGCTCTAAACTCTTTCCTAATCCTCCCTAACTCAAACCACGGCCAAGGGGGGTGGAGATCTCCCTTAATCAACCCTAGATCTAATCATAGCCGTCAAGCATAGGGTTAGGACCTTTAAATAGGAAGAATTAGGATTATTTGAGGATCTTTTTGCTCTTGCTCTCCCCCCAGACCTCCTTAGACTCTAAGATTCGGTGAGAGTGTTCCCATGACCTTCCTCCACTTTCCCCAACCGAAACCCGGTGTTGGAACCTCGCCGGCGGCGAGATCTCCGACGAACCGAGACTCCAAAAGTCCCAAGCCATTCTCCGTCCAATCGAAAGCGTTTCAAGGCTCGAGATCAACTAAGGAATTATACGTGGATAATCTACAAGCTCAACAAGCCCAAGATCGCTCGAATCCACTGTGTGGATTAGGTATAAACCGTAACCTTAGTTAAATACACTTAAGATTAATTAGCATAGTCATTAGGGCGTATTAATCCAAGATCTGTACCCCACACGAATGCTCTTCATGTATACAATTCATGTGGGAGAAGGATTAGTGAATGATTGTGTTCCAATCATTCACTAATCACTTTATTAGGCTTCTTTACTTAGTATTTTCGTAGTCCTTGCCACATAGCCTAGGCTCTCCTAGATCTAAGGACTTTATTGGTGTGTTTATATTTGTTGCATTTACTCTTTATGTTATTCCTAAGGGTTAGCTAACTCACTTTATTCCTGCTTAGTGTAGTGACACACTAAGGACAATAATTAAAGACTGTCTAACGAACTTAGAATATTTCTAGGAGCTAGGATAAATCCCGGATTGCTATGAAACTTTAAACACTAGTGCTTAGTGACATCTGAAACCCCCTAGAATTTTTCTAAGAATTTTCTGGACTCTTTAAAACACTTAATTAGCAAACCCTAATTTACTCGTTAATTAAGCCTTGGAAGCTTCAGAAAAATCTAATAAATCCATTTTAAATAAAAAAAATACCCATAATACCTCAAACTCTCCAGAATTTAGTCCCCAACCTTAGATAATTAGGGCCCCTTAATTGGATATTAATCTAGACTTTAATTTAACCTTAATCAAAAATCACCTTTTTGCCTTAATTAAATCAGAAAAATTATTAAAAATCCCAAACACTTGGAAACACCTTCTTAGGTGATTTCGGACCTTTGGGGGTGATTCCAATCAGTTTGGAACTAATTTGGGCTAAAACCCCCAAAGTACCCCTAATTAGGCAATTTCAATAATTCATTTAATTGCCCCAACTTCTAAAAATCATAATTAATTACAGAAAACTCCAAAATGGGCAAACTAAAAGACACTCAACTCTAATTAAAGCTTAATATTTATTAAAAATATTAGGTGTCCAGAAATCAGCTTAAATTAAAAAGTCAACTTTCCGGTCAACCATAGCCGAAAGTCTAGGGCCCGAAACTTCTAAAATTTGTAACTTTGCGTAGGAAACTCCGAATCCAGCAAACTCAAAGGCATTCAACTCACATTAGGGTCTAGTATTTATTAAAAACATTAAGACTCCAGAAATCAACTTAAATCAAAAAGTCAACAATCCGGTCAAACTTAGTTCAAAATAAGACAAAAATTTCAGAAATTCATAACTCTGGATAGAAGAATCCAACCTGGGCATGCTAACTGTCTAACTGATCGGGTTAAGGTCTAGTATTTTTTAAAAATATTAGATAACCACAAAGCCCTTTCAATCAAAAAGTCAAATTTGGACCCCCATTTGCCTAGTGTATAGGTGGACCCCGAACCTCCTAAAACTCACTAATGCAATTTAAACTTTAAATATTATCACCCTAAGCATTAAAACTGACCTACACATCAAATCAACTAAAATGGATCTTAATTCACTAATATTTGGACTTTAAATAAAAGTTCCTTTTTAGACCTATAACCAACCTGGACAGTAGACAATTGTAACTAACTACCTAACTTAGGATCTACCTCAGCCACACAGGCTTTTACATACACTGTAGAATTGTTTGCTAGGGCACCACTTTTAGACTTAGGCTAGGCCGGTGTTTACTTTTCTGCTGCGTGCCGAGCTTTTCTGAATTTCATTGCATGCTGTGATTGAACTATTGATGTGTTTGCTTACTTTTACTGTACTCTGGGATTTGATGTGATTGCACGATAGACTACCCATAGGTTAGGATCGATTTTGATACTAATGATATTTTTTGCAGGTGGCCATACTCATGCAGCACTAAATATAAGGGGGGCAATAATCATGATTTAAATATTAATGTTGTTTTATGCAGGTGATTCAGAAATTGCTCAGCCCCCCTAAATAAATGAGGGCTAAAATAATAAATCATTATAAATTGCTACAAGTGCTTCAAAGCTTGCTTAGCCCTCAAAATAACTAAGAGCATGGCCAAGTGTGGCTGCGATGAATATTTTTATTTTCATATAAACTGCTTGGGATGATGTATAAACTGCTTGGGATGATTTTACTAGGATAACATTGCAGGAGAGTCTAGATTTCCTGCTTTCATTTGATGTAATTACTTGTAATTGGTTAAGAGTTGTGAAAGTTTATTTTGAGTCTGGATACTGAGATCCAAAGGTTGGATCCCAAGGAGAAAAGGACACCCAATATGAGGATAGTCCTTTTTTACTTGGGAATCCAAATTTGGATCATTCCACTACCTGAGGAGTCCAAGGAAGCTGAGATCCAAGGAGTCCAAAGAAAAGGAGATCCAAGGAGTCCAAGGAAGAGAAGATGAAGAAGATGAAGACCAAGTGTATCCCACTCAAAATAACTTGCGTATGTTCTAGGATTAGAAATCCAGGTTTGTTGGCAGTGGTGCCCGGCCACTTTATTTTCTGCAGACCCTGGGTTGTAATTCAGGGCAGTTGGCCTATGGACATTTATTAATTCGTTTGGATAATTTTGATGTATTTTGTTTATGATTGTGTGCCTCTAGGGTTGCTTACTTTTCTTAGTTTCTTGGCGTTTTGAATGTCGCTTTTATTTTAGCTTGGATTTCGTTAGGCTCTCTAAGGACTAAAACTTTTTCTACTCACAATTAATATTTAAAATTTTAAGATTTAAGTAATTTAGAAACTTAACGACCTAGGGAATCACCGGAATCGTCCGGGGTCGCATGCATATTATTGCATTTCTCTCTTTCCTTCTATAAGACACTTCCCCGCCTGTGGGTAGAGTCCGGATAATCTGACCTATGAGGATGAGGTGCCAGACCTAGGGAAGCCTAGTATAATTCAAAAATTTATTTTATAAGCTTTTTTTTTAAAGTTCTATGCATACCTGATTTGGAAGCTTCAACTAGCATGCATTGCATTAGAAACTAACTAAATTAAAATTTTAATTGCATTAGCTCTAGGAGTATTCACCCAACATCAGTCCGGGACCAATTAGAAAATCCTCTAGACATCGGCCCTACTTCCAAGAACTATAACCTATGGACCTCCGAGAGGGAACAAAACAAAACACCGCCACCCCGCGAGGGGAGACAGTATTTGTTGCCAATGGGAGGGCAGATTCGATCACACATACGATTAACTATTGAGGGTAGCGGCTCTCACCAGCACACCCCAATGGGTAATAATATGTACGATCTGATCATCACAACGGGTTTCCCCCACCCAATACATCCACTCGAGTGGGGTTTATTTGAGAGTGGGATTCAGTTTCCCACGGGCGCAAGCCCCCGTGGTTAATTACAACTCAAGCCGGGGCATGAGAATACTCTCGATTAAGGATTCTACATTATGCTTTCCAAATTGGGATTGGCACATAGGGCGAAGACTAGGAAATCCTACTCAAAGAGAAAGAAAGGTTCAACTAGGCTTAGTCAACATGCACGGCTCAGATCAGCATCCGGAGGGACTAAGGTAGTGAGAAGAAACTGGAGAAAATAAGTAAATCATGCACTCAAAGCATGCAGTAGAGAAGGATGGAGGTGGCGTCATCCGTGTGACGCAGATACGTAGGGTTTATGGTCTCTAAAAGACAGAAGACCTACCTACTAATGAGGCATACTACGAAACAATAGTAGCCTTGACTCCTAAATCAATGGGTCGAGTGTCCTACGCAACACAAACACCCGTGTCCTAACTAATGCATTCTGGGCTTATATCCTGCCTGAAAAGGAAAGCCAGCTAACCACCTAATTGTATAAAATCCATGCTGTCCAAGTCTTTATGAAAGATGGGTAGGTAGTTTGGTTATCGGAAGTAGGGCCGACGTCTAGAGAGTTTCCTAATTGGCCCTGAACTTATGTAGGGTGTATGCTCCTAAGACTAATGCAATTAAAATTTTAATTTAATTAGTTTCTAATGCAATGCATGCTGGTTAACGATCTCAAATCAAATATGCATAGAATTTTAAAAAGGCTTATAAAATAGTTTTTTAGAAAAGACTAGACTTCCCCAGATCCAGCACCTCATCCTCATAGGTCGGATTATCTGGACTCTACCCGCAGGCGGGGAAGTGTCTTATAGCAAGGAGGGAGAGAATGCATTGATATGCATGTGACCCCGGACGATTCCGACTATTCCCTAAGTCGTTAAATTTCTATGTTATTTAATTCTTAAAATTTTAAAATTTTATTACAAGTAGAAAAGATTTGTTCTTAAAGAGCCTAGCTTAATCAGGCCAAGCACATGCAAGAAAGAAACCTAGAGAAAACATGCAATTTCTAATGTGCACACAAAGTAAACACATCAATTATAAATCCACAAAACAGAGAAAAGAAAAGTCCGCAGTCCACCGCAAGTGCCGTATAAGTACAACCCAGGGTCTGCAGAAAAGTAATGGTGGCCAGGCCCCACCGACAACATCCTGGATTCTAATCCTACCAAATGATGCAAGTCTTAAAAGCCAGGCATTTCATCTTCAAGTCTTCATCTTCAAGCCTTCACGTGGGTCGTCTCCTGGTTCTTCTATGGACCGTCCTCCAAAAGGGTACCCAAATGAATAAGAAACTTCCTGTAAAGGGCCTTTCTTTTTCTCTTTGGGTACATAGTACTTGAAATGCCAGACTTTTGAAGACTTTAACAACTCAATATGAATTACAAATCACATCATGAAAAGAAAAATCTAGACCCGGACTGAACCTGCAAGGTTATCCTAATAAAAATATCCCAAGCAATTATATGTGTAACAACATCCCAAGCAGTTTATATTTAAGCAGAAAAGAAAACACACTTGGCCACGCTCTTATTCATTTGGGGGCTAAGCACTCTGGAGCACCTGTAGCGAGCATTTATAATTTATGATTTATCATATTAGCCCCCGTTTATTTTTAGCGCTGCATGAGCGTGGCCGCCTGCATAAGACTGAGTCAGTATAAAACGTCCCTAGCCTAGGGGTAGATCTAACGCACAAATAACAATATCACAAATAAAATACAATGCAGTAATAAAATAAACACTCACATCAAATCAACACAAACATCACACGTGCCACATGCAAGAACGATTACAACACAGAAAACAACTGAGAAAGAAAACACCGGCCTAACCTAGATCTAAAAGTGGTGCCCTAACAATCAATTCTACGTGTGTGTAGAAAGTTTGTGTGGCATTGGATAGATCATATATTGGGTAGATAGTTTGATTTGTTTTGATGAATTTTATCTAGTTAATATTTAATGAAAGGATGATAAATAAATTAGTGAGATTTAATTCAAGTTCATGTTCAAGTTTTGCCTCCTAGTGATTTCGTATGCTGGTTATAGTTTGATTGAGAGTCAAGGATTTGAATCTTTTAATTCAAATTATAATTAGTTTTATTGCTTAATTATTAATGAATTAAAGCAAACTAATCTTAGGATAATATGTCGCTAAGTTTTTATGTTTTATGTCTCTATCCTAAAAGAGCATGCATCCTAAGTCTAAGTTCTCTAAGACCCAGTCCTTAATTTTTGTCCTTAGGTGTCACTAGTGTTGTAGGAGATGAATAGATATTTTATTTCTAACCCCTTAGACATTCGCATATGTGTAAATGGGATTAGGGATCTAAGAATAAAATAAAAGAAGAAAATTACCTAAGAATTGAAGTTTCTACAGGGCCCTAAAGGTAGGGGAACGTACACATTGATGGGTGTGGACCTCCGAAAGGACACAAACACCACCTCCCCGTGATAAGGGAGACAGTATCTGGCCAATGGAAGGGCAGATTCGATCACACATATGATTAACCATTGAGGATAGCGGCTCTCACCAGCACACCCCGATGGGTAATAATATATATGATCTGATCGTAACGGGTTTCCCCCACCCGATACATTAGCTCGAATGGGGTTTATTTGAGAGTGGGATTCGATTTCCCACGGGCGCAAGCCCCCGTGGTTAATTACATCTCAAGCCGGAACCTGAGAATACTCTCGATTAAGGATTCTATATTATATTTTCTGAATTGGGATTGACACATAGGGGGAAGACTAGGAAATCCTACTCAAAGAGAAAGAAAGGTTCAACTAAGTTTAGTCAACATGCACGGCTCACATCAGCACCCGGAGGGACTAAGATAGTGAAAAGAAACTGGAGAAAATAAGTAAATCATGCACTCGAAGCATGCAGGAGAGAAGGATGGAGGTGGCGTCATCCGTGTGACGCGGATATGTAGGGTTTATGATCCCTGGAAGACAGAAGACCTACCTACCGATGAGGCATACTATGAAACAATAGTAGCCTTGAATCCTAAATCTAATGGGTTTAGTGTTCTACGCAACACTAACATCCGTGTCCTAACTAATGCAATGCAAAACCTGGACTTACCCCGGCCTGGAAGGGGGAGCCAGCTAACCTCCTAATCGCTTTAAAACCATGCTGTCCAGTCATTTAATGAAAGATGGGTGGGTAGGTTATAGTTCTTGGAAGTAGGGCCGACGTCTAGAGGATTTCCTAATTGGCCCCGGACTGATGTTGGGTGAATGCTCCTATGACTAATGCAATTAAAATTTTGATTTAGTTGATTTCTAATGCAATGCATGCTGGTTAAAGTATCCAAATCAGATATGCATAGAACTTTAAAAAGGCTTATAAAAATAATTTTTAAGAATTAGACTGGGCTTCCCCAGGTCCGGCACCTCATCCTCATAGGTCAGATTATCCGGACTCTACCCACGGGCGGGGAAGTGTCTTATAGAAGGAAAGAGAGAAATGCAACGATATGCATGCTACCCCGGACGATTCCGGCAATTCCCTAGGTCGTTAAGTTTCTAAATTATTTAAATCTTAAAATTTGAATGTTAGTTGGGAGTAGAAAAAGTTTTAGTCCTTAAAGAGGCTAACGAAATCCAGGCTAAAACAAAAGTGACATGCAAAACGCCAAGAAACTAAGAAAAAGCAAACAATCCTAGAGGCACACAATCATAAAACACATCAAAATTATCCAAACAAATTAATAAATGTCCATAGGCCAACTGCCCTTGATTACAACCCAGGGTCTGCAGAAAATTAAAGTGGCCGGGCACCACTGCCAACAACCCGGATTTCTAATCCTAAGATTGACGCAAGTTATTTTGAGTGGGATACTCTCGGTCTTCATCTTCTTGATCTTCTCTTTCTTAGACTCCTTGGATCTGAGCTTCCTCGGACTCCTTGGACCTCAGCTTCCTTGGACTCCTCAGGTAGTAGAATAATCCAAATTTGGATTCTCAAACAGAAGAGGACTATCCTCATATTGGGTGTCCTTTTCTCTTTGGGCATCCAACCTTTGGATTCTTGTATCCCCACTAAAAATAAACTTTCACAACTCAATACCAAGTTACAAACCATTTACATTAAATGAAAGCAGTAAATCTAGACTCTCCTGCAAGGTTATCCTAATAAAAAAAAATCAACCCAAGCAATTTTATATTATCCCAAGCAATTTATATAGAAATGAAAATACTCATCACAGCCACACTTGGCCATGCTCTTAAATATTTGAGGGCTAAGCAAGCTCTGGAGCACCTGTAGCAATTTATAATGATTTTCAATTAGCCCTCATTTATTTAGGGGGGCTGAGCAATTTCTGAAGCACCTGCATAAAACAGCATCAATTTTTAAATTATGATTATTGCCCCCCTTATATTTAGCGCTGCATGAGCATGGCCACCTGCAGAAAACATCATTAGTATCAACCTCGATCCTAACCTATGGGTAGTCTATCGTGCAATCACATCAATTCCCAGAGTGCAGTAAAAGTAAACAAACATACCAGCATCATCTCAATCACAACATGCAGTGAAATCTTAGAAATCTCGGCACGCAACAGAAAAGTAAACACCGGCCTAGCCTAGGTCTAGAAGTGGTGCCCTAACAAACCATCTAGATGTGTGTGAAAAGCTGTGTAGCTGAGGTAGATCCTAAGATGGGTAGTTAGTTACAGTTGCCTACTGTCCAGGTTGGTTGTAGGTCTGAAAAGGGAATTTTATTTAAAGTCCAAATATTAGTGAATTGAGATCTATCTTAGTTGATTTAATGTGTGGATCAATTTTAGTTCTTAGGGTAATAATATTTAAAGTTTAAATTGCATTAGTGAGTTTTAGGGGGTTCGGGGTCCACTTATACACTAAGCAAAAGAGGGTCCAAAATTGACTTTTTAATTAAAGGATATTTATGACCAGCTAATATTTTTATAAAATACTAGGCCTTAACCTGATCAGTTAGACAGTTAGTATGCCCGATTTGGATTCTTCTATCCAAAGTTATGAATTTCTGAAGTTTTGGTCTCGTTTTGAACTAAGTTTGACCGGATTGTTGACTTCTTGATTTAAGTTGATTTCTGGACACCTAATATTTTTAACAAATACTAGACCTTAATGTGAGTTGAATGCCTTTTAGTTTGCTAGATTTGGAGTTTCCTACGCAAAGTTATGAATTTTAGAAGTTTCGGGCCCTAGACTATAGGCTACGGTTGACCGAAGAGTTGACTTTTTGTTTTAGGTTGATTCTGGACACCTAATATTTTTAACAAATACTAAACCTTAATTAGAGTTAGGTGCATTTTAGTTTGCCCGTTTTGGAATTTTCTGTAATTAGTTATGATTTTTAGAAGTTTGGGCAATTAAAGGAATTATCGAAATTGCCTAATTAGGGGTATTTTGGGGGTTTTGGCCCAAATCAGCTCCAAACTGATTGGAATCACCCCCAAAGGTCAGAAATAACTTAAGAAGGTGTTCCCAAGTGTTTGGGGAAAATTTGGGATTTTTAATAATTTTTAATAATTTAATTAAGGTGAAAAGGTGATTTTTGATTAAGGTTGAATTAAATTCCAGATTAAGGTCCAATTAGGGGGCCCTAATTATCTAAGGTTGGGGAATGAATTCTGGAGAGTTTGAGGTATTATGGGTATTTTTCTGATTTAAAATGGATTTATTAGATTTTTCTGAAGTTTCCAAGGCTTAATTAACGGGTAAGTTAGGGTTTGCTAATTAAGTGTTTTAAAGAGTCCAGAAAATTCCTAGAAAATTCTAGAGGGTTCCAGATGTCACTATGTTTAAGTGTTTCAAATTTCAAGTCATTCAGGGTTCTACCCTAATTCTTAGAATTTTTCTAAGTTTGCTAGACGGGTCCTTAATTGTTGTCCTTAGGGTGTCACTACGTTATATAGGAGTGAAATGAAGTAACTAACCCTTAGGCATAATACAGAGGGTAAATGCAGCAGATATAAACACACCAAGCCATGCCCTTAGATCTAGGAGAGCCTAGGCTACGTGCTTGTGCAACCTACACATGCAAAGACTACGAAAACACTAAGTAAAGGAACCTAATGAAGTGATTAGTGAATGATTGGGACACAATCATTCACTAATCCTTCTCCCACATGAATTCTGTTCACATACAGGTCCTAGGTTTAAAGTTTCATAAGGGGTAGACTTCCCAAAATTGGGGGATTTAAATAATATGTAATTTTAAAATTATCTTTAAAATACATAAATATTATAAATAATAATAATGTAAGTTTAAAAATAAGATAATTGAAAATACTTCAATTCATAAGCATGGGAGGTCTACCAGCCACCGAGGGGGTTTTAAAATAATTTTTATTATTAAAATAATTATTTATATTAATTAAATAATATTTAAATAATTAAATAACATAGGAATACAGAAAACATCTAGAAATGACAGAATCACACACAGGGAATAATTTTAAATTAAAATTCATATTTTTCTGAAAAGTTTAAGGTATTGTGCGTCAAAATCCGACTTAAAATGACGAAGTTATGAATTTTCGAAGTTAAATAGGTTTAAAGGTAATTTTTAAAATAATTTAAAATAATTAATATTTGAAAATAATTAATAATTTCAAAATAAATCAGATATAATAATGTCTGAATTTTATAATAAATAATAATCAAAATATTATAATAATATATATAAATATTAATATTATCATGATACTAATATTAATATAATAATATTATTATTAAAGATAGTAATAATATTATTAACTAAAAAAAAAATATTAATATTTTAATAATATTAATAATAATCGAATGCTAACATTATAGTAATATAATCACTAACATAATAATAATATTATTAAAATAATAATATTATTATTAATTATAATATTATATTATAGTAATATTAATAATGATAATAGTCAATATTATAACAACATAATAATAATATTATTATTTATTATTATTTATAACATTAATATTATTACATGCTAATTATAATAATATAATAATATTATAATAATATAATATTATTATTATCAAAGTAATAACATTATTACTCATTATAATATTAATATTATTATAATGCTAATAATAGTAATAATAGATTAAAATAGGTTTTAAATAATAATAATAATAATATAATCATAATAACAAAAATAATAATAATAATAATAATAATAATAATAATAACAATAATAAGTTTTTAATAATAATAATAATTAGAATAATTAAAATAATGATAATAATAATAATAATAATAATAAAAATAATGATAATTAAAATAATTAAACTAATTAAAATAATAATAGTATAATAATGATAATAATAATAATAATAATAATAATAATAATCACAATAATGTTATTATTAAAATAATGATATTGTTAATTATAATATTAATATTATAATATTAAATAATATTAGGTTAATATTATAATAATATAACTATTATAATAATAATATTATTATTAGAATAATAATAATACTATTAATCATATTATTAATTATAATAATGTAATATTATATTAATATTATAATATAACTGTTATTATAATGATATTAAATAATATTTAAATAATAATAATAAAGTAAAAAAATTAAAATATATATATATATATATATATATATATATATATATAAATATAAATTTTAAATTAAATAATATATAAACAAAACTACCGGCGGCGGCGGCTCGGTGGGCCACGTGTCAGCCCGGGACTGGTTCCGCGGTCCCGGGCAATGATTGGAGAGATAGCGCGGCGGCGGCGGCTGAGTGGCCACGCGGCGGCCTCAGATTGGTTCCCGTGACCGCGGGCAATGATTGCCGCAGAGGGCAATCATTGCCGAATCGAAACCGCGGACGCGGTTTCGACTTAGCCACGTCAGCGAGGCAGCGGAGCCGCTGGATCGCCCGCGGTTTGGATTAACGGCCCTGATCGAGCCGGACGGAGGCGGAGACCGCGGGATCGGATCCGCGGTCAAACGAACGCCGCGGAACGGCTAGATCTGAACCGTTGATCGCGTGATCAACGGTTCAGATCTTACGTAACGTAACGTTACGTAAACCGAGCGCTAGGGAACATTTTTCGCCCCGTTCTCTCGATCGGGTGAATCAAATTCGATGAAATTTGAAACCTAGCATGCATACATGAAGAGAATTCATGTGGGATCCTTGGTTTGACCTAATACGTACTAATGACGACGCTAATTAACCCTAAGTGTTCTAACTAGGGTTAGGGTTTTTACCTAATCCACTCGGTGGATTCCGGAGATCTTGGGCTCTCTGACCTTGTTGACTGTCCACGTAACTTTTCCTAGTTGAAGTCGAGCTCTGATATGCCTTGGATCGAACGGAAAACGCCTTGGGAGGGATTTCGCCTCGGTTCGCCGGAAAGCTCGCCGCCGGCGGGTGTTTTACGGTGGATTTGAGTAGGGAAGGGTAGGAGAAGACCTAGGGAGCTCGTGTGCCAACCCTCAGGGTTTGGGAACGTCTAGGTCTAGAGTAAGAGCAAGGTCCTCCTCCCAAGAGCCCTAATTCATCTATTTAAAGGCTAGGGTTCAAGATCAACGGCTAGGATCTATCCTAGGGTGATTTAGGAGGGAAAACAGAGGTCCTTGGCCGTGGTTTGAGTAGGGAGCTCATTAGGAAAGGGTTTAATGCATTAAATGGGTCTTAATGGGTCATAATGGGTCAAATTCAACCCACTAAGACTTGGGTTGACCAAGTCATGGGTTGACTTGGTCAACCCAGTCAATTAGACCCAAGGAAGTGAGGGGTTGAGTTAGGATTGGGTTTGAACTAACCAAGACTTAATTTAGATCTATTAGGGCCTATTGGGTCAACCTGGGTTAAACTGGTCAACCAGGTTGACCCAGGGCCAAGACCTAGGCCCAATGGGTCAAGCCTGACCCACTGAGTCCAGTGGATGAGAGAATAGGGCTTGGAGAGCCCTGGATTGGGTTTGGGTTTGGTTTGAACTAGTTTTAGACCCATATGGGTCTAATGGGTCAACCTGGGTTGACCTGGTCAACCAGGTTGACCTGGTCAACCAGGTTGACCCAGGGCCTGGGTCTGGGCTCAGCAGACTTGGCTTGACTCCCTGAACCCATTGGGATGGGCTTTGGGGTCTAGCCTGGTCAAACTTGACCAGGTCAACTTCTTGACCTTGGTCTAGGGGAAAATCAGGGTCAACAATGGGCTCCCTATAGGCTATCTAAGTTTTAAGAAAACTCACAACACCGGGAGCTATGACCCGGTGATATCGCCCGTAGCACCCCCACCAGAATGAATGGGGGCGACTGATGCTCGGATCCGATTGTCCAAGCTCCTTCGTCTAGTACTCCTAAGAAGCTCCTTCTCTTTGCTTTCCCACAAGTACCTCGCAAGAGCACAAAGAAAAGAAAGAGGATTGGATGAGAGCAGAATCATGTTCAATATGCAAATAATCAAAATAAAATGCTATTAAATAAAAAAAACATACCTTTTCTTTCGTCTGGATGTTAACTTGGCTGTTTGCTCTTCAGGACTGTCCAAATTTTAAGAACCCCCCACATTGTTATAAAAACGGTCTTTATTTATTATTTTTATGGAATGTTAGCATCTCATTGATAGGCATGCCCTGTCAAAGTCAGACATGCCTTTAATCCACCCTTAGTTCTAATTCAGCATTTAAGCCCATACAACAAGAGGAGATTTTGATGCTATTTACTGTCCCCACGTTCTAGAATAGCATTCGAAATATTTGACACAATGACCCAAATCACTTCTCATATAAAACTCGAAATAGCAAAGAAGAAAGCCAATCTTAAAATCCAAAACCCAAGAAAAGGACTTTCAACTTTGAACTCAAATATGCCCCCACTATACACTTTTTTTAAACTCATCTTGGAATCGAATACAAATATGAGAAAGAAAACTTGTTCATGAAAGGAGAACTGAGAAAGCCTTTTAACAATCAAGCTTTTCAAACACAAAATACTTCATAAGGTCCCAAATCCCCAAAACAACTTGTAGAACCTTTCAAACAAAACAAAACATAAAACTTTCATATATGAAACCCACCACAATCTTTCGATGCAAAAAGGATAACAAATTTCTTTGACGTGGGGCGGATCTATGAAAATTCTTCAACAAGAAGATTTAATAAAACTTTTCGTTATAAAACATTCACAAAGAATTTCTCGGGGCGAAACGATTCACAAAGATTTTTTTTTTTATAAGGCTTTCAACAATAAAGGGAATCATGAAACTCTCCAACGCAAGATCATCCATAAGACTTTCTAACATAAAGCTTGAAACCCCTTCTAAAGCTCAAAGAAAACTATTCAATATAAAACATGCAACTTTAACCCACCGAGTATCCAAAGGAAAGAAATCAATTCATGTAAAAGCCCTTTAAATCAATTTATTAAAATGATCACATTCAATTCAATATCACAATATACACATTCCCTCCAATATACTTTGAAAAGAAACGCTCACAAAGCTTGCACTCTAAATATAAAATGCTCCAACAGTTTCCAACGTGATTATCTACATGACTGCCATATAAAAATCAAACAAGTGTAGAAAATTCAAGATTAAAAAAAAAGGTACATGAGCATCTCTTTACTAATGATGGTTCTCCAAAGTTAGATGTAAGCAACATTACTATTCTCAATGCTCATGGTGCAAATTTTCAAGAACCCATCACATAGAGTTTCTCTCCATGTGAACCGTTTTTTTTTTTAACCTTCCAAATGTCACAAAACAAAAGCTAGCTTCAGTGGATAACAAGCCTCCCATTCCACTAGATAAACTATTTGTATTCCCCTTTCAAAGAATGAAAACCAGTAGTTCTTAAAGATCTGAAGTCACTAAGGAATTGATTCAAAGAGATTACCATAAAATTACATAGATCAAATCCCGGCAAACAACTTTGACCGATCCATTACTTAGGCACAATATTTAGAGGAGCATGCCTATGTTCAAAAGTTTCCAAAAACGAATGCAAGCATATTATTCTATCATAAGAGACATGTTATTTTATTATAAGCAACGATGAGAAAGACAAGTCAGCCACAACTCAAAATCAACACAGATGCTCAATCCCTTTTTTTATGCTTTTTATCAATGCTATACAAAGAGGAATAACTAAACAAGTCATTTACAAATGGTGATTGAAGACTCTTTGAAAGGACATATCACAAGAACTCATGTATTGTGCATAGAGTAGAACTATGCTTGCTCTACCTCTTTCTTATATATAAAAAAAACTTACATTATTTCCTCAATAAACATTAACACAAACATTTTGCATGCACTCTCCTTTTTTTTTTGATAAAGGGATGCACCTCTTTTTTTTAAATAAAGAAAATCACAACCTTTTATGATCTTTTACAAATTACACATAGGAGGTTGCATAGCATGACATGAATCCCAAACAAGTTTGCTGCATAAAATAACTTAAAGGTTTCCTTTGCATAAATCATGACAAAGCATCAAGGTCTATGTGTAAATTATGAACAGGAACTAGAATACTAAACATCAAGATTTTTGCTCTTGAAACCAATCCATTCAAAAAGCCAAATCATTCACATATATCTCCTTTTTAACAAGCAAAACCGCATCATCATCTCATGATCAAATCTACTAAAGACTTCCAACACGATATTAACAAATATGCTAGCCACATCCGTCATTTAATATCGCAAGCAAGGGAAATGGGAGATAATCATATTCCCCTAATCATGATTCTCCAACAAGATCAAACTAATCAAACGAAATTAGGATATCTAAACAAAGCAAAACTACACTTGCCCAACACCTCCTCTTGACCAAAAAAAACTTGTATTATTTCCAATAGGCATTTTTACAAACACCTGAAGTGCAATCTTTGCAAAGCCACATGAAACAAGCTAGCATGAAGAAGTATGATTTACACCTATGCTTGATTGAACTCATCCAATCAATTCTACACAAAATTCCTCATGATCCACACAATAACCCTCTCAAAATATTTAATGATCTTGTTACCAACAACAATGGAAAGGGCTCTTGTCACCTATAACAATGACAAAGGCATGCTAAATATCAAATTTTTTTTATGATGATAAAAATCAACTTCCCTATTTGTTGTAGCAAAAGATAGTTCAAGAGATCACAGACCATCATATATTTTAAAGAATGCATGCATTTCAAACTCCCAAAATCCTATAACGAGAACATAGTTTCATCAAGCATATCCTATTGTCATTCAAAATTGAAAGAAGGAAATATGAATCTTAGCACCCTCTTCCTACACATATTCTGTTTTGATGCATGGAAAGTTTCAAACCGTGGGTCCCTAATTCCCACAAGTACAACAAGAACAAATTAACACCATTCTATCTCAAAATGGAATTAACCCCATCATTTATTGACAAATAGAGAATGAAAAGAAAGTGGAGAAACATGTTTAGAAGGAGATGGAGAAGAAGATTAGGAAGAGAAAGAATGAGATGAAGAAAGAGATGAGGAAGAAGAAGAAGAAGAGGAAGAAAAAAAGAAGAGGAAGGAGGAGAAAAGGAAGAAAAGGGGGGAGGCCTATACCTGCGAGCAGAAGATGCGGTTCAGCTAGAGCCAGTTGCGAACGAGCTTCGACTTTACCTGGGACTCGCGAACAGGACGGGAAGACTGGCGTCAAGCTCCTAGAGCGTGCCAAGTGAACTGGCCTTGGTCTGGATTCGAGCTAGGGAAGGGAGGCGACAAGGCTTGCGGCCTCTTCCTGGGGTCTTCGGGCAAGGGAGCTAGAGGGACGAGAGGGGTCGTCGCCTGGGATTTGCGAACTGAAGCCCGACCAGATTCTGGGGTCCTTCCCGATCCTAAGGAGGTGGAGAGTCTTGGCTTGCACGAATCAGGCGGAGAGCAGTCTCGCCTGGAGCTGTCCGAACCAAAGGGGAACCGGGGGAATTCCGCCTCTTGGCGTCGTGCCCAAACCGAGAGAGAACGAGAGGAGCGCCAATGCCAGCCCAAATCGGAATCCCGCCACCTTCCAAAAAAATCCTTCCTTTAATCGTCGCTCGTTAATGGTCTAATCTCCACTGAATCCCGATTGTAGTCATAAATGTGGATCCTGATTTTAGGAAATCAATTAGAATTATTTAGGAAGTTAATAAAACATTAATTAGAATAAGATTTAAACGCATTAAATTAAAATTGAATTCAAAATCAGATCAGATTCAGTTCGGCCCAGGTTAATTTCGGTCCAGTCGGGTTGGATTGAATCAAAGTAATTAAAATTTAAATAGAATGATGGCTCGAACCAAATCAAACTTAACGCGATCAGAGCACATCGATCAAGGCTATTTAAATTTTGTCGGGTATAATTTGACCCAATTTCGGCTCGATTCAAGTTTGAATGGACTTCTATCAAGTAGATTTAATGAAATGAGGCTTGAATAGGCACAATCGGACCTAGATCGGCGTCAAACTAAATCAAATTAGGCTTGACAAAGTCTAACTTAGTCGACCAAAGGTGCTCGAGGGAAAAGCTTGCGAAAATGAGGTCAACATAACCTACCTACCCATTTTTCATTAAATGACTGGACAGCATGGTTTTAAAGCTATTAGGTGGTTAGCTGGCTCCCCAATCCAGGCCGGGGTAAGTCCAGGTTTTGCATTGCATTAGTTAGGACACGGGTGTTAGTGTTGCGTAGGACACTAGACCCATTAGACTTAGGATTCAAGGCTACTATTATTTCGTAGTACGCCTCATCAGTAGACAGATCTTCTGTCTTCTAGAGACCATAAGCCCTACATATCTGCATCCCATGGATGACGCCACCTTCATCTTTCTCTCATGTATGCTCTGAGTGCATGACCTTTATTTTATCCAGTTTCTCCTCACTACCTTAGTCCCTCCGGATGTTGATCTGAGCCATGCATGTTGACTAAGCCTAGTTGAACCTCTCTTTCCCTTCGAGTAGGATTTCCTAGTCTTCACCCTATATACCAATCCCAATTTGGGAAGAATAATATGGAATCCTTAATCGAGAGTATTCTCAGGCCCCGTCTTATGATGTAATTAACCACGGGGGCTTGCGCCCGTGGGAAACCGAATCCCACTCTCAAATAAACCCCATTCGAGCTAATGTATCGGGTGGGGGAAACCCGTTGTGATTAGATCGTATATATTGTTATCCATCGGGGTGTGGTGGTGAGAGCCGCCATCCTCAATGGCTAATCATATGTGTGATCGAATCTGCCCTCCCATTGGCTAGATACTGCCTCCCTTCATGGGGAGGTAGTGTTTGTTGAGTCCTTTAGGAGGTCTACAGCAGTCTGATCTTGAGTGTTGATCAGATGAACCCGTATGGTGTTCGAGTGGATCTGATGTCGGATAAAGTGGTGATCGATCTCGATGTGTTTCATCCTTATGTGGAAGATCAAATTATTGGCTAGGGCGATGGTTGAGGTGTTGTCACAATAGAGATCTGTTGGTTGAAGGATGGGTACTCTGAAGTCTTGTAACATCTGTCGTAGCTATAGGATGTCGGTGATGGCAGCTGCGAGAGCTCAGTATTCGGCCTTCGTGGATGATCTTGCTGTGGTATATTATTTCTTGACACTCCAGGACACTGGTGTGTTGCCAAGAAATGAGCAGTAACCGGAGGTAGATTTTCTTGTCTCTGTGTCGCTTGCCCAGTCTGCGGCTGAGTAAGAGTGAAGTTGTAGTGGTCCCAGGGAGATCGGTATGCCATAGTCGATCGTGCCTTTGATGTATATGCGTAACTTTTTAAGGAGATATGCATGTTGTGGTTGTGGGTTGTGTATGTGTTGACAAAGTATGTTAACTAGGCATGCAATGTCTGGTCTGGTGATTGTGAGGTATTGTACGGATCTTGTGAGTTGTTTGTATGTATGAGGGTTAGTGAGTATGGGGTATGTGGTTACATTTTGTGGTGGTTTTGTGCATAATGGGTTTGATAGTGGTTTGCATAGGGAAAGACCAGCGGTGTTGAGAATAGAGGATGCATACTGGGTATGAAATAGGAATAGGGATTTTTCATGTGTCATGATTTGTATACCTAAAAAATTATCAGCTGTCCCTAAATGTTTCATGGAAAATTGGTTATGCAGTTTCAATATGATGCTTGAGATGAGAGAATTGTTGTTACCTGTGAGCAATATGTCGTCAACATATGTAAGTAAGTATACCTGGGAGTCCTCTTGAGAAAGTATGAGTAAGGAGGGGTCTGCTTTGCTGGGGTGAAAGCCGGGAAAGGTGGAGAATGTTATAAACCATTGTCAAGATGCCTGTTTGAGTCTGTAAATTGCCTTGTGAAGTAGACATACATGGTCTGGATGTTGGTTATCCTCATATCCTTGAGGTTGTCTCATGTAAATGGTGTCGATCAATTTCCCATGTAAGAATGCGTTAGCCACATTGAGCTGGTGAATTTCCCAATTTTTGTTGAAGGCAACTGTGAGGAGTATCCGAATGGTTGGGAATTTGGCTACTGGATTAAAAGTTTCCAGATAATTGATCCCATATTATTGTTTGTGACCCTGAGCTACTAGGCGGGCCTTGTATCTTACTATAGAGCCATTTGAGTGTAATTTAGTTTTGTACGTCCATTTGCAGCCAAGGATTGGAGTATTATTTGGGCGTGGAACCAGAGTCCATGTAGCTTGTTGTTATAGTGCCAGAAATTCAGTGGCCATTACCTGTCTCCAGTGTGTGTGTTTGGATGCTTCCTAGTATGAGGTTGGGTCATGGGTTTGGTTGTTTGGGTTTTGGGAATGTTGGTGTAGCAAGTTTAGGATTGTTTTGGGCTTAAGGGATCCGGTCTTGAATATGGTTATCATTGGGCGGGTTGAGGTTTGTGGTGGTATTAATGGTGGAGGTGGGGAGGGGGATGCTACAGAGGTGGAAGTGCCAGATGGTGTGATGGTAAGAGGTGGTTGAGTGATGATAGGGATGTGTTGTGGTGTGGGATTATGGGGTATTGTTGTGGTGGTTGGTTGAGTGGTGGGTGTAAGGAGCATTGGGTTTCTAGGATGGATGTTTAGTAAGTGGAGTGGGTTGTGATTTGTGTAAATGAGAAAGTAGTTTCATGGAAGGTTACATGTCTTGAAATGGTTATGTGGTTTGTGAGTGAGTTGAGACATTTGTATCCTTTGTGGGATGTGGAGTATCCTAGAAAAATGCATAATGTGGCTCTGGGGGCTAGTTTGTGTCGGTTTTATGGGGGAATCCAGGGAAAGCAAGCACATCCGAAAGTTTTTATGGTGGAGTAGTCAAGGGGTCGTGTTATATAGCAATTGTAATGGAGATTTGTTGTGGGTCGTATGGGATGGGAGTCTGTTAATTAAGTAAGATGCCGTGATTACTGCATTTGGCCAATAGGAGTAAGGTATTGAGGCTGTGTGTAGCAATGTCCTGGTTGTTTCAATGAGGTGTCTATGCTTCTTTTTGGCAATGCCATTCTGTTCCGGGGTGTAAGGATATGAAATCTGATGAATGATTCCCTGTTTCTGCATATATGTTTGTAAACTTCTGTTTACATATTCTATTCCTCCATTTGATTGCAATTATTTTATTTTATATGGGATTTATTTTTCAATAATGGTATGGAATGTGGTAAAAATAGATGGCACTTTAGATTTGCATGTCATGGAGAAAATCTATATGAAACAGGAAAAATCATCTATAAAACTGACATAATAACGGAAGCCTTGATGTGTGGTGATTGGGGCAGGGCCCCATACATCTGAATGAATCAGTTCTAAAGGAAGTTTAGATTGGGTAGTAAAAACAGGAAATTGTAATTTGCTGCTTTTAGCAAGCTTACATGCAGAACATAAAGCTGAAAAGATAGGTATATGGAGTTGTTTGTTGGTGTTGGAGATGGTTGCCATGGTTCTGGTGTGGGGATGTCCGAGTCTGTTGTGCCATATGGATGAAGCTTGGGAGGTGTGAAGTGTTGAGAAGACGTATTGTTGAGTGGTGCTTGGATGATCTGGGATGGGGTAGAGACCATTATGGCTTGGGCCCTGAAGTAGAATTTGGTTTGTCTGGATATCCTTGACAGTGAAACCAGAAACATCAAAAGAGATAGAAACATTATTATCTTTGGTTAGGTGATAAATAGAAAGGAGATTGTGAGATAGGGTTGGGATATGAAGAAGTTTTGGTAATTGAAGCTTACTGTTGGGGGTTGGTAGTATTCCAGCTCCAGTGTGAGCAATTGGTAGTGTGCTGCCATCTCCAATGAGTATGTTTTCTGTGCCATGGTATGGTATTGGGTCTTCGATTGTGAGGTTGTTGATGATGTTGCACCAGAATCCAGGTACCAATCTGGATGGGGATTGTCACTGGTGGCCGTGAGGAATGTATTGGGTTTTGGCTGTAGAGGGGTGTAGTTATTGTTGTATCTATGCCATCAATTATTGTTGAGTGACCCTTTTTATTACAAATTTAACATACTGATATGGGTTGATTGCTGGGACGAGCTATTTGTGGTATGAAGCGGCCTCGACCTCTTCTTCCTCTTCCCCGGGTAGAATATAATGTTGTGTTCTGATTAGGAAAGTTGTGGTGTCAGGCTGCTTCAGCATCGAGGTTGATTTCTTCGCTGATCAGAAAAGCATATAAATCGTCGAGGCTGATTGGTTGCACCATGGTGTAAATGCTGCTTTTGAATGACTGGTATGTTGGTGGTAGGCCATTGAGTGTGTATAGAATTATATCCTCTTGATCAATGGTGGCTCCGACTATTACTATCTTGTCTACTAGAATCTTAATTTCATTTAAGTATTCTGCCATAGTATGTTGTTTCATTGAAATGTTATGAAATTCATTTTTGAGTTGAATAACTCTTGATCTGTTGGATGATTGCAGTCTTCTCTCTATGGTGGTCCAAATGGCTGCAGTAGAGTCGAGATGAAGAATATATGGTAGTATGGCTGGAGTTATTGTGGAGCAAAGGGCTGCTGCTAAGTTCTGATCAATCAGAACTCATTCGGTATGTTTGGATTAATGATGGTTTGTCCATCAGGGTTTTGCTGGATAGGAGGTGGTGGGGGGCTATTGGTGTCTATAAAATTGGTGAAATTGTTTGCACGGAGGAGTTTTGTTACCTGGGATCTCCATATGGGATAATTGTCATTTGACAATTGGGTGGGTGCTATGGTTTTGATGTTTGAAATAACAAATTTCAAGGATGCGGGTATAATGCATGATTCAATCGAGGGATCAATTAATGAATTTCCTATTTGGGAAGAGGATGATTGAGCCATGAGAGGTATTTAAACTTCTTACCATTCATTGGGATCTTCGGTCTTCACCGAGGTATTCTCTGATACCATGGAGAAACGGACAAAAGTGAAAAAGAGAGGATGAGTACAGTTGCTCACAAATGCATCTGTGGATTCATTTCATTATATCACTGTTACTTGATATACAAGTGTAATTATAGAAAGTTGTGAATACATGTGTGGCTGTGATTGCTTTGGTTTGTTACAGGTGGATGGTGTGGATTTGCTTGGCCATGTGATCTGTTTGAGGCTCGTTCCTTCGGCGGAGCTCGTCTATCCTTTTACTATAGTTTTCATAAAAAAATATTTCATTTGTACCCTCTCCAAAATATTAGGGTTTTTGATTATAAATATATATACATTAAAAGAATTGTGTAAGTATTTTGACAATAGCCAATTTATGCCTTGACCAAGAAAAAAAAAGAGGCTCTGCCACTATCTCATAGTGAAGAATATCACAAAATCAAATTAGTTTAAATCCTTGTCTCTTTAATATATATCTTTTTTAATCTTCCTAACTTGTGATTAGCCTATAGTTTTCATTTTTTTTACAAAATTCGTACTTACACACATAACACATACGTATGACTCGAATTCAAGACATTTCATTTTGTACCCAAAAAATTCAACAAACAGCACAACGAGAGTTGTGTAGTCTTAGAAAGATTAATTTATCATATTTTAATACACCACCTGAAAAATATTATTTTCAATCACAACTAATCCAAATAGGAGAAAGTTTTTGCAGGTCATGGTCTATTTTTTATCTTAATTCTTGTTGTTGGGACCATGTATATGCAGTATGCATAATGATAAAAAAAAACTGTAAAATAAGAAACCATATGTTTCAAGCTATCCTTAGATCCACTACATGATGTTTAAATTTGAAAGTTTGATAGGGATGTTAAGCCCTAGTGAACTAGTCCCGAGGCTAACCAAGAGGGGGGGGGGGTGAATTGGTTATTTAAAAATTTCACGATAACAATGAAAATCTTTTCGATACGTAGCAGCGGAAACACATAAACAAGAACGAAAAGATCAACCACAGATATTCACCCAAGCAGTTAATATCAGAAAAGTAAAGTGCAAAACTGAATCAGAAAATCAAACCAGATTTTTTAGTGGTTCGGTCAACTTGACCTACGTCCACTCCCCGGAGCCTCCCCTCCGGGTATTGCACTAAACAAAAAGTGTCTCTCCTTTTGCTCCCACAGCAAGGTGGAGAAGCCTGTACAAACACCTCCTTTTCACCACACGGTGAGGTAGAGAACCCGACCTCCTTTCGCTTCCTCCTGAAGCAGGCAGAGAACCTTCGAACTCCTTTTGCTTCCACCTGAAGCGGGCAGAGAACCTTCGAACTCCTTTTGCTTCCACCTGAAGCGGGCAGAGAACCCCGGATCTTCTTGCGAACGATCCTCCCACGACGAACACCGACTAGACGAAAGACGACGAGCGGAGAAGACGACTTTGATCCGTGCTTGGAGCAACCTTAGTGAATCTCTCACTAACTCCCCCTCACAAGATCTTCTCTCTCTCTCCCAACTCTCTCTCTAGGGTTTCTCAGGGAAGGAAGGCAGCAAAAGATGTTTTTTTTTAATTTTTGGAAAAAGTTCTTTTAAAGGAGGGCTTAAAATTTGCCATAAATCTCAACTGGTCGGCCAAGATCGTCCAGGACGATCGATAGATCGTCCTGTACGATCAGTTCAAATTCAGGTGTTTCAGCCTGGACGATTAGGCTCTTATGGACGATCAGTAGAAAAAATTATTCATATCGTCCCGTACGATCCTGCGATCGTCCGGGACGATTAGTGCAAATCGAGAAAAATCGTCCAGAAGACAGTTCGGGTCGTCCAGAGAAATCTGTGCTGGACGACCAAAAAATGACTTGATCGTCCAGGACGATAGGTATATTGTCCTGTACGATTAGTTCAAAAAGGCCCCAAATCGTCATGAACACAGTTCGGGTCGTACAGCTGAAATGCACTAAACGATCATGATCGTCCAGGACGATATGATCGTATCACCAAAAATAAATTACTTTCCTTAATTACAAGATTAAATTAGGCATGATTGTACTGAATCGTCCGGGACGATCAGACCAAGTATCTAAAAATAAGAACTTGCCTAACTTGATCTGGCGGCTGAAAATTTCTGATTTGGGCATATCGTCCCGTACGATCCATAGATCATCCAGGACGATCTGCTTAATCAGACCCTCTTAACTTAGTCGCCCTAATTAGAGTTTCTGTTTTGGCTGGATCGTCCAGGACGATGTGAAAATCGTCTAGGACGATCTGAACAAAATTTGAACAGAAATTCTAATTCACTCAATCTCTCTCCCTGAGTGTGTGTGTGCAAGGTTACTTAGCTAGGGAATCAGTTACATTACAATTGACTCAATAAAAAGAAAAATCATACATTTGACACACTTGGACCCGATCTTGAGTTGGCTTGAGTGGCTCGCGGTCTTTTGTGCCTGAAATAGATTAGCCAAGCAAAACACACTGGAAACATGTTTGTCATCATCAAAACCAGATTTGCAACAAAATTGAGTAGATATTGATAACATGAGATCCACTTACCTTTTGATCACAAGATCAACGCCATCTAACTCATAAACAGATGAATCCCAAATGTTCAAAACAAAGCTACCTCTGCCATCTCCAACGAATTGAGGGAATAATATGAGATGCAGTATATAATATATAAAGATACTACATTGATATATCATTATAATATATATACTTAGTATTCTAGATAATGAATAAAATGCTTCCTTTCAATAACAGCTCCTCTCTATTTTCTGCTACACTTCTTCTTCTTCTTCTTCTTCTTCTATTTATTTAGTTCTAACGTGCGCATCTTTCCTGATCTCTCACCGATCAGAACTTAGGTGCTATAGTTTGTGAGACTTTTCCCCCTTTGTTATTCATTATGTTCTGAGTTTTGGAGTTTTGCATTCCTATGGATAAGCCAACTTCATTACACCATGACAACTTTTCAGCTCTAACACTTGCCCCACTAAACAAAATAAGATTGATCATCATTTCATAAGAGAATGCATTTTTCATAAAGTAATTGTTGTCCACCACATTTCATCTCAATATCAATTTGCTGATATACTCACAAAGGATCTTCAACTTAAGGCAAGTTAACAATTCAAAAAGGAATTTATAACTTGAGGAGATAACAACATCAACTACTTACCTTCTGACATGATCAACATATGCCATGCCCTATAATCAAATTTGAAGAAATTATTTATTTTATCATTTTAATCATCTACTAGAGCTTCTAAGAATCATCAATACAAATCAATATATCCAACAAAAAAAATTAAATATCACACACAATGAAATATTTTACTATATTCATCCACCAAAAATTACATTTAAAATAGCCAGGAGATCACGAACAATCAGTAAGTCTTTCAATAGCTCATGCCTACAAAAGAATTAAATAAAAAGAAGGAACCTAAAGATCTCAATCCACCTCACTACACAAAGTCCTGACCAATTCCTTGACCTGAAATCAATAAAACTACATAATGAGTTTACAAACCCCATCAGAAATCCAAAACTCGATAAAGCTTTCAATATAATATTTAAGAAATCAATATGTATGCTCATCTCAATCAATATAATCAATAATGTTCAATATCATCAATGCTCAGTTATCATTAGTATGGTTCAATATGATCAATAACGAAACGTAAGAATCACCACGCTAAATTCCATAAATCAGCGACAGGTGCAAGAGCATGAATACATTTGTAATCAATAAATCGGTGATCAATGAATTAGTATTATAAATCATGAACATACATGTGTCAATGTTATAAGTCTTGTCTATCTTGTCAATTATCTATTATATGAATTCAATACATTAAATCATTCATATGCCATATAAACATACACTATTAATATATCTATCAATTCTATCAATGTTATTAATGTACATATATATGCATCAATATATGATTCAACAAGGCATATATCTAGCTTTAATAGTACGTTATTTTCATTCTTTCATATGCATTCATTATTATCAATATAATTACAATATTTTTATCATTTTATTATTTCATGTGACTTTTAATAAATCATTAAGACTCGTCATCCTCTACCCGTCAATGGAGTTAGTCATCGGTTATAAGCTACAACTAAGATAACACCATAAACCTTCTTTAAAAGGAAAGCCCATCGGCTTACCCTCCTATAGAGGATATTATATTTAATACATAGCATAAATTAATTATAGTGTAATTAACATCTAACATTTCATACTTACATGCAAATGCTATATTTATTTCATATCAATTATATCAATTTCTCTTTAGTGGATGAAATACAATATGAAATACTTAAATCTATTAAATATATAAAAATTTATATAATAATTGATAGCTTTAGATAATCATAAATTTTATTTTACTCGGAAAAATGTAATAACATTACAGTTAAAATGTTCATAAAGTCCATATATATCTTATACAAAAAGTTATATAATAAAAGTATGATAAATCAAGAGAAAATATATGTTTATTGATTTACTAGAGATTAAATTAGTCAATCTAAAAATCATTAAAAATTAAAGTAAGATTCGTGTTACTTATAATGATCATAAGACTTTTCCTAACCATTGCAAATGGATGAAAATGAGCAAAATTGGCTCTCTCTCTCCTCTTCATCTCCCTTTCCCTCTCTTCTTCCACAGCAAGTCATACGAGAATGGGGGAGGTGGCGGGGCTGGAGAAATTTAGTGCTTAGGGTTTATATATATATATATATATATATATATATATATATATATATATATATATATATATATATATATATATATATATATATATATATATATACACTATTATTGCCCTAGCACTACAGCGCATCAACCTAGCACCACAACAACCTAGCACCATAATGCTGTATGTTGAATTTATAATTACTATAGAACAGAGCCTCCAATGTCGCGGCTGATTTCTAGCATCGTTGTGCTCTCAAGCTTCATGACACAACACTACCAAATAGCGCTGAAGCACTCCAATTCTAAAAGAAATTTAAAATTTTATTTTAAAATATTTTTTTTCATATTTTAGATTGTCACAATCTACTCACCGTAAAAAAATATTTCCCTCGACATTTCTATGAACAAAAATAAAACAAATCAAAGAAAATAAATTCAATTCAATTTAAAATAAATATAATTAGTAAATTTATCAAAACAAATCAATATAATTTAACACTAGTAAATCAATTTAAATATATTCAATAGTCTCTAAAATTATACTAATTATTGACTTATCATTCATTGCATTCAATTAATTACGAGTTCAAAACTTTATAGCATTTTTCTTTCACTATATGAATAAATTGTGGGGCGTACCTTACTAGTGTAGTAAATTTGACTTTGTATTGCATCACTATCCTTTCTCCTTGCTCCAATATCATAAAGGCCTCTTGCATTTGTTGTCAAGCTGATAGGAGTACGAATGAATCTCTGAAAATAGTAATAAACTCTGTCAAGATAATCTCTGCATTCATTTTGCACTAAAATTTCTTCCTCTATTATCCTATCCACTATGTCTTAGTCTCTCCTTCAAACTAAAATATCGCTAGTGTCACTTTCCTGTGCTATGGACATCCATGCTATCAAATATTTTCTCTATCCTCAACAGGCAGTCTTCAGCTACCCGAGGTTCTACAACTCTTTTAAATAATAATAATTTCAATTTATGAAACATTTGTAGATGTCTATCATCTTCTGATTCCTTATGTCTATTCTACTTACTTTGGGCATCACTTATTACTTATGCAAGCATACTGATAAGATGCACCAAATTGTCGGAGCTTATTAGAATTGTTACTGCACGCTATTCATTCTGTATATCCTAATCAGTATGTCCATATGTTTATTGATATAATTCTATTTCTAATCAATTAACACACAAACTCAAAATACATATTAATGTAAATTAATCAATCAGATACAAAGATAAAAATCTATATTACCCAACTTCTACCACACTCAATCAATTTTTATAGCTTTGGTTACAATTCATTTTTTTCAATAACCATTTAGATACCAAGTTATCGTGCCCCATAATCAAATATGGAAGAATTAATTATTTTTTTAATAATCTACCAGAGCTTCTAAAAATTATCAATATAAATCAATATATCTTGCAAAATAAATTAAATATTATACACAATAAAATATTTCACTATATTCATTCACCAAAATCAGATTTATAATAGTTAGAAGATCACTGACAATCAATAAGTCTATCAATAGTTCTTGACTACATAAGAATAAAATACAAAGAATGAACCTAAAGATCTTAATCCACCTCACTACATAATCCTGGCCCATTCCCTGACTTGAAATAAATAAAATCACATAATAAACTTACAAATCCTAGCAGAAACTCAAAACTCACTAAAGCTTTTGATATAAGATTTAAGAAATCAATATGCATTCTAATCTCAATCAATAGAATTAATATTATTCAATATCATCAATGCTCAGTCATCACTAGTATGGTTCAATATGATCAATAATTAAACATGAGAATCATCATATTGAAATCCATAAATCAATGTCATGTGTGAGAATATAAATACATTAAAAATCAATAAATTACTGATCAATAAATTAATACTATAAATTATGAATATATATGTGTCAATGTATCAGTCTTGCATATCTTGTTAATTATCTATTATATAAATTTAGTACATGAAACCAATCATATGTTATATATGCACATACTAATAATCTGCATATCAATGCTATCAATATATATATATATATATATATATATATATATATGTTTAAATAAGGTAGGACATCTAGCTTTAATATGGTGTTTTCATTCTTTCATTTGTATTCATCATCATCATTATTATTAGAACATCTTTATCATTTTATCATTTAGGTAGCTTTTAATAAATCATTAAGAGTCATGACCATCTGCCCATCGATGAAATTAGTCATCAGTTATAGGTTATAACACCACAAATCATCTTTTAAGAAAAAGCTCATCGTTTCACCCTCCAACATAAGGTATTATGTTTTAACAGTCATCCCACATTAATTATAGTGTTAACAGCTAGTATTCCTTGCTTACATGTAAATGCCACATTCATTTTATATCAATTGTATCAATCTCTCTTTCATGCATGAAATGCTACATAAAATGATTAAATCTATAAAATATAAAAAAATATATGTATATTAATTTATAGCTTAGAAATCATAAATTTTATTTTACTCTATGAAATTTAATAATATTATAGTCTAAATATCCATAAAGTCTATATCTATCATCTACAAAAAAAGTTACATAATAAAAGTATGATAAAGCAAAAAATATATATTTTTATTAATTTAAAAGAGAAAAAATTCTTCAAACTTAAAATAATTAAAAACAAAAGTAAGATTTGGGTTACTTACAATGCTCATAAGACTTTTTCTAACTGAAGAAATGGATGAAAATGACCAAAATTGGCTTTCTCTCTCTTCCCTCCCTCATCTTCATCTCCCTTCCCTTATCTATTTCCATGGTAAGCCACGCCAAAATGGGGGAGGTGGAGGCGCTAGAGGGTTTTAGTGCTTAGGATTTAGAATAAAAATAGATAAAAATATTGTTAGTGGTCTAGCATCGTAGTGCTCCAACCCAGCGTCGCAACACTCCATGTTGAATAGTCTTTAATGCCATTGTGGCAATTTCTAGTGCCACAATGCTCTTAGGCCTAGCATCACAGTGCTACCAAGCATAACGCCAAAGCGCCCCAGTTCTAATCGAAATTCAATTTTTTTTTTTAAATGCTTTTTCATATTTTGAGTTATTACAACACATGCCTAACTTAAGAAATTGGATCTATCCCAAACATATAAATAAAATTACATTTGCCATATGCAACAGACTCAGAGTATAATTGGTAGTGCACACAATACTAAAAGCTATCATAGTGATATACCTTTATAGTGCATATAATTATTATATTCATCATTTAACAGATTATCAATAAAATATATTTTTTTTCAATTAGCTGCTTCTCTCTATTTTCGGCTACAAGTTCTCCTCTTTTTCTTCTTTTGTTTATTCAATTCTAATATACATCATATCTAATTTAATCAATAAACTTATGTTGTATTACATTTTGAATTATGTATTTATTGTAGCCAATTCAAGTATGAAATTCAATTGATCAAATTCAAAAGATCATATTTCAACTAGAAACTCAATATAGATACTTGACATGTAATATCATGCTAACATACCAACATTCAATTTCTATGAGTCATACTCACCTAGATTATTATCAAAACATGGTTATTAATTTTTTTATGTGACCCACACATATACTTAAAATTAACATATATTAGTATGCTAAAATTTTAAAAGAGGACAATTAAAGTTGACTTATAACTATGGCTTGTTTGTTTGCAACTTTTTCAATATCAGGTTTATTCAAAATGCAAATTATGCATTTGAAACACATTGAAGTATTTGGTTTCTTATAAAAGAATTTGTGAGTTTATTTATTTTTTGCTTTATTGCTTGCAAAGTAAAACCAATATTTCTGGATTAGGGCACGTTTCAAATCATGAGCATAGCCAAGTTCTAAGCTACTGCTAATGCATGCTTGTATGAGAGATCCATAACATTAGATATTTTACATGTATATATATTCTCTTATAACTTAACATTATCATTAAGGTTTCCCATCAATGACATGCAGTTCAAAATGACTAATGGGATAGACGATCATGCTTTGACCCATATTAAAGGATTTCACCAATACTTCTTTGATTTCAATCACTAAAATTGTTATTTTTTATTGTAATATTAAGTTTATCAAAGAAGCATTTTTATATTATGTGCTTAAAAATTCTAACAATACAGTTACGTAATGAAGCATGCACTCTAGGTGATATTGTTGAAGCTCCCTGAAATACAAATTATCATAATGGTTTTCAAAAAATAAAGTGTAAAAATCCTTAATTTTTTTAAAAGAATTTTTTTTGACCTATAACAATTAATAATTTTTTCAGGAATCATAATAAGTCAAAATTACAATTCGTCTTTGTTGTAGCATAGATATTATTGTATTTTAGCTTCCCTAAGTTTTTTAAAATTTTTGGACACTAGTAAAATTTCTTAAGAAATTGGCACTTATCGGTACAAGTAGGGTTTTTGGGACCATCAGGTGTCTGTTTTGCAAACTGATTTCTTCAAGATTTTTTAAGTAAAATGAGCCATTTTATAAATATTTTTTATAATTTTTGAAATTCCTAAAAGAATTTCTATAAATTTTATAATAAAAATTAATTATATATAAAAATATAATATAATAAAATATCTAAAGCCATAATGGCTTTATTAAATGCCTTAATCCATTTAATATCTCATTTTTTACCAAATATAGAGGGCTTAAGGAACTAGGGAAGAAAGAGATGAGAGAGAAAACTATAGTCTAGTTTTGGGCAACTTCGAGCCGTTTTCGTCCATCGGTCCAGTTGAAAATTTTGTAGTCTTGAAGTAAGTCATATTATGCTCATCTCAATTTTAAAAAAATATGAAATTTTTAGCAAATTTTTCGATTACAACTTTATTTTCATTAGTGAAAAATACGGATAACTTTGTACTGCTAAAACTTTCACAACATAATTTTTTATATGTTATAGATATTATGATTATATACATTTTGAATATTTTCCAAAAATTTTACAACTAGGGTTTTAAAATTTGTAGGATTTTTATTGAATAAAAAATTATTTAGACTCTAAAAATAGTGTTGTTGTATGATAAAAGTCTTAAAATATTATTTTGCCCAATCTCTGATAATTTGGTAATATTTTAAAAATATGCATTTTTGCCTAGTAGGATTTTTTGTTACCTACCGCTATAAAAAATTATGCAATTTTGACACTGTCAATTTTTCTTTAATTATTATAACTTGATGACATATATGTGCTTATATGATTAAATTATATCTATTGGGAGCCATAATTATATTAGGGAATATTCTAATGCCTATAAGGCACATTTTGGTGGCTATAAGTAAGGGTATAAAAATCTGAGACGACCCGAAACCTGACCCAGACATGATCCAAAAATTTTCAAGTTCAGGTAAACCCATTTACCATACGAGTTGGGTTTGGGTTCGAGATTTCAACCCGTTTGCAAAACTAGGTAGGGTTCGGTTGACCCAAAAACCCAAAATCAATACGGTTTAACCCTAAAAATGACTGTCATGTGGCTCGCGTCTAGTGCATGAGTGTGTTGCAAATCTGGTTTTGATGATGACAAACATGTTTCCAGTGTGTTTTACTTGGCTAATCAGTTTCAGGCACAAAAGACCACGAGCTACTCAAGCCAACTCAAGATCGGGTCCAAGTGTGTCAAATGTATGATTTTTCCTTTTATTGAGTCAATTGTAATGTAACTGATTCCCTAGCTAAGTAACCTTGCACACACACACTCAGGGAGAGAGATTGAGTGAATTAGAGTTTCTGTTAAAATTTTGTTCAGATCGTCCTGGACGATAGTATCATCGTCCTGGACGATCCAGTTAAAATAGAAACCCTAATTAGGGCGACTGAGCTAAGAGGGTCTGATTAAGCAGATCGTCCTGGACGATCCTTGGATTGTACGGGACGATATGCTCAAATCAGAAATTTCCAGCCGCCAGATTAAGTTAGGCAAGTTTTTATTTTAAGTATTTTGGTCTGATCGTCCCGGACGATACGTGTATCGTCCTGGACGATGCACTACAATCATGCCTAAATTAGTCTGGTAATTAAGGAAAGCAATTAATGTTTAATTGATACGATCACATCGTCCCGGACGATCGCAGGATCGTCCCGGACGATCGTGATCGTCTTGTGCATTTCAGCTGTACGACCCGAACTGTGTTCAGGACGATTTTGGGCCTTTTTGAACTAATCGTACAGGACGATGTCAAAATCGTCCTGGACGATCAAGTCATTTTTTGGTCGTCCAGCACAGATTTCTCTGGACGACCCGAACTGTCTTCTGGACGATTTTCCTCAATTTGCACTAATCGTCCCGGACGATCGTAGTATCGTACGGGACGATATGAACAACTTTTTCTACTGATCGTCCAGAAGAGCCAGATCGTCCAGGCTGAAACAGCTGAATTTGAACTGATCGTACAGGACGATCGATCGATCGTCCTGGACGATCTTGGCCGACAAGTTGAGATTTAGGGCAAATTTTAAGCCCTCCTTTAAAAAGAACTTTTTCCTAGATTTGGAAAAATCTTTTGCTGCCTTCCTTCCCTGAGAAATCCTAGAGAGAGAGAGAGTTGGGAGAGAGAGAAGAGATCTTGTGAGGGGGAGTTAGTGAGGGATTCACTAAGGTTGCTCCAAGCACGGATCAGAGTCGTCTTCTCCGCTCGTCGTCTGTCGTCTAGTCGGTGTTCTTCGTGGGAGGATCGTTCGCAAGAAGATCCGGGTTCTCTGCCCGCTTCAGGAGGAAGCGAAAGGAGTTCGTGGGTTCTCTGCCCGCTTCAGGAGGAAGCGAAAGGAGGTCGGGTTCTCTGCCTCACCGTGTGGTGAAAAGGAGGTGTTTTGTACAGGCTTCTCCGCCTTGCTGTGGGAGCAAAAGGAGAGTCACTTTCGTTTAGTGCAATACCCGGAGGGGAGGCTCCGGGGAGTGGACGTAGGTCAAGTTGACCGAACCACTATAAAATCTGGTTTGCTTTTCTGATTCAGTTTTGCATTTTACTTTTCAATATAAACTGCTTGGGTGAATATCGTTGGTTGATCTTTTCATTATTGTTTACTTGTTTCCGCTGCTAAGTATCGAAAAGATTTTTGTAGTTATCGTGAAATTTTTAAATAACCAATTCACCCCCCCTCTTGGTTAGCCTCGGGACTAGTTCACTAGGGCTTAACATCCCTTTCGAACTTTCAAGTGGTATCAGAGCGGGATTCAAAATTTCTGTTTAAAAACTTTTGAATTTGATCCAATGGCTAACTGTAACAATCGTAATACTGCTGAAGGTTATTCTATAACTAGACCACCGTTGTTTGATAACATTCCATTTGATTTTTGGAAAACACGCATGTCTACTTTTCTTCAGTCTATTGATTATCGCATGTGGATGTTAGTTAAGGACGGATACGAACCACCTTTTCGAATGGTTAACAATGTGAAAACTGAATTGCCGTTTGCTGATTGGACGTTTGATGATCGTGATTTAGCACAGTTAAATGCCAAATGTTTGAACTGTTTCTTTTGTGCTTTAAAATCTGAGGACTATATGCGTGTTTCTACTTGTACAACGGGAAAAGAGATTTGGGATAGATTATGTATAACATATGAAGGTACAACTAAAGTCAAACAGTCTAGGTTAAACATCTTGTTACATGATTACGAACTTTTTCGCATGAAACCTAGTGAGACTATTTCAGAAATGTACACAAGGTTCACTCAGATTGTTACCTCTTTGCATGCTTTAGGTAGAGAACTTACCAACTACGAAAGAGTGAACAAGATTCTTAGATGTTTGCCTGCTTCTTATGATGCTAAGATTACTGCTATTACTGAATCCAAAGATTTAAATACTTACTCTATTGACAGCTTACTTGGATCACTCATTGCTTACGAGCAAGGGGTGAACCAAAGGCAACTTGATGCAGGTGAACGCAAGAAAGAGAAGACAGTGGCACTAAAGGCCAAAGATTCAGATGCTAGCACTTCCGGGTCTGATAGCGATGATGTTGCCTTAATCACAAGGTAATTCAAAAGCTTTCTAAGGAAGAAACATAAGAACCATCAGAAGTGGAACAAGGGTAAGTTCAATAAAAACTTTAAGGGTTCATCTGAATCGGTTTGTTTTGAATGCAGGAAGCCCGGACACATTAAGGCTGATTGTCCGACACTTAAAGCTCATCCAAGCAAGGAGAAGGGTGAGGAGAAACCAAAGTTCAGAAAGGACAAGAAGCGGATTCAGAAGGCGTTCTGGGCAGACTCTGCATCCGACTCTTCTGAGACTGAAGCTGAAGAGGAGGAAACAAACTTGTGTTTGATGGCTGATGATCACCCTGGTCAGTCCGACCAGGAAGAGGTATGTGAGCTTACTTACGATCAGTTATTTGAAGTTTCTGAGAAGATTCATACATCGTATAGGAAGCTTAAGAAAACCCATGCTAGTTTGAAACTAGATTATCTGACTTTGCAAAAAGAGCATGAAGTGTTGATTAAGGATCATTCTACCATTGATAGCAATCACATGTCTTTACTAGATGAGTTTGATGAACTGAATAAAAAATATTCTGATTTAATTGTTGAGCATAACTTGTTAAAAACAGCGCATGTTGAATTAGAACTTGCTTTTAAGAAAGTGAATGATTTGGCATCTGAGTTAGAAAGTATTGAAAGTGCAAAAACGTTTGAAATTGGCAGTTTAAACAAACACATTGAGTTTTTGAAAGTGAAAATCAGTTCTTTTGAAAATAACAAAACACCGCCTACTTTTGAACAATTTTATGCACCGCCACCTTTTAAAAATTCTGTTGCAAGTTCTTCAAAGCATGTTTCATACACTACTAGGAAGAGGCACTATCACTCACGACGTTTAGTTAATCCTTTTCCTGGTGTTAGATGTTTTTCATGTGGCATGTTAGGACACATATCACACACTTGTACTGTTCACCGTAGTACACATTGGGTGTGGAGACCCAAACTGCCTGTTGCACAGCACAGCACACATGCATCGCATTCTTCTTTTCATAAGAAGGAACCCAAACCTGTTTGGGTTCCTAAGACTGACATTTGATGATTTTGTAGGTGTGCTCTCACACAAGACCTCGTGAGAGCATGTGGTACCTGGACAGCGGATGTTCTAGACATATGACTGGAGATGCAAATCAGTTCATTTCGCTGGAGGCCAGAGCTGGAGGCAAGGTTACACTTGGAGATAACACCACTAGGAAGGTGGTAGGAACAGGTATGATTGGTGATTCAAAGAATTTTGTGATTGATAATGTTTTGCTTGTAGATGGACTGAAACACAACTTGCTGAGCATTAGTCAACTCTGCGACAAGGGATACAGCATCAAATTCCTGCCCACTGGCTGCATTTTAAGCTTAAATGATGAAGTTGTTTTGGAGGGGCAAAGGATCAACAACGTCTACAAGCTGGATGTAAGTAGCATTAAATCTGATAATTCAATTTGCTTAAAAACTGCTGCTGATGAGTCTTGGTTATGGCATAGGAGATTGTGTCATGCCAGTATGAAAACCCTTAGGAGAGTCACCCAAAAGGACTTAGTTAGAGGTGTGCCCAAGCTTAAGTTCACTAAGGATCACCTGTGTGGTGCCTGTCAGTTGGGGAAGCAAGTCCAGTCCTCTTTTCACTCAGTTAAGGACATTAGCACCTCTAGACCTTTAGAAGTTCTTCACATGGACCTCTTTGGACCCATTAGCACTGCCAGCTTAGGGGGGAGAGTCTATGGTTTTGTGATTGTTGATGATTATTCAAGGTTCACTTGGGTTAAGTTTTTGTCACACAAATCTGAGTCATTTGATGAGTTTAGATCTTTCTCTACTTGGATTCAGAAGAAGTTAGGATGTGAGATTATTACCATCCATAGTGATCACGGAGGGGAGTTTGAAAATGAAAGATTTGGAAGTTTTTGTGAGAATCATGGGATTAGTCACAATTTTTCAGCTCCTAGGACCCCTCAGCAGAACGGGGTAGCTGAAAGGAAGAACAGGACCTTAGTGGAAGCCGCTAGAGCCATGCTTGCCGAGTATTCACTTCCTAAATACTTTTGGGCTGAAGCGGTAAACACTGCCTGTTATGTGCTGAATAGGGTAAATGTGAGAGTCAAGCTGAACAAGACACCTTATGAGATCATTAAGGGTAGAACTTCAAATCTGTCCCACCTCCATGTCTTTGGCTGTAAGGTTTTCATTCTAAACAACGGGAAGTCACCCTTAGGAAAATTTGACCCCAAATCTGATGAAGGAGTGTTCTTAGGATATTCAAGTGTGGGGAAATCCTTTAGGGTGTTCAATAGGAGGACTTTGGTGGTGGAAGAAACAACCCATGTAGTGTTTGATGAATCTGATCCTAAGGAGTCTAGATCTGAAGTAGAAGAAGAAGAGATTGTTGAGGTTACCCAAGGAGTTGGAAATACAAATTTGGAGGAAAGGGTAGAACCTCAAACCACTTTGCCTAGAGATTGAATATATTCTTCGAGTCATCCTAAAGAACTGATCTTAGGAGACCCTTCTGAAGGTGTTAGGACTAGGCATGGACTTAGGAAGGAAGTAAACCATTCTGCCTTTATCTCAATGACTGAACCCACCAACATCAATCAAGCCTTGTCGGATGAGTTTTGGATTTTAGCTATGCAGGAAGAATTGAATCAATTTGTAAGGAATGATGTTTGGGAGTTAGTAGAAAGACCTAGAAACCAAAGTATTGTGGGAACCAAGTGGGTCTTTAAGAATAAGATGAATGATTCTGGTGTGGTGGTGAGAAATAAGGCAAGATTGGTGGCTAAGGGGTATAATCAGATAGAAGGGATAGATTTTGAGGAAACTTTTGCCCCTGTAGCTCGATTGGAAGCCATTAAAGTGCTACTAGCCTTTGCCTGTTATAAGGGATTTAAGCTGTTTCAAATGGATGTCAAGAGTGCCTTTTTAAATGGGGTAATTAAAGAAGATGTTTTTGTAGAACAACCCCCAGGTTTTGAGAGTTCCCAATATCCAAGTCATGTCTATAAATTAAAAAAGGCCTTATATGGATTGAAACAGGCACCCAGAGCTTGGTATGAGAGGCTTAGCACATTCCTGTTAGAAAGAGAGTTTGTTAAGGGGAGCGTAGACACCACCCTTTTTCTGAGGAGAATAGGAGATGACTTACTCATTGTCCAGATTTATGTTGATGATATAATTTTTGGATCTTCTGATAAATATTTATGTGATGAGTTTTCCAAAACAATGAGTAAGGAGTTTGAGATGAGTATGATGGGAGAATTGTCCTACTTTTTAGGGTTTAGCATAAGGCAAATGGATGATGGAACTTTTCTCAATCAATCAAAATATACTAAGGACATTTTGAAGAAATATGAAATGGACAAAGCCAAGCCAATCAATACTCCCATGCCCTCCTCAGTTCAGTTAGATAAGGATTCAAATGGAAAATCTGTTGATCAGAAGAAGTATAGAGGGATAATAGGTTCACTGCTTTACCTGACTGCTAGCCGATCCGATATCATGTTTAGTGTCTGTCTTTGTGCTAGGTTTCAGGCTGATCCTAAAGAGTCCCACCTGACTGCTGTTAAGAGAATTCTTAGATATCTTTTAGGGACCCCAAACCTAGGAATTTGGTACCCTAGGCACAGCACCTCTTTTGAGATCATTGGATATTCTGACTCTGACTTTGCGGGGTGTAGGGTGGATAGGAAGAGTACCTCTGGGACTTGTCAATTCATAGGACAGTCGTTAGTCTCCTGGTCCAGTAGAAAACAGAACTCAGTTGCACTTTCCACTGCTGAAGCTGAGTACATTGCCTTAGGAAGTTGTGTGGCCCAAGTTCTGTGGTTGAAACAACAAGTCTTGGATTTAGGAGTACCCGTTGGCACAATTTCTGTTCTGTGTGATAATACCAGTGCCATCTGTATCTCTAAGAATCCAATCCAACATTCTAGGACCAAACACATTGACATTAGGCATCACTTCATTAGGGACCATGTTACAAAAGGGGACATTGAGCTACATCATGTAGCAACTGAAAATCAGCTGGCTGACATATTCACTAAACCACTGGCCTTTGACTCATTCAGCATTTTGAGAACCAGATTAGGAGTGATTGATATAAATGCTTGATTCTGATGACTGCTGATTTATTATCTTTCTGATTGGTATTCTGATTTCTGTTAGTTAAGTTTAGTTTTTCTTTTGATTTCTGATTTCTGTTAGTTAGTTTTTGGCTTTGATTATTTACTTTCAGTTGATTTTATGTTTTTGCTGATTTCTGTTTTAGCCTTATTATTAGTTTGATTTGAGTATTTACTCTGATATGATTTTATAATTTTTTTTTACTGGTTCATATCTTGCACTTATTGTTTTATGCTTTTCAAGATCTGATCACCGCTCACTACTTCTGGTGATCTGAATTTTTGACTGAGAGTTTTTACCTTGGTTTGGTTTGGAAGCTGATAAGCAGTGATTGACTTCGCTGAATCTGTTAAAGGGGAGAAACATTGATAATTGTTTCTCTTCCTCTAACTCCTTTTCTGGTGTGTAGTTTCTTTTGAATAAAAATCCTTTTCAAAATTAAAATGTTAGTTTTTGAAATAGAGATTATTTTATCTTCCTACAGTAATCTGCCTCATATCAATAGTGTTTTTCAAAGTCTTGAGTCATTAGTTTGATTTTCTAAATCAAGTGATTGCATTTATCATATGTTGTATGGGTTTTATTTTGTGAATCGTTCTTCCTTACTACGGAGAGTCATCTCCTATGTCTGGAAGATAATCTCACAGCTGAGACTCTTTAATGATTATGAAAAGGAGAAAGCTTATAAAAGATGCGCAGTGCGCCAGATAATTTGAAAAAGAGGCATAAAATGAGCCCAAAACTGAAAAGATGCAAAATTGCCAAGTTGGATACACAAAGTGTATCAAAAATCAAAAGATGCGCAAAGCGCCAATCAATTTGAAAAAGAGGCACAAAATGAGCCCAACACAAGCTTTCTTTCCTTTCAGATTATTAAATGTCTTAGAGAAATCTGTGCGCCACTTAATATTTTCAAAAGCTTGAGTTTTGAAAATCCCGATTTCTGATTTTTTACTTTGTAACACTATTATATCAGATATTTTTCTGGAACGAGGCTTGAAAGGATTTCTTTTCAAATCTAATGTCTTTTATTCTGAATCGGATTTTTGTTTTGAAAGAGGTTTGCATCGATAAGGTGCCCGGGGTCAGAGTTACGAAAGTTGATTATTTCCAACCTTTTTGGATTTCAGCGCTGTCAATCGTCCTGTCATTGATTTTTGAATCTAAAATCAAGAAAAAATTTTGATTTTCCTGTTTTGTTGTTGTTCTGTGTATGTTTTATTTTATATTTTATTTCCGTGTTATGTTTTTCCCTCCTCCTTTTTGTGATGTCAAAAGGGGGAGTCAGTTGTAGTCGTGTCTGTTTCTATGTTCCGTTTTCATGTTGTCTGTATTGTTTGAGCTGTTAAATGAAAATTTAAAAAATGTTTGTTTTGTGTGATTTCTTAGTTTCACTTTTTTCAGACCACTTTACAAATGTTTGCCATCATCAAAAAGGGGGAGATTGTTGCAAATCTGGTTTTGATGATGACAAACATGTTTCCAGTGTGTTTTACTTGGCTAATCAGTTTCAGGCACAAAAGACCACGAGCTACTCAAGCCAACTCAAGATCGGGTCCAAGTGTGTCAAATGTATGATTTTTCCTTTTATTGAGTCAATTGTAATGTAACTGATTCCCTAGCTAAGTAACCTTGCACACACACACTCAGGGAGAGAGATTGAGTGAATTAGAGTTTCTGTTAAAATTTTGTTCAGATCGTCCTGGACGATAGTATCATCGTCCTGGACGATCCAGTTAAAACAGAAACCCTAATTAGGGCGACTGAGCTAAGAGGGTCTGATTAAGCAGATCGTCCTGGACGATCCTTGGATCGTACGGGACGATATGCTCAAATCAGAAATTTCCAGCCGCCAGATTAAGTTAGGCAAGTTTTTATTTTAAGTATTTTGGTCTGATCGTCCCGGACGATACGTGTATCGTCCTGGACGATGCACTACAATCATGCCTAAATTAGTCTGGTAATTAAGGAAAGCAATTAATGTTTAATTGATACGATCACATCGTCCCGGACGATCGCAGGATCGTCCCGGACGATCGTGATCGTCTTGTGCATTTCAGCTGTACGACCCGAACTGTGTTCAGGACGATTTTGGGCCTTTTTGAACTAATCGTACAGGATGATGTCAAAATCGTCATGGACGATCAAGTCATTTTTTGGTCGTCCAGCACAGATTTCTCTGGACGACCCGAACTGTCTTCTGGACGATTTTCCTCAATTTGCACTAATCGTCCCGGACGATCGTAGTATCGTACGGGACGATATGAACAACTTTTTCTACTGATCGTCTAGAAGAGCCAGATCGTCCAGGCTGAAACAGTTGAATTTGAACTGATCGTACAGGACGATCGATCGATCGTCCTGGACGATCTTGGCCGACAAGTTGAGATTTAGGGCAAATTTTAAGCCCTCCTTTAAAAAGAACTTTTTCCTAGATTTGGAAAAATCTTTTGCTGCCTTCCTTCCCTGAGAAATCCTAGAGAGAGAGAGAGTTGGGAGAGAGAGAAGAGATCTTGTGAGGGGGAGTTAGTGAGGGATTCACTAAGGTTGCTCCAAGCACGGATCAGAGTCGTCTTCTCCGCTCGTCGTCTGTCGTCTAGTCGGTGTTCTTCGTGGGAGGATCGTTCGCAAGAAGATCCGGGTTCTCTGCCCGCTTCAGGAGGAAGCGAAAGGAGTTTGTGGGTTCTCTGCCCGCTTCAGGAGGAAGCGAAAGGAGGTCGGGTTCTCTGCCTCACCGTGTGGTGAAAAGGAGGTGTTTTGTACAGGCTTCTCCGCCTTGCTGTGGGAGCAAAAGGAGAGTCACTTTCGTTTAGTGCAATACCCGGAGGGGAGGCTCCGGGGAGTGGACGTAGGTCAAGTTGACCGAACCACTATAAAATCTGGTTTGCTTTTCTGATTCAGTTTTGCATTTTACTTTTCAATATAAACTGCTTGGGTGAATATCGTTGGTTGATCTTTTCATTATTGTTTACTTGTTTCCGCTGCTAAGTATCGAAAAGATTTTTGTAGTTATCGTGAAATTTTTAAATAACCAATTCACCCCCCCTCTTGGTTAGCCTCGGGACTAGTTCACTAGGGCTTAATATCCCTTTCGAACTTTCAGAGTGACTGAGCCTAATCATGACCTCATCTATCATAGACTCGTAGCCATTGCATCGAGTCACAATCATCACAGTAGGTCACAGAGCCATCGGTCGTCGAGTTAAAATCGAGTGCCGAACGTTAGTCATCGAGCCACAGACATCGATCGTCGAGTCATAGCCAAAGCCTAGAGCCATCATTACCGAGTGTTGAACGTCTCACCACCTTGACGCCGCGACCCAGCAACCATCAGCAGGTCCTCCGTCCGTCAGTTTATTTGTGACGCCTCATCTCCATCACCGCCTCGCCTCACTACTCTGCTGCCTCGCCTGCCGTCGCACGCCCTAGTTTTTAAATCAGATGGGTCTGCGAGTTAGGTCGGGTCAACCCGGTAACCCAAGCGGGTTGGGTCTGAGTTGAAATACCTGACCCATTTATAAAAATGGGTAGAGTTCGGGTTGACGCGTTTAGACCCGGGTTAACTTGGGTTTGACTCGAACCTGACCCGTTGACTTGTTTTGACACCCCTAACTGTAAGTTATATTCTGGTGCCAATGACATGTTCTGGTGCTGTAAGCATAAAATGGAGTCATAAAGGGTCAGAATCCTTTGAGATTTTGAATGGGTCTAGGAAATGGGATATGAACTGCTCTATGATATGAATTATAATTTATTTATCTGCTTGGTATTGATATTTAAATAATTGGATAATTATTATGCTCCTATTATCTTTCTCAGTATAATGATTTATTAGACTATATTTAATTGCTTTTAAATATTCAACAAACAATTTAATAAAAGAAATTAAAATTTTAAATTAGTTTGTGTGGCCAGCAGAGCTGTTATAGCTCATTGTGATTTTGCTTCTAGTTTTCAGGATATGGTGGAATGAGACTATTGATTAGCAGTTCAGGATCAGATCTGATGTTATAAGTATTTCTCTTTTATTTTTGTTCAGTCATAGCTAGTTCATTATTTAATTCTATAGCTTTTGTATGTAGCCATGTATTATATATATATATATATATATATATATATATATATATATATTGATGAAATGAAAAGAACCTGGTGGATGAGTTTATTTTTAGTATTTAAATATTTTAGTAGTTATGTAGCCTGTAGTTTATTTCAAATGAATATTGATAGAAAATTTGAAATAATTTCAAAACTAGATCTTAGGATTTGTCTGTCATGGCTCAACACGATATAACCTATCTTGATTGGGTTGGGTTGTGACATAAAGCATGAGACAATCTCTAAAGGAAAACTTTAGTATCAAGATAATATGTTATACAGAGTTTTTGGCAAGTTTTTTATTTATCAAAATACCTATATAACTCAACTCTTTTATAAGCATTCGTAATATTCATTATTCAAAACTCAAGTAATATTTTGTTAATGATGGTTAATTTTAAGTTAATATATATTTGTGAGTCCTAGAATATTAGATGGGTAGAAAGTAATCAAGGTTTGGGGTTTAAGAAGTGAAAATCCAAACTTTAAAAAAATTTTTTGGGCGCCACGACACTAGGGTAGCCGACGCCCTAACATTCACTATAGGAAATTCAGGCATTACTGGCAGCCATTACAGACAGTCCTAGAGCCGCCGGTATGAACCGGCAGTTTAATCGGTGATTTTTAATAAACCACCGTCGAAATTAGCGCAGGAATAATAACCACCAGCAAGATCGTCAGTTTTAGGTTTTACCGGTAGCTATGGCTGCCGACGTTTAGTGATTTTTTCTAGTAATTAAGTGGCGGTCACCAGCGCTATGACCGCTGAAAATTACCGGTCGTTTATGTCACCGGAATGCCGCCGGTAATAATAACCGCCAAAAATGGTTTCCTATATGGTTTATACCGGTAGTTTTCTAACCGTCGGTAAATCGTTGGAATATTATAAAACCGTCAGAAATCTATTAGGAACCGCTGGAAAAAATCGCCGGTAATGATTGAATTTCCTGTAGTGATTGAGCTATCAGATTTTTAGAAAAAAAAAGAGGTTTAGGTGTGCGCTACGATGCAGGGGATGCATTATCATGATGCCAGTGATGCAGTGTCGAGGCTCCAGGTATTAAGTGAGAATATTTTAGGAGAATCTAGAATATTCTTTAGGGGTGTTGCAGCATTGTGTAGTTGGTCACCGTGGCGCTAGGTAAGAATATTAGATTTAAAATATTAAAATATTTAAAATCACTTGCAATACTCATTTACCATTTAGCCTTGTCAGAGAAGAAGAGAGGAGAATGAGAAGGAGAAGAGGAAAGAGAAAGAAAGAGGAGGGATTAGGAGGGCAAATCTTGAGATTTGTCCATCGCACTAGTTCGAGATATAATAAAGCTCAAGGCAGCCTCCTAAACCTCTGTTTCTGAATTTAATTCCAATAAGTTTATAAAAAGATATGAACAAAAATATATTTTTCTTAGATTTTATGAGGTTTCCATCATTTGATTTTTAATATATTATTTTACTCCTTATTTCAAACATTTTGACTATACAAAATTGAGTTTTTTAACATTTAGTCTTCCTGCATAATTTTTTGAATGCATTGTTGAATCAAGGATTTTCTAGCAAATGCAATATTTATATAAAAGTCTTGAAATGGTTTTGTGAACGTTCCTCTAAACTTCGAAATTAGAAAAGGAAAAGCTCAGCGGATATTCTGATTACAAGTAATGTGGTTCTCACTAACCATTCATATACTTTATGTACTACATTAAGTATTGTTGCATTGCAATTGCATTCTGCATGTCATGGCATTAGAGATATTCTAAAATATGGAATATGGGAAAGTGCACCATATGTTATATTATAAGGGTCCTGAATGTGCTCTTCTGGCCCCATCTGCTTGATGTAGATGTGAGAGAAATTTTAGCCCCACTTGCTAAAAGTAAGTGTGAGTGGTTAAGTAACGTTGTAAGTACTTTTCTACCCCCATCTGCCTGATGTGGATGTGGGAGGAATTTGGGCCATATTTTGCTAAATGCAGATGTGGGAGGTAAAGAGAGGTATAAGTGGAAGTGGGGCAATAATAAGGCATCAAGACATATGCATTCTAATCATTACATTCTATATGTTAATGTTTCATGAATTAAATTTAAGAAATATTATGAAATATGCATTAGTAAACTCTGAATCTCTGAATGAATTCTGTGAAGAAAGTGAAATTCAAAGTGATATGCAAGTGAACATTTGAAAATAAGTATTCTCTACTACATCTGGAGACTTTTGTGATAGTGGTTATGTGGTTATGAAAGTATAAGTGCTAACTCTGAGATCATGTATATATTGGAACTTTGGTAAGTTTAGGTTTTGCTAATGCATTAATTATTTTGCAAGTCTTTATTTTTTAATTAATTTTTTTAAATATTTATATTAAATATTGATACCTATGAGGGGTGAAGGGGGAGTCTACTGAGCTAGTTGAGCTAACTATTGCTTTTAAATGTTTCATGAAAAAAGAAAGAGTCTGGTGGAGTAACTCAGGTCCATAGGAGGATTCTCTGAGCTTAGAGTATAAGGAACTGATTTTATAATCCAGTTGTATTTTCTTGATGTATAGAATTCAAAGTTGATTGGATTATATATTTATATTTTGATGAAATAAAAATTAATTTTACTGCTTTTATATTTTAAAAATTAGTAGCTATGATTGTTACTATTTATAAATGAGGTAATTTCTTATAGGATTAAGTAAGTCCAATCATTGCATTAGATCCTAGGATGTTATAGTAAGTGTAACACCTCCAAGTTCAACATTTAGTTTAACCAATTCTGACCTGAATTTAAAAAGATAAATATTTTAAATTTTATATTTTGAACTCTTTTGTATGTATTTGGGAATGTATGTATGTATGAAAAAGGTTTGTATGTATTTTGGAGTGAGTTGAAGATGTCTGAATGCATATTAGAAAATTTTGATTTTTTTTCTCTAAAGCATCGTAATGTCGGGTGCTCTGGCGCCTAGGTGTTGTGTTGACTGGCACCTAGGTGCTTAACAGTGGCGCCCCAACATTGTGTTCTTATATTTTTGAAATTTGAACTAGCAAAGCAATGCTAGCCCACTTTTTATACTTTAATATATTTTAAATTCTACTATTCTATTATCCCAAGTGCCCTGGCTATCGAGTAAAATAGAGGAGAGGAATTTTGAGAGAGAAGGAGTTTTGGGTCCTTTTGGGTCATTTTTAGCCATCAGCCCAGTTCTTAAAGTTACCTAAATCGAGGTAGGTCACATTATATCTATCTTAGTTTTCAAAAATATAATATTTCTCAAATTTTCTAATTAAATTTCTATTTTTGTTACCAAAAAATAAGGATGACTTTGCACTGATAAAACTTTTATTGCATAACTTTTTATATATTATAAAGATTGAGATTTTAAATATTTAGAATATTTTTTTAAAATTTTATACCGAAGGTTTTGGAAATTATGATTTTTATTGAATAAAAAATAATATTGACTCTGAAAAATAATATTGTAGTAATATTAAAGTCTTAAAATGATATTGTACTTAATCTCTGGTAATTTTATTATGTTTTAAAACTTTGAATTTCTACTCAACAAAATTTTCTGTTGCCTACCGTTATAAAAAACTATGCAATTCTTATATGAGGTTAATTATGCTTTAATTATTACAATGTGATAAAATATATATTTATGTGATTGAATTATGTATTTTATTGGTTGAATTGATAAATTATGGAGAAATTATTATGAAAGTTGCAAACTATTCTAGTGACTAAAAGGGTTATATTTTGGTGTCTATAATGCATGTTTTGGTGTTAAATGTTATATTTTGGTGGTGCATATGAAAATATTTTAGTACTATAAGCACATTGGGAGTCATAAGAGGTCATATTCCTTTGAGATTTTATTTGGGACCGGAGAGATCTTTTATGTTCTGTTATGTGATATAATTTTCAATTTATTTGACTTCTCAGTATTATTACTTGAATCTTTGAATAACCACTATGTTTTATCACTTTATTCAGCATAATGATTTAATATATTACATTTAAATATTTTGGAAAATATTTAATAATTTTTTAAAAAAATTTAGAGCAGTGTTTGTGGTCTGTTGAGCTATTTTAGCTCACTATGGTTTTGCATATACTTTGAGAAACTGAGAAAGAGAAGGAGCCTGTTGATTAGCAGTTCATGATCTGATCTGAGTCTACATGTATTTCTTCTATTGATATTTTTCACGATCATGGCTAGTTTATTACTTTGTTTTGTAGCTTTTATTTATAGTCATGTACTGTGATTATGTATACATATTTTGATGATGAAATGAAAGAGACTTTGTAGATGAGTTTATTTTCAACACTTTAAATATTTCAGTAGCGTGATATTCTATTGTTTGTTTTAAAAGTTTAAAATGGAAGATAAAATTTGAAAAATTTCTAAAATTATTTCTTGAGATTTACCTATCATAAGCTAACACTATAGGACCTATCCCATCAGTCAGTCTTGTCATGTTGGGTTGTGACAAGTGGTATCATAGCAACAGTTTAGAAGGTTTGGGTATTGTAACCATAGCTATAGAAAATAAATTATATGGGTGGTAGAAAGGAGTTTGGAGTCTAGTATAGATAGTTGTTTGTTAATTATACTGTATAATTGAACTCCCTTACTTTTATTTAGATTAAAGTGTCGATGTATTATGAACCCCGAAGAGCAAGAGGCAGCTAATGGACAGAATTCCAATCAAGCTACAATAATTCAGAGCACAATAGGGGAAATGGCTTCTGACTTAATGATGCAGTTTTTCGATTTGGTGGCCCAACTGATGAGTGAGGCTTAAGATAGGATGGCTGGGGTGAGGGGGACAAGGTTGATAGTCACTTACAATTATTTATGAGATTAAAGCCACCTTATTTTTAAGGTGTTGTCGATCCTCAGGCAGTTGAGATGTGTTGATGAGAGTTGAGAAGTCCTTTAATAGCATGTAGTGCCCAGAGGGCAGAAGAGTTTCATTGGCCAATTTTTGTTTGATGGAGAAGCTAAGCGCTGTTAGATAAGCTAGCATAGGGAGAGATTTCAGAGAAGGTCAAATGTAGAGATCAGTTGGGAAGAGGTTGTAAAAACTTGCCTAAAATAGTTGGTGCCACCATTTTTTAAGCAACATATGCGAAAGTACTTTCTGAGATTGGTGCTAAGGGTAGGACAGTGATGTAGTATGAGGTGGAGTTCATAGCTCTTGCTTAGTAGACTCCCTAGTTTGGGACCCCTGAAGAGAAGTGTTATCGATTCCTATGAGGCTTGAGAGATTGTTTGTGGCATCCCCTATCCCATTTAATATCAATGACTTTTTTGAGATCGTGGAGAGAGCTAGGTTAGTAAAGAATGATCTGATATTCACCTAGTAGCAATGAGACACCAGTAGAAAGAAGTTGGAGGAGATCTCTCTAGAAGCAGATTTAGTGGAAAGAAATCTAGTGTGGAAACTGGTGATTCTAGGAGGAGAGGGCTGACAACATCAGGGAGCGTTGGAGGATCTGTATCTATTAGTAGTGCACCCATTTGTGATCTCTATAGGTAGAGGAATAAAGGTTAATATTTTTTGTATATAGATCAATGCTTTAGGCATGGCCAAGCGGGTCTTAATGTGGCACAATGTCCGTAGAGATCACCAAAAGGTAGACTTGAAGCCGAGGGCAATCAGAGTCAGAGGCAGCCAGCCCCATCTAAAGCAGTCAAAGAGGCCTCATTTTCTGGTGGAGGTAGATTTGGAGGGTGACCATCAAGTGGATCAGTAGGAGGAGCTTAGCAGGAGTCTATTCCATTTATCAATGCAGCTCTGGTTCAACCTAGAGTTTATAGTCTAACTCAACAAGATACGAGGAGGCATCCAATATAGTGATAAGTATGATATATTTTTGAGATACCTTGTAATCAAAGAGGGGGGGTTTTCAGCGGGGGCACGTCCCCCCACCCCTGCGCAAAAAAAAGTAACATTGTTATGGCCACCGATCAATAACAAACGCTATGTTAAAGCCTACCTATAGATCCAACATTCCAATCAACAATATGACAGTGAACCAAGCAATATCCACAACATCACATACCAATCTATAAAAAAAGAAAAAGAAAAAGAGTGTAGTAAATCCTAATATATGGTAACTGTGAGCTTCTTTCACTTTGTTTATATTAATTTTAAAATCAAATCTGTCCAGCTATTAGTATCATATATTTTATAAACAAATAAATGTTATAGAAGTTAAAAATAAATGTAGAATCTTTAGAAAGCATGAGTAATAACCTTATTTTTTTAATTTTAATAAACCATAATCTGTATTTATATAGTTTATAATTGATTTGTAAGTTTGGACAAAGTAATTATGGCTAGTGTTTGTTTATTTTTTTATTTAAAATTGCCTATGCTAGTCCAAGCTCGAATGGAAAGTTGAGGGAAAGTTTGTCAAAATAAATTTAGGCCCTCACTAAAAAAATGTATGGCTTCGCCACTGCTTATAGAATTCTTTTTTGATCTGGTGCCAGTCATTCTTTCATATATGTGTGCCTTCTAGATGATTTGAGTTTAGTAGTTATTTTGTTATCTTTTGAGTTATATATTATGTTATCGACGAGGGATCTATTGTTTGCCAATAAAGACTGTGTGTGAGCTTGAGATTTCTTGTAAGAAGTTAACGTCAACATTGATTGTATTTCTTATGAAGGAGTTCAATGTAATAGTAAGTATGGATTAGTTGAGCATGTATCAGGCTCTCAAATCTATTCTTGTAAGAAGCGGGTGAGTTTATGTCTATATAGAGAAGTATTTTATTTTCTGGGTGCTAGGGGTGCCTTATCATCTCTAATATCTATTTTGTAAGTATATAAGGCCTGGAGAAAAGGGGATTCTATTTTTTTGTTATATGTAAGAGATTTGAATAAACTAGTGAAAGGTCTGGAAGATGTTCCAATAGTGAAGGATATTTTCTAATATTTTTCTTGAAGAGTTATCTAGGTTGCCTCCAGAGATGAAGGTAGAATTCTATATTAAGGTGAAACCGAGTACAACTTCAATAGTAAGACTCAGTACATAATGACACCTAGGAGTTATAGGATTTGAAGGTACAGTCGCATGAACTGTTGGATAGAGGTTTTATCAGGCTAAGTAGATCGCCTTGGGGAGCTACTGTATTATTTGTGAAGAAGAAAGATGGATCACTAAGGATATATATAGATTATCAGGGAGCTAAAAAAGTGATAGTGAAGAATAAGTACCCACTGCCCAGGATAGGTGATTTATTCGACCAATTAAAGGGAGCAACTATAGTTCTTAAGATCAATTTGAGATCATGTTATCATTAATTAAGGTGAAGGTAAAGAATGTAGTGAAGATGACTTTCAGTACCAAATACGGGCAATATGAGTTTTAGTGATGCTATTTGGTGTGATGAATGCTCAATCTTTATTCATGGATCTGAATCATCAAGTGTTCATAGAGCATTTGGACTATTTCATTATTGTATTTATTGATGATATTTTGGTGTATTTAACATCTAAGGTGGAACATGCGGTTCATTTGAAGTTGACTTTGGAGACTTTGAAGCAACATAAGTTATATTCTAAATTCTAGAAGTATGAATTCTGGTTGACTTTTGTGGCATTTCTTATCACAACCCAATCCAACCAGGACATGTCCTATTATGTTGAGTTGTGTGAGACAAATTTCAAGATCTAGTTTTAAAATATTTTAGACTCTCTTTCAATATTTATTTTAAATAAATTACATGCTACAGAGCTACTAAAATATCTAAATACTGAAAATAAATTCATCCATAAGACTTTTTTTATTTCATTAAAATGTATCTACACTATAATACATGGATACATGTCGAAGCTATAGAACTGAATAATAATCTAGTCATGCATGTATAAAAATTAAAATAGGGAAATATTTAAAAGCTTTAATCAGTTCTAAACTGCTAATCCACAAGCTCCTTCTCTTTCCCCAAGCCCAACAACCAGAAGCAAAGTTATAGTGAGCTATAATAACTCACATGCCACACAATTTGATCTAAATTTTCAAAATTCTTTTATTAAATAATTTGGTGAATATTTAAAAGCAGTTAAATGCAGTCTAATAAATTATTATACTTGGAAATTTAATGAGAGCATAGTAGTTATCCAATTATTTTTTAGCAAATAAATAAATTATAATTCATATCATAGAGTAGTTCATATCACATTCCCCGGACTCAAATAGATTCTTAAAGGATCTGAACCCCTTATGACTCCTTTTTATGCTTATAGCACCATAACATGCCCATAGGCACCAGAATATGACTTATATCCATCAGAATATACCTTATAGATACCAGAATATTCCCTGGCACAGACAGAATCTCAAAAGGTTCTGGCATTTTATGACTCTCAGCATATATTATTTAATCATATATATACATTTTTATTATATTATAGCAGTTAAAGCGTAATTGAGAAGGCATCAAAATTGCATAGTTTCTCTAACAGTAGGCAACAGAAAACGTAAAAATGTACATTTTCAAAAAATAATTAAATTGCTATGGATGGTGTAAAATAAGGTTTTAAGATTTTTATCATACTATAACACTATTTTTTAGAGTCCAGATAAATTTTTATATAATCCATAAATTCAAATATCCCCTTTATAAAATTTTCAAAAAATACTCAAAATTTTCCAATCTCAATCTCTATAATATATAAAAAGTTACGTTGTCAAAGTTTTACCAATGCAAAATTATCCATATTTTTCACTAATAGAAACATAAATTTAATAAAAAAAATTTGGAAAAAATTTCATATTTTTAAAAATTGAGGTAGGTGTAATGTGACCTACCTTGATTCAGATAATATTTTGAACTGGGCTGATGGCTGAAAATGACCCAAAGAGGCTAAAAAATTATCTTTTTCCTCCCCAAATATTTTTCTTGTGGCTATTTCCAATCAGGTCAGAACAGATCAATCCAGATGATGAACCTATAGGTGTCACATTTCTGAGGCACGTGGTGAGTAAGGAAGGCATTACTATGGATTCCCTTAAGGTGTGAGTCATAGTGGATTGGCCGAGGCTGACATCTGTGACTGAGGTTCATAGCTTTTTGGGCATAGAAGGTTATTACATGACATTTATCAAAGGATTTTTACATATCATTATCTCTCTAAGATTAACTCAGAAGGTCTTGTTGTTTGATTGGACTTCAGAATATGAAGAGTTTCTAGAAGTTAAACGAGTGTTTGGTGCCAGCGTAATGTGAAGAGAGTTTTCAAAATCTAAATTAGAAGAATTATATCTTTTTATCTTCTAATTAATCCACCCGAGCCACTAATTTTATTTATATCAATTAAAATAATAAAATCATCTGTATATCATATCATCTGTCAATATACATCACTATTTAAATTTATATACAATAATCATAAGTTTAATATAAAATATCAAGCTATCACTAAACACTCAAGTTACAAAATAATAAAATAAAATGCTTAAAAGTTAACCAAACCTATAATTATGTTTTGATCAATCTCATTATATTGGTCCCCTTCCTAAAATTGAAATCAACCAAACCACACCAATGAGCTTACAAAGCCTAGCAGGTCACCTGGACCTACCAAAGTAATCAATATAAGACAATGGAATCAATATGTTATGTATCAATCAATCAATATGATATATACAATATATATATGAATATAATAACCAATCAATGAACACATAATCAAACTTATTAGTAAATGATAAAGAGACAAAAATCATATATTGTTGAAATATACATAAAATCTATAAATTTATAATAGAAATGCATACATCGGTACTATATTTAGTTATTATATATTATCATTCTATTAGTTACCTGAATCATAAATATTCATGTGTCATATCCATCTGTAATATTGTTATTGAAAGTCGTATATATATATATATATATATATATATATATATATATATCAGCATGCTATGAAACTAATAAGTTATTCTATTTGTATTCATATGTTATTAACGCATACATTAGTATCATATTGTTTAGCAAGGTAAGACCTAAAGCTTTATGTGTTATTTTCAACATATTTAGTTCCAACTGTCCACCTATTGGTAATTAATCTTTATCTTACCATCATCATTCATAAATCTTAAATCAATTCACAGGTGGCTTTCAGTAAATCATTAAGAGATGTCATTCTCTACCCATCGGTGTAATTTAGTCAGTCAGTTATAGGCTAAAATAAGGATTACACCACAAACATTTAGTTTATGAAAAATCCATCAGCCCACCCTAATGTATAGGATAGTATATTTCAATAATCAAATTGCATCAATTTTAGTATTTTTAGCCATCTTTTCTTACTCACATATAAATATCATATTTATCATGTATTAATTGTATCATAATCTATATGTTATTCACCAATCATGTATGAAATGCACAGTGGGTACTATGAAGTGCATGTCAATCTATATAATTCTATAAAAATAGTCAATTTTTTTTAAAAAAATCATAATAATAAATTATCTACCCCATGAAATTATGAAATATTTAACAAAAATGGTCAGAATAATCATATGTACTATATATCAAAAGTGATGCGGTGAAAGTTCTTTAAATTTAAAAAAAAAACATATAATTTTATCAATTTAGGAGAGATAAAATTCGAGCGAGCAAAACAATTAAAAACAGAGGTAGGAATTGAGTTACCTACCACGATTAAAAGAAATCTTATAATAGATTTAATGAAAGAAAATAGCTCAAGCAACTTTATGTGTATTCTCTCTCTCCTCTTTCTCTATTGTATTTGGAGACTTTTGTGAAAATAGTTATGTGGTTATGAAAGTATAAGTTCTAACTTTGAGACCAGGTATATATTGGAACTCTGGTAAGTTTAGGTTTTGCTTATTCTTTAATTATTTTACAAGTCTTTATATTTTTATTTAATTAATTGCTTTTAAATATTTACATTAGATATTAATACTCGTGAGGGGTGAAATAAGAAGTCTATTGAGCTAGTTGAGCTAACTCTGTTGCTTTTAAATGTTTCAGGCAAAGGAAAGAGTCCGGTGGAGTATCTCAGGCTTAGAGGAGGATTCTCTGAGCTCAGATTATAAGGTACTAATTTTGTAATCCAGTTTTATTTATCCCGATTTATAGAATTGAAAGTTAACTGAATTATATATTTACATTTTGATGAATGAAAATTAATTTTACCTACTTTGCATTTTGAAAATTAGTAGCTCTAGTTGTTGTTATTTGTGGATGAGGTAATTCCTTATAGGATTAAGTAAGTTCGATCCTTACATTAAACCCTAGGGTGTCACACCTTGTAAGCCAAGTGATGCTTTTCATGACAACTACCGATTTTAAGCTTAATCGTGATATTCATCATCACATAATGAGTGCAGGATCTGTAGTGTGACTCTAGAAAAATGATTGATAAAGTATTGATAACATTATTATGTCTATATGAGACAAATATCAATTTTTTTGCCATGCATGTTGGCTTTCCTAGTCGGATTATAAAATACAATTGTAAGTCAATAATTATAAATGTCAAAAGATAAATATTATAATTGACATACTATGCTAGTGTCACAAGCAAAGTACCTCCACAATATATATTCAAGAATATCTTATCCGCACTTTACACTAGGTGGCATGCACTTTTGAATATTTGAATAAAAGCAGCCAAAGAAATTATAAACATTTAAATTAGCCATCATTATCTTACTAGAGATTAACAAGTATCACTATTTTTTTATATGCAGCATAACTAGATAAGATAGTAGCTTCTGAAATAATATTTTGGGGGACTCTATCACATTGATGATAACTTACACATGATAATGCTAAGACTTCTCATAGAAGAAATCAATAAGGTAGTCTTTCTTCATGTTCGATATAATTTTCTTATGCTTCATGTTAGGATCACATGATATGAATTTATCTTTGATCATATGTCCAATGAGCTATAGTTGAGCTTGTTGATAGACTTTAGATCATACATCCAATGTACAAGTATATTTGATGTAAATGCTCATTATCTCAAACATACTTGCATATGCCAATATTTTTGCTTGCAAGCTTCATGAGCATGTATTTAAAAAACAATTAATGCACCATACTTTTTACCTAATTTTTTCAACTTAGATTGAAAGTTCCCTTTCACCCCATATGCATGTAACATCCACTTCATGTCATCTTTTCATTCAAATACTTGTGCAACATGTAGTTCAGTAAGGGGCAAACTCGAGCATTATGTTGGTAAGTCAACAACCATTGAAATCAAGGTACTTTCAAGCACAAAATTTAATAAATTATGAGTTATCTATATGTTCTCCATACATTCAATTATTATTTTTGCCCTTGAGATACATGAAGAATTATAAGACCTTTGTCTTTTGTTAGTTTCAGGTAGATCACAAATCGAGGTTGATCGTTCCAACGAGGGCTTAAGTTTTGAAGCATCAATTGAATCACTATAATGTGCAACTAGTACTGCTACATTATTACATTTTTTTATATGTGGAATGCCCATATCAACACCTACAATAGTGAAAAATGATGAACTTATTGATATTAAATTAACCTCATTCACACAAGAAACTAAAAGTAAAATTTTCTTAGTAGTAATGGTCATGTATATGGGAGCTTGATGGATAAAAAAGTATTTCCAAAAAAAATCAAGAACATTATCCATAAGTAGCTTAATTGGAGAAATTGACAATGCTTTACCAAGGTGATACTTCACTTCCAAGTTCAAATTAAATTGTTCTTATCAGTCTCTATCACTTTGTATATAAAATTAATGAAATCATTAAAAAACATTTATCTTAAACTTCAATCAATTATTTCATTATTTGGTGAATATCCTATGATGTCTTAGGATCTAATGGAATGATTGAGATCCTATATATATACATAAACAACTAAACCATCAACCAAGACAACCAAAGCTACTAAAATCTAATTAACAAAAGTAATTCAACATTTTTCATTTCATAAAAAACATACATGCAATAACTCAGTTTACTTTCAATTTGTATAAAAAAGAATTAAAATTTGAATTATGAAATATTACCTCAATAACTAGATATAAAAGATTTTGCCTCTAACCCTTCCTATTATGCTAGGTCTTTTCCCTTTCTTGAACTATAAGAAGAATCACAGAATGAGCACAACTAATTCAGTAGACTTCTTTCTCTAGCTCATTACAAATATCAATGCCCATTAAAAATATTAAATAGTAATTTAATAAAAATATAATGACTTATAAATCATGAATAAAATACTAGTAGACCATGATTTTATAGGGTTTCGATGTGTATTTGATTTCAGTGCTTACTTATACCTTTAAATCCACTTTCATAGAGATTTCAAATGCATCACAAAATGCTTGTCATCGGAGTTCCACTTGCAATTAACTTACACATTTCATTGGGGTTCACACAGAAGTTCAAAATTTTTTTATATTAATTTCAGCACATTATTTGTACTTGATTTATTAAACTATCAGAATATGCAATGTATAATTATAATGCATATGTCCTGATGCTTGCTTATAACTCCACTCTCACTTATGCCTTCCTTTAATCTTTCAGACTTGTATATAATAAGTGAGGCCAACATCAGGATAGAACAGTGCTACAAAACCTCCCACATCCTCTTTCAACAAGTGGGGTTAGAATTCTTCTCACATCCTCACAATATAGATGGGAACATAACAAATAAGGCTCTTATAATATATCAAAGAGTGCATTTTTCTCATATCAAAACTTCTCAATGCCATGCTATGTATAGTGCAAATGTATGCAACATTAATTGATTATTATTTTAATACAATAATTGGATGATATATGAATTGCCAAAAATATTAGTAAAAAGATACATTGCTTGTATAACATTATACTCATAGATTTTTTCCTATTCAAATTCCAATTTCAGAGAGATATTCACATAAACATTTTAAAAATTTTATATAGCTATTGCAATTGCAAGAAAAACCTCAATCAGCTTATATACTAAAAAAATTACATAGGAAAAATCAATCGGTAAAAAATTGATTTCATATAGTCAAAATGTTCATGATAAAGCGTACAACAATACCAAAAATTATGCGGTGAAAATATCATCAAATTTTAAAAAACACATTTTTATCCATAATTTTTTATGAACATCATTGGAATTAAAATCAGAGATAGGAGTTTAGAAGTCTACGTCATGCTCTATGATATCCTAAACAGACATGACGAGCATGACGGACAATTTCAACTTCTTGGCCTCCTAAACTTCTTTCTTTTTCTCACCCCTCTTCTCCTCTCCCTTCTCCCTCCTCTTTGACCTAACGATGCGATGCCCACCTTCCCAAGCGCTGCTGGGCTCTTAATTTTTTTAAGATTCTCCCAAAATCTCACCATCATAATGCTTGGTGCCACGACGGGGCTACCTAGCGCCGCAACATCCCCTCATTTCTTCTCCCAAACAGAGAACTGAATGTCGTAGCGCTACCTATCTCGATGTCGCGTCTCTCCCAGAGAAATTTTGAGGAATTAAAATTTACTTCTCGAATCTACTTTCTAACTTACTTAAATTTTAATTAGGCAATCTGATACTTATAATCATCAATCAAATCAAAATTAAACAAGTATTAATAACGATTACCTTGGTTTCTGGACAGCGGGCAACACACATCCAACCAGCTTACATGATTTTTTTTCATACAATATAAGAATGTTGATGTTTGATTTATCCATAGAAATTAGTTTTGTCAACATATAACTTCACTATTATTCGAACATAGATTGTTAAATTAATATTTTATTGTATATGAGGGAAAATAATGTATATAGTAACTGAATTATTCTATATAAAATAGTGAGGGAAATATGTTCTATAGTAAAACTGAATTATTTTAATAGTGAGGGAAAATAATTAAAAAAAGTAGAAGTAGTAAAACTGAATTATTTTAATAGTGAGGGAAAATAATTCAGTTTTACTATAGAACATAATGTATATATAGAATAAAATAATAACGAAGAAATTATTTTCCTTCACTATTATGTATATTCTTCTATTAAATAAAATATAGAACATATTTCTTTAATTTTTAATATTATTAAACATATAAATTTAAATTTTTTTTCTCTGTCTAAAAAAATCAATCCGAGAACTTTTAACAAAGATTTTCATATCTTACTCTGTTTTAACTGGAACTTGAAACGCAGCTTCTCCCTTCTCCTGTTCCCATCATCAGCGAAACCCTAGCTTTTCGATCCGTTTCTCTGCGTCAATCCTTTCGCGGTTATCGAATAAGAAAGCGAACAGCAGTGGTTCCCTTGCCCAGGGATTCAAGTGAAATCTCGTGCCTTGGTTTTCGAGGCATGCTTGCCCATTATTGTCCTAATTTTTGCTAAACATATTTCCCAATCTCCTCTTTTTCCCGAGCTTATGCTTATTTCGTATCTATTTGTTAGCCCATATTAAAACGCTAGGTTGTGTTGCAAAAGCTGCTTGTATATGGTTCTTCTCCAAGATATTATTGTTATTGGCCATGGAAAATATTAGGCATGAAGGAGATACTCTGTTTATTTCAAAGCTAGTCGTTTGATTTCGTAGATTACTATAATTTAGCCTTGATATGTTTGCCAATTGAATCTTGAATTGCTTGATAAAGCAGCGATTCTGTGCTTTAAAACTCTTTGGCAATATATAACTTTGATAATATTTTTAGCCGCGTATTTTTTAGCCATGCCGTACAAATTCTTTGGTGCAGTTCGAGGGTTTTGATGGATGGTGACTCCGGCACACAAGCTGAATCAACTGCTTCATGTGCCCGTTGTGGCAAGCCTGCTCACCTTCAGTATGTTGATTTACCTATTGCCTATTAATTTTTTTTAATAGATGTATTGGTATTAAATTTCAATTTTTTTATCGACATCTATTATTTTTCTTGAATTACTATAGCGCAATTTGTTTATTTCTTAACCTAAATAGAAGTGATGTTGCTGTAAATCTACTCAATAATCTGCCTTAGCAAAGGTCCACACAAAATACTGAAAAATGGCATAGTAGTAACAAAATGAAAATTAGAATATTTGTAATGATACCAATCTTTCCATAACTTGCCTTGTGGAAGGAAGTTAGATCCTTATCCTATGGGCCAGCCTAATCTCTTTTTAGAGACTCCCAGAAATAAAAAATCCTTCTCCTTCTTTTTTCATCAAGATACCTTTATCTTTTAGAGGTTAACTGGCTATTTTGCTTGTTGAGGATGAGGTGTTGCCGTCAGCTAAACCTTCTTACTTTGCACTAATTGGTACTTTCTTTTCTTGAGAGACCTAGAATGTAAGAGATTAATATATTCTTTTTTTATTTAGGTCTTCTTGATTTGTTTACTATGGGTCTTATTGATAGCTATCGCATTTTTATGAAATTGCTCATTGAGGAAGATTATATGAGGATGTTAAAGTGGACACTAGATTTTTATCCTAAAGTTGAACTAACATTTACCCTTGTTTGACACTTATTTCACTCTCTTTGAGTGCATTGCAAAAAAAGAAAAAGGATATTGGCAAAATATGGTTTTTGAAGGTGTTCTGTTATACTGACATCATTGCAAAATTTATAGTTGTGATGTATAACATCATTGCAAAATTTATGGTTGTGATGCCTCTTCCTGCTTTGTTCTTCATCTAGAATTAAAAAATATGATGTCGGTTTGAATCATAAGAATATTGTGTAGAGTAAAAATATTGCAGAGAGAAATGCTCAAGTTAATCATACTAATCATGAAATATCTCAAGAGGTTGAGAATATTTCAAAATAAATGGACTCACAGATTGTTCAATGTGTGAATACTGATACTTTCTTTGAACTGTATTTTCTAGAAGTTGGTAATAATATTAGTGGAAGTGTAGATTTGGTCTAAATTTAGAGATAAACATAGTGACTGGGGATTCTACTTTGGTTGGAGATGCCTTACATGTTGATTCTAGTTGTGTGCAATTTGAAATTGTGGATTAAACTATTGATAGGATTGGAACTGTATAGGCTTATGTTCCTGCTCATTTATAACTTGTAGGTATGGCTTGTGTACTGTATTTTGAATATTCTCTTATTTGCTAAAATTGATATTATTGTCAGCAAGTTTGTGGTGGTGGATTAATTTTTTTGTTAATCAATTTCATTGCTTAACTAATTTAACTTTTGAAAAGGTGGTGTGGGATAAGAGTTTCTGTGATGACAATAGGCCTCTTCCTTGACCTGAAAAGTGTTGTTTGAATGCGATTGGTATTTTTTTCAATTCCTTTTGATGAAGTTTGCACATCTTTTCATGCTATGTTTGGAAATGATGTTGCTGATAATGATAATTAGATTCATCGTACATGCTTGTAACTGATGTTTATGTTTTTAAAATACAACCTCAAACTCATACTTGTAGGAAATAGGATTGTGATAATCCTTTCATAGATTAGGGAGTCTCTGAGATACTTTTTTTTTTCAAATGACAAAACAATAAGATGGTAAATGCTAAAGCCTCTCTTTTATCCAAAATTATCATTGCATGGACTCCTTCCATTCCAGCTATTGATAGTAATATAGAGCCTATTATGATGTTCCCTATGTTAGTCTGTATAGTTTGATTTATAGGACTTCTAAGCAGAAGTAGAACGAGGCTTCTCCTCATTTTAGGTTGACTAAATCTGAAGCCAGGTCAGTAGGCATCTCTATTAATTGATTACACATTAGCTAACAAATTAGATGGATTGACAGAAAAAACTATTTAACTTCAATTTAATTATTTAATTCAAGTTGGAAAACTATTATGAGAAGTTGGCGAGTTATCAAAATATTAATGTTTCATTTTGGATGGCAAAATCAACTTTTGACATTGTGTTGGTCGATTTACTTCTTTAGCACGTGGAATAAAACTTGAGAATACTTCTCCTTAGTTTTGATTAGATAAGCGTGCATCCCTAATGTGAGCTTTTTATTTACAAATTAAAACCATAGAATCAATATCTTGGTTTAGGAGATGCTAAACCCCAATTGCTAATGATCTCAACTTGCCCCTTCTTTTTATATTTGTTTGATTTGTAGAATTGTTAGGAGGTGACTGTTGCGGGTCACTGATAAGTACTGACAGTTAATAAACTTGGCTTATTTTGTTAGTCTTGAAGCTGACGCCAAGGTGTTAAAACCTAAAGCTATTTAAATGAGAGGTTAGATGTGCTGACCTTTTTGAAGGCAACACTTCTAAACAATAAAATCAATTTAAAATTGAATTACAATGTTGTTCATAACTTAGATTTATTGCCAACTGTAATATATCAAACAAAAAATTTTATAGATATGCACTAAAACACAATATACTTCTTAAAATGGAAAACATATATCAAATTCCATTCACGTAATTATAGCTTTCTAGGAAAGCTATGTATCCATTTAAATTGCAAGTCTTCTATATTTTCATTTAAAAGATATTAAGAAAACGCGACAAACTTATTGTGTATGTACATATCATAACAAATTTAGCTACTAAGATGATTAAATGCTATGAAAGATAGCCTAACATTGTAGATAAGATTCTATATACTAAATTATGTAAGATTTATGGGGAAAATGAAAACATATAGAAGGACCTATGTCAAATTAAAAAGTAGTGGAAAGGGATTGTTTTACTTGCTGTTGACTTGGAAGTAGAGCAGAAGATAATAATGCTGTATAATAAAGTTGTCAAGGAAAGCAAATTAGAGGGATAATGTAAGAAATATTTAAGAGAGATTAATTTGTTACTTTCAACAAATAGAAAAAAGGAGAGGATAACTCTGGTAGAAAAGGGTCCATAACATGTTAACTTCGTTCCAAAGTTATATATTATAGCATGTTAGACCATTAATCTATCAACGATAAAAAATTCTTACAGATGCTAGACTTGTCTGTGCTAACCTAGACCTAAAATTTTGTGTTGGGCTTGATCTGTGATAGGATTCATGTTGAATATTGACTTTCCACTTTGGTATCGTTCCTCTAGTTGGTGAGCTCGTCCATTAAACGTAAGTTGTCATTTGGAGATGCTTCTCTTTTAGTGTTTTTCATCTCCTTATCTAAACAAAGATTCATTACAGAGGCTTTCACTTTTTAATTGGCTGGATTCACAATACGTTAGCATTTTCTCTATCTAATGCTTTCCCCAATCACCAATTCTAGATAACATACGCACAGATTCAGTAGAAGAAATTTTGTTTTCATCATTATGCCGTAGTAAGAAATCACTTCCTCATCTTGCTATTTGTTGGAGTATATTTATTCAAACCAAGGGTTTAAGGTTTAGGGTTTAGGGTTTTAGGGTTTAGGGTCCTAAGCCCTAGATGAGAGAAGTGAAGGATTGTGTTAGGTAGTCGACAGCTAGCTTATATATCTTGTCGATTAATCATGAAATGAATCATTTAATACATTTTGTTAATGCTAGGATGTTTCCTAGAAGCGACACGTTGTATGACCTGAAGACAACGAAAAATGTACAAGGGTCGCTGCACCGGCGCTTGGGTGTAGTGTTAAATTAGAAAGGGTTCTCACATCATAGACAGATGTGGGCAAAGAAGCGAGTTCATGAAACTAAGATTATGATAAGAATTTGAAATATATGTTCTCTTTTAGGTAAATTAATGAAATTAATAGTTATTATGATTCATAGGAAGTTAAATATTCTATGCATTTAGAAAACTAAATGGGTTAGAGAGAAATCTAAGGAGATAAATAGTTTAAGATTTAAACTATGGTATTCGGGTAGGAGTCATACTAGAAATAATGTATATATGAGTATAGATAAGAGTTTGGAAGGTAATATTATAGAAATTAATATAATTGGAGATAGATTTATCGCTTTAAAGATTGTTGTTGATGCTCAGATTATTAACATTATAAGTGTTTATGTTTCTTAAGTAGGTTTGGATATGTGCTCAACATTAAAATTTGGAATGACATAGAAGAATTAATACAAAATATACCTCTTTAAAAAGAGTTTTTATTGGAGGAGATTTCTATGAACATGTTGGTAGATTGGTAAAATATTTTAAAAGCATTCATAGTGGTTATGAGTTTGGAGCGACTAATGAAGTTGGTTGGACCATATTAAATTTTGCTCTAGCTTATGATTTTGTGATTGCTACTACATTATTTAAGAAAAAAGAGGAGCACTTTATCACTTATAAGAATGAATATAGCTATTTTTTATTAGGAAATAGATCATTTAGATTGCAAATATTGTAAAATAATTTTAAGTGAAAATTTATATACCCAACATCGTTTATTAGTTTTGGATTTTAAGATGAAATGACGAAATATGAAAATTAAAGTAAATTGTTGTCTTAGGATTAGATGAGACCATTTTAAAAAATATTAACCGAAATTTTTTTGAGAGTAAGATTCAAGATATTAAGATTTTAAATATATATGAGGAAGCTAATGTTATGTGGAAAAAAATAGCCAATGATATTAAGAATGTTTCAAATGATGTGCTTGGAGTATGAAAAGGAAAAACTTCTAATAGTAAAACTAACTGGTGGTGGAATCGAAATGTGCATGAATGGATAAAAATAAGAAGTTTTATTATAAAAATTGGTTTGAATATAAAAGTTTGAAAATTTGGAAAAAATATAAATTGGCCCGTAAGTAATTTAAGAAAGTAATATGCAATGCAAAAAATTTAGTTTTTAATGATTTATATAATGATTAGATACTAAGGAGGATGCAAGATGTATGTATAAGCTAGCTAAATAAAGAGATAAGAAAAGTAAGGATTTAATTCAATTGAAGTGCATTAAAGATGAAGATCAAAAAGTGCTTTTATTAAAAGATGATATTTAACAAAGGTGAATGAGATATTTTGTTAAGCTTTTTAATGGAAATTGTGAGAATACAATTGACTTTAGTGACCTTAGCACCCTAAATGAAAATAGAGAATTTTGTTTTTATTTTTATATTAGTAAAATTGAAGTTAGAGCGGCCTTATAGAAAATGACGTGTGGAAAAGTGGTTGAATCGAGAGGTGTTAAATATTGACCTGACCCAGAAAATTTTGGGTTTGGGTCAACCCATTTGCTTGACGGGCCTGGTTCGGGTTGACCCAGAAACTCAAAATCAACCCAGGTTCGACCCGCAAGCCACCAATCCGTGCCCACCTGTCAGTCCAGAGTCCGGTTCGGCTTCCCGCTCCTGTAACGCAGTCAGGTGTCCCGCTCCCGCACCTGCGAGCTCAACCTCACACGCCTCGGCCTCGCGACCCGCACCCCTCGACCTCGCAACCCGCACCCCTCAGCCTCGCGACCCGCACCCGCCTCCCTGTGCTCGTGCGCAGTAGTGCAACTCATGTTCTAGGCTTGACCGGTTGACCCCACAGCCCGCGCAACTGTGCTTACCTCGCCTGCAGCACGTTAGAACTTAGAGCTTGCCTGCATTAGGTGTTCGCGTCCGGGTTCGCGGGTCGGGTCAGGTCAACCTGGTAACCTGCGTTTGTGAGGTCCGAGTTGGAATTCCTGACCTGTTTGCAAAATCGGTTCGGGTTAGGGTCAACCCGTTTGGACCCGGGTCAATTCGGGTTGGACCCGAACCCGAATCGTTGACCCATTTTGACACCCCTAGTTGAATCTGTTGATATTCCAATGGAGGTGTGGAAATGCTTAGGAGATGAAGGAATTTCTTGGCTTACAAAACATCTCAATATTATTTTGAAAACTAAAAGGATACCAGATGAGTGGAGAAGAAGTGTGTTCATTCCTATTTTTAAGAGTAAAGGTTATGCACGAGAGTGTGTGAATTATATAGACGAATTAAGTTAATTTGTCATATTTTAAAACTATGGGAGAGAGTTATTAAGCATAGGTTACGACATGATACTAATGTTTCTCAAAATCGATTTGGATTCATGCTGGGTAGGTCTACTATGGAAGCTTTGCATTTATTGAGAGGTTTGATGGAAAGGTATGAGAGAATAAAGAGGATCTACCTATGATATTTATTGATTTAGAGAAAGCATATGATTAAGTTCCAAGAGAAGTTCTCTGGAGAGTTCTAGCAAAGAAAGGAGTTAATAATGATTATATTCAAGTCATTAAGGTTATGTATGTTGGAGCTATTACTTGTGTTCAAGCACTAGGTGGTTTGACCAAGTATTTTCCTATTTTAGTTGGATTAAATCAAGGATCAGCTTTAAGCCCATGTCTTTTTGCTTTAGGGGCTATTTGGTTTGCTGTATTTAGAGTGTAAAGTAATCCAAATGCAGGGGTTTTGAGAATTTTGGTGTTTGATTGGATGAAAAGTAAATTCAACGTAAAGTAAAACAAATGCAGTGTATTCTGTTCTAGTTCATTTTGGTGTATTTAGAATTCCTCCGATTTGGGCGACTTCTAAATACATTGCAAACTCAAGAGCATTGCAACCCCTTGTCGGCCACCTCCGACTGCCGGCCACCACCTTCGCCACCACCGGCAACCACCTCTGACCACCGTCAACCACCACCGCCGGCCACCACCTCCTCCACCACTAGCAACCACCTCTGGCTACTGTCAACCATCACCTTTGACCGCCACCGCCGGCCACCACCTCCGCCACCACCGGCAACCACCTCTGGCCACCGCCGACCACCACCACCGGCCACCACCGCTGGCCACCACCTCCGCCACCACCTCCGCCACCACCGGCAACCACCTCTGGCCACCGTCGACCACCACCTTTGACCACCACCACCGGCCACCACCGTCGACCACCACCGTCGGCCACCACCTTCGCCACCACCGACAACCACCTCTGGCCACCGTCGACCACCACCTTTGACCGCCACTGCCGGCCACCACCGTTGGCCACCACCTCCGCCACCACCGGCAACCACCTCTGGCCACCGTCGACCACCACCTTTGACCGCCACCGCCGGCCACCACCTCTGGCCACCACCTCCACCACCGCGCGGCAACCACCTCTGGCCACCACCGTCGACCACCACCTTTAACCGCCACAGCCGGCCACCACCGTCGGCCACCACCTCCGCCACCACCGAAAACCACCTATGGCCACCACCGTCGACCACCACCTTTGATCGCCACCGTCGACCACCACCTCCACCATTGCCGGCCACCACCGTCAGCTAAATTAATACACAGTAGAATATTATATCTTATAATCTCCAAAAAAATTATAATAAGATAGTGCAATAAATAAATACACTAGTTTTATTTTATAAAATCAAATAATACTAATTATTATAAATAAACTATTTTTATAAATACACTAGTTATAATGCCAAAAAAAATTATTATAAATATACCGCTTTACTTTACTCTGGATATACCTAACCAAACAAGGGAAACAGTTCTCCTGCGTTTACTTTACAGACAACCAAACAATCTCAAAGTATTCAGAATACACTACATTTACTTTACATTGCATTTACTTTACACTGCATTTTCTTTTCCGGCAACCAAACAACACCTTAGTCATGGATGTTCTTACTAGACATTTACAAGAGGATGTTCCTTGGTGTATGCATTTTGCGGATGATATTCTTCTTGTTGATAAGACTAGGGAGGGAGTTGAAAGAAAACTTGAATTATGGAGGTCAACCTTAGAGTCTAAAAGTTTTCATTGTAGTAGATCTAAAATCGAATACATGGAGTGTAATTTTAGTAGTAATAGATCTAGTGGGGGGATTATGATTTTGAGCAATCAAGTCATTAATAAGAGTAAATGTTTTAGATATCTTGGGTCTATTGTTCAAAGTGATGGTGAAATAGATGGGGATATTATTAGTAAAATTCAAGTTGGTTGGTTGAAGTGGAGGAATACATCGGGTCTGTTGTGTGATAAAAAAGTACCTCTCAAACTTAAGGGAAAATTCTATAAGATGGTGGTGGGACCTGCAATGTTTTATGGCGTAGAATGTTGGCCATTAAAAGAGAAGCATAAAGTTAAGTGTTGTAGAGATGAGGATGCTCAGGTGGATGAGTAGCTTTACTTTTAGAGACAGAATGCAAAATGAGTTTGTACATGAAATGGTTGGAGTAGCTCCAGTGGTAGATAAGGTTAGATAGAGTCGCCTTAGATGGTTTGGACACATAAATCGTCGGCCTTCTGATGATCCAGTTAGGAGAGTAGATGTATTGGATTTGGCCTATGTTAAGAAATGTAGGGGTAAACTTAAAAAGACTTGGCTAGAAAATATTAAAAATGATTTTTTTATTAAATTTAAATGAGAATTTAACTCTTAGCAGGACACAATGAAGAAAAAAAGATTCTTGGGATAAAGGTTTGATATTGTTGTTGTTGTACAACAATTGAGTTGTCTTCTAGAACTACATTTGTAGACTTATGCATGCGTTTTAGGAGGTGGAGAACGTCTTGGCTTCCTATTCATACAAGTTCTAGAAAATAAGGAATCATGAATGCTTCTGGGCTGCATTGTGATCAACTAGGGTAAATATTCTTAAGTTCTAGTTATGAAGATTGTAAAAACAACAAGTTGAAAAATAGTAGAACCGACTTGTATGCATTTTCTAAATGCTCTAGGCCTAGTTATGAAGAATAAAAATGTCTATTAGTGACATCTGGGTTGGCAGGGATCTAGTTGAGGATTTGATTAAACAAGGCGTGCAAGTAAAGTAACTAGTAAACATTATTTAATGAATAATCTGCTATAAATTTCTGGTTCTTTAAATATTTCTTAGCTTTCTCTTCATTCAATGAACCTTTCCACTTTTTAAGACATATTTTGCTTTGTAATTGTAGCTATTTTTTCTTCCTTATAAAGATGCGAGAAGCTCCAGATGATGGAGGTTTAATTACTTCAATTTGTATGTGGTTTTGTGCAGATGTCCGAAATGTGTCGAACTAAAGCTACCTCGTGAAGGTGCTGCATTTTGGTATGTTGCATACTCTCTCTTTTCACTTCACCAAATGCATCCTTACACGTGCGCACGCACACACACTCTCTATTTATATTCTGACATTGTTATTTTAAATTACATGGATATTTCTATGAGCGCTTAACTATGGTGATCAATTTGAAGACTAATAAATCTAAATATTTGTATCAGTGTTCATAATTTTGTATATTTTTTTCATAGAATATGCTGTATAATAATTGAAGGAAAATTGGTCTTAAAATCAACTGCTCCAAGCTGATCCGACCTTTTGAGACTTGGCTCTGTTTGTGCTATGCTATGTTGTTTTATATCTGCTAATACATGCTATCATATAAAGCGAATGGTTATTTGATAAAACATGCTGCTGTTACTAATTTGTGTTAGTTAAACGGCCAAAAAGTACATTATTCTAAATTCATGTAACAATAGTTTAATATATTATTTATTATTTATAAGTTATTTAAACAAATTAGTTAATTAATTAATGCATGACTGGTTAGCATATTTTTGCCATGATTATTAAGCATATAATTATTCGCTTAATCAAACCATTTTAATACCATAGTTATTTGTTCATACATTGTTAATCATGATTAATCTATTAATTAATTGATGACTGACTAGAGTAATATATTGCTTCAATAGTTAATTGTAAATATTTGTCTTAATTAATCCCTAATTTACATAAATAATGTTTGATACCCTTAGCATTAACCAATGCCTACTAATTTTATCCCTTAGTCATTGTGTAATACACCATTAATTAGGGTACTATTTTTAGATTATAAATACATTTTTAAATATAATAACGTATTATTTAATGATTAATAATGAATTGGTTAACTTAACTAATCTATTAAAAAACATTAATTAGGGCACTTCTTAATCATTTAATATTAATGGCTTATACAATTACATTTTTAGTTAATTGATTTATGAAAAATTTGACAAAATGCTCATTTAATTAATAATGCATTTATTATATTCTTTGATCCATAATTGAAATCATTAATTATAGTACTTTAGTTTCGTAAAAATTTAACAGTAATTAATCCTACAATTACATTTTTTATTTAGTTAATATGTGGAAAATTTCAGTAACTTAAAGAATATCTTATTAATATATTGATCTTCAAATAATTTTTATGAATAATTAATCCTTAATTTGCTTAATTAATTTTGTTGATTTAGAAAGCCCAATCTTAATGAGCTCAAGTCTTGTTTGGTTTGATTCATTAAGTATTAAGTCAAATATGAATCAGCTTAAATGGACTGTCAAGCTAAAAATATTGTTTTGTTTCACTTATTTATTATTGTGTTTCACTTATTTATTATTGAGTCGAACAAGAGCTGAACATAAACAAAATGTCAAATTGATTTGACGATTAGCAATTGCATCAAATGTTTTTTACAATGTCTCCAATTGTAGGAAGATTTATAATTTTTGTAGTACATCTTAAAAGTGCCTAAAATTCAAAACATATTATTTGTCTTAATTTTAGAGTATGTTCAATAGTTTTAATATTAAAATACATAGAGTAAAATAAACTTTGTATTTATGTGTATATTGGGTTTGTGGGTCGGGTGTAGATTTAGGCCTAATTTGACACAACCCAAGCTTCCTTGACCTCAACCCAACCTGAATAATAAACAGGTAGCCCAAACCCTACTAACCTGAATCTCAGCCATTTAACTTATATCTTATATGGGATAGATTTTACCTTTAAGTCAACACAATCCGTGTAACCTGAAATGACCCGTTTAGCCTGAATAATATGCACGCTTAAATTGTTTGTTTTTTTAATGCACCTTCTGATTTATCACAGTAATGTTTATGTAGTTTATCTTTAAACTTTAGCTATATTGGATATCTACTAAAATAAAGCATGCCAAGTTGACAAAAAACATTGTATGATGATATCATCAACATTTTAATGATCAGTAACAGTGAGATGATTAAAAAAGGAATTACTGTGCTTCTAACCGTACCTTTAAGTGACCAAATTAGCTGCAAATGTAATGGGCTTATCTTCTTCCTGTACATCTCTCCGCACCAGTTTTTGCAGCAGCTACAGCACGGATGAATGCCCATTTTAAGTATAGCTTATAGGAGTGGCCGGTGGAATCTTGAATAAAAGCTAGATTCATTTTACAGTAAACTAAGAAGAGTTAAGGAAAACATAAGGGAAAAGAACAGCTGCATTAAATTCTAAAATGTTTATTATCATGTTAAAGTAAAAGGCTAACTTGAACAAAATGAACTTCTACACAATTAGCATCTACAAACTTTTGAGTTTACACTAAATTATTAAGCTTCTGGGAGGATTTGTTTTCTAAACGAGGAATAAACTTTTACATTCTCTGTCATACTGACATTTTCCTTCTTCAAAATAGTGTAAGAAAATAAAAACATAAGATAAATAAAAAACAGAACATTAGCCAACATGCTAAAAAAGATAGAGAATCTTGTTCTTGGCCTTTTTTTCCACCTCATTCTCCTCTTTGATGTGCTATTGAAAATAACTACATTTAAGATGAGGTTTGTTTATATCACGAAAACAACTACATTTAGAAGAAACTAACCTCCTTAGTTATTGCTTTCTATTTTACACCACCATCTTTCAGAACCTTTTGTCACAAATAATATAATCACAATAAATAAGAAACTAGAGAATACACGAGCTTATAAGTATAAGATAAATCATTAAATTCTAGAAACAGATCAAATTACTTGGCAAATTATCATCACATGCTAAAAAGTTTAATGTCATTCTTAACAAATCAGATGTTAAACAAACTCTATTAATTGTTTTAGTTAGCGTTGCTTGAATTTAGCCCTTCTCCCTGGTATACATCTTTTTGCAACCATTACAAGCTGCAAATGGCTATGCAAATAAAGTAATTGTGCTTTAAAACTAACCTAGTGAGCACATTGAAAAGGTAAATCATGTATTAATGCAAGTTGTAAATAAATCATGGAACTCTTAATAGTCAAAATTTGTGTCAAACATAGAAATAGATGAACTAGAGTTAGTTTGTAAAAAAGCTGCTCTATGTCACGTGTATGTCTTACTTAGAGCTTGTAATTGGTGTTCCAAATTACTGGTGCCAAACTTGTTGTCACGATATAGATTGAACCACACTTTTCACACTTGCATCTTTGCTTTTCATTATTTCCAAGAGGAAATACCTCAATACAACCCCATACAGTTGAAATCAAACTCCTCTTCTTTTTGTCATTTCTACCATTTACCCTTCATCTATAGATTTAAATGAGAATTTGACTCTTAACAGGTCACAATGAAGAAAAAGGATTCATGTAGCCGACCCCATGTAGTGGGATAAAGGCTTGATGTTGTTGTTTGTTGTTGTACCATTTACCCTTCCATTTATATATTTTAATTTCATTCCCCTCAAAATCCACATCATTAAATTCTTCATTCTCTTTGGCATTAGTATCATCACTTGCCAAGTGCTCATTAAGTGCACAATGAGGTCTATCAATGAAAGTATTAGAATCATCCATCTATATAAATAATAATTTCATACTGTTATTCCTCTAGAAGAAAATAATTGGCAAGTAATACATGCATTAAATGAATAGATAAAATCAACAATGAACAAGGAAAATAAAATTTTAACTACTTAATTGTATGAATAACTAGTTATTATTATCTTGATAATAAATAATTAGTTTGACTAATTATTTTTGTGTTTTAATAGCTTAAAATTTATTAAAACATAATCAACTATGCTATTTAATTTATCAATTATAATAATAATAAGAATACCTTATTACCATAATTATTAATCAGTAATTAGTCTAATTAATTCTTAATTAGCTTAAGTAATCATGGAGTGCATTAACCTATTAGTTATTAATATAATTTATAATCCCAGTTTTAAGTAATGACAATTCATCAATTTATCCAAATTAGTTTGTTTAACAAATTTAATTTATTCTATTAATGCTAAATTAATTATCTTGATTACTTTTTAAATTACCGTTTAATTTGTTTCATTTAATAACTAATTTTCTACTAAAACTATTATGAGCAAGCGGTTTCAAGCATTTTTGTCATAATAATTAGAAAAACTGAATTCCAAGAAAGCACTTACTTTCATAAGTGAACATTTTCTAGCAACAGCTGATATTCTCCTTAGCCAAACATCTGAAAATTGATTATGCTTTCGGAAGCGGCATATTTTGACCACTTAAATCATTACCAGATGGAGGTTAATTTCTTCAAATTGTTAGGTTAGGCTTTCCTTGTTGATAATGAATTCCATGTTTAGAAATTTTATGTATGTTTCGTAATCTTGAGAAAGGTGAGTTGTCTTATTCTCATTTTCTTGTGTATCTTAGTGCCTTGTACATTGCTGAAAGAAGGATTAGAATGTTGCATGCACCTTTGATCCTTTTTGGTTTTTGATTTCTGTTTGCTGCATTATCTTCCCTGTTTGGCTAAACCTATTGGTTCACATTTCAAATCAGTGAGATAGAATACTATCTTATTTTGAAAGTTAAGAGTGCATTTTTGTGCAGTTCTCAGGATTGCTTCAAAGCAGCATGGAGTTCTCATAAATCAGTCCATGTGAAGCTAAAAAATGACGAGGCTTTTAATCATTCTGAAGAGTTGCAAAAGAATTGGCTGTATTGTTTAAAGAAAGGCCAAATCCGGACACCTCAGTGTCCTCATTTTGATTGGACGGGGTATAATTTTTCATATTGTTTTATACTGTTTGTGTCACAGAAGCAATTGAATATTTTTCATTTATTATCTGGAAAACATGGACTGTTACATCCTCTTTAATTCTAAGTTCCATTAGCAGAATCAGCTGGATCTTGATATATTGTTGGTTATCTATTACAAGGTTTAAAATTACGTAAATAAGCCTCGAGGCGTTTTTTTGTCCGTGAGGCGAGGCGTAAGCCTTGAAGCGGTGTGAGGCGTAAGCCTCACGGACGAAGAATTGCGTAAATGCGAATTTAAATATTCTAGCAGGTAAATAACAGTAAGAGTCTATGATACAATAAAACATCTAAATGAGAAGTGAACTTAGTGGAAAATAATAAAATAGATGCAATATATGCATCTCATAGCATAATTCAAAGTACAAAACTATAAATTGAAGTCCATCAGAATTCCCAAAGTACAAATAAGAAAGAACATATAAAATTCAATCATGTCCCATCACTAAATGGGTTTTCAATGGAGGCATCTTCATCTTCAATTGTATCTATGAATGCCAAATCTTCATCATCTTCAATCTTACCCACTTTTCTCTTCCCTGTTCAATAAGAATGATTAGTGTGCTGTTAATTGCATATATTTTAAATGTAATAGCACATAAGAAATTGTGAGATACCTTTGTTTGCTTGTTGTGCTGCAGTACTAGTGGATGTGCCCGCTTGATCTGCTTCGCCCCTCAAGACATTCACACTTAGATCCTGTAGCTGTAGGTCTGATAATGGCAAATCTGTCTCATCATCTATGAACCATTCATTATCAGACGCCACATCATCACACACCAAAGGGTCCTCATCATCCTTCAACCCCTTGTTCCTCAACCTCTTATCTCTCAACCTCTTCTTGTGCATAATATACACAAAGGAGTTCATTCTGAGTGTTGAAAGTCGATTTCTTCTCTTCGTTTGCCGTGACTATATATGCTCCAGTTTCGCTCACACTCAAAGGAAGAATAAGTGAGGCTCAAAACTCTAACTGCAAAACTCTGTAACTCTGTAATATCCATGCACATCTGCCGTCGACCCTCTCTGGTACCAGCCGTAGGCATCATCTGTGCTTTTCCTCTATCCTCTCCTGGATTAATCATATATTGGTCCATAGAACCCCAGGCACCTCTACTGTGTATAATGGAAGAAGAGTCCTTTCAACTCTCGCTCTCGTAGTAAGCACTATGTTCGACCTTGTCATCAAATTGCTCATATTGTAAATGTTTGGCCGTGGTACTCTTCTTCATGTAAGCAATAATTTCCTCCTTCACCTTATCCGGCACATTCGCACAAGGTGCTATATTTTTATGTGAGCCAGATAAGTGTTCCTTCATTCGGGTAACTCCTCCCTTCACCACTTTATCACAAAAATTGCATTTCAAATACACGTATGTCTTCTTGCTGCCGGCTATGTCAACCTGTACACTATACTTCTAAGAAGGGTCCCTCCGCAATGACGTATTTGACTTTTCCTTGCCCCTAACCATATTTCTTAATGCACAAATGCAAAATCAAACCAAAAATCTCAAAAATTTTAAACCCTAGATTTTCTATAAGTTGAAAAATCAAACCTTGAATTAAAAAAAAAAAAAAAACCTAAAACCGGTAGTAGAGGTGTCGTAGAGGGCGGCTGGACACGTGCTGCTCACCGGCGTGAGGCAGCGCCGGCGGGAAGGTCGGCCAAGGGACGCTAGGGCGGGGTTGTGCGGTTCGGGTTGGCCGAGTGACGCTAGGGAGGAATGAATGGGGTATTTGATTAGACATTTAATTGAGTGGGACCCGTTTGCTTGAGGCGTACGCTTCCCTTGTTATTGCGCAATTGCAACTCTGAGGTGTACGCCTCTCCTGGTCCCATAATTGCTTAAGCAATAAGGCGCCTGTGGGTGAAATTGCGCAGAGGCGCGCCTCTAATTGCATAATTTTAAACACTGATTTACCCTTAGAGATAGGATATGAAATGAGCATATTAGTGAAAAGGTTGGAGTAGCTCCAGTGGAAGATAAGATTAGAGAGAGTCGCCTTAGATGGTTTGGTCACATAAAACGGCGGCCTCTCGATGACTCGGTTAGGAAAGTAGAGGTCTTAGATTTGACTTATGTTAAGAAAGGTAGAGGTAGACCTAAAAAAACTTGGTTATAAAATATTAGAAATGATCTTTCTTTATTAGATTTAAACGAGAATTTGACTTTTAACAGGACACAATGGAGAAAAAGGATTCATGTAGCCGACCCCACGTAGTGGGATAAATGCTTGATGTTGTTGTTGTTGTATTATATGCTTTCGAATATTGCTAAAAAAAGTTATATGATAGATTAAACATGCTTGTACTTGAAGCTTTTTGTATTTATTGCTGCAGATGTGCTATAGATTCTTTTTTATGGTACTTTGAGTACATGCGTATATTTCTTTTGGTGATTTACATCTTCTTTAGTTGTCTTAATCCTTTTTTGTTATTTTTGCCTTTAAAGTTGCATAATGGCACTCTTAAGATTGTAAATAATCTTGAATCATTAGTTAGCACTTTTCCATCTACAATAACCTAACAATTTCTCGACAACAACTTTCTATCTATAACATCCTAGCAAGATGTAATCAACAACTTTCCATCTATAACAATCCAATGGTTTGTGGACAACAATATTGTATTTGTATGTAGTTAATTCTTTATTCCAGAATTAAAAATGATTTTTAGATTATTTCCTTAATAGTTTTTTCTACCTACTCATACAAATCTTATTTTTTTACACAAAACTAGCTCTCATTTTCTACTCCCTTCTCTTCTCTTTTAAATTTTCAAGGTGGTGTGATGGGGACGTCAAATCATGAAAAGTATATCAGAGACGTGGCCGGTGATCTATGGCCATGATCGCGCCGATCTATTTTTGAGCCATCATATGTATTTGTTTAGTTATATTTTCCTTTTTACCCTTACTTAAGGGTTTGTCATGTGTAAGCCCTAAGGGCTATGTGGTCTTTTATTTTCCCGTTCATTATATGAGGCTATATATCCCCTTATGTTTCGTTTGAAGGTAATGAATGATTATAAAAAAAAATTCCTGCATGCTGATGTTTTGTGAGAGCTTGAGAGCTATGGAGAAGAAACCCTAGGAGAGGGAAGCGGATCACCCACCAACCTTGGAAGCGTCCGGGTTCGTGATTCTTTATTTTCTATCTTTTCCCTCCACTTCACCACCGCCAGCCCTTATCCCACTTCCCCACCCACGGCCGAACCCCCCACCTGAGCCCCTTAACCGCCGGCCCCTCTCTTACCCCTTCCCTTTCCCCACCGACGGCCCCACCACCACCACAATACTGCCGGCCCTCCCTTCCACCACCAAGCCGCCACCCCCCATCTTTCCCTTTCCAAAATTTTCCCCCAAAGCCCCACTTTCCTTATTTAAGTCAATCTAACTTTGGAAAGAATTTGAATTTGAAATAAATCAAATTTAAATTTCAAAATCTTTCCTATCTCATTAATCCTATTTTTGGAAAAGGCCCCTAATTAAATCAATTGATCAAATCAGGATTAATTGATTAATTAAAGCCTTAAATCCAAATACATTGAATCTAGACACTTGCCCTCTCTCTCTCTTGGCCAAAATTTCCTAAGGCCCCACCTCCTTTATTTCTTTCCAAATTGCAAGCCTCTCTCTTTGGGAAGAATTCAAAGCTTCTCCCTCTCTCTTACCCGCCCCCTCCCCCTCCCCCTCCCTTATTCCCCTTTTAATTCTTTCCAAATTTAAGAATTAAATAAGGAAGCAAGTTCACAAATTTCCCTCCATCCTTCCTCTCCAAAATCTGAACCAATTTCTTTCCCAATCTCCCACCGTTAGCCGGTCACCTCTCACCCTTCTCCTCCATTTGAAGTCTTGAAAGAAACTTCTTTCTCTCAAGGGAAATCGTTAAGGAGGGCAAGGGACGTCGTCTACAACACTTCAATCCTACGAAATCAATGCATGGCTGATCCCGATCTTGACCCCGGCTTCGTCTACAACAAGCAGGGATTCGTCAACATCCTCCAGTCGACTTTCTTCGACGTCAATCCGAAAATAGGCACTTCTGTTGAGGAGTACTTGGAGCATATCATCTTCACCTTGTATGAAGCCATCGAAGAGCAGCTTTCCACTGTTCAGTGGCAAATCACCACCGACCCACGACGAGGGTGAACTTTTTCCAACTATTCAATTTTCTCCTAATCTTATTCTCTTGTAGGTTGTAAATCAAGCACACGGAATCGTGCAAAGCTAACTGCCAAAGCTTAGTAAACGTAGGGATGCTTAGTAAACGTATGACATGAGTTTTGATTTTCTATTTTTTCTGATCTTATTGTTAACCTAGGCATGCTATTGAAAATCTTCTATGTTTGCTTATGTTGAATTTTGTAATTGTCTTGTGATCTTAATTCTTATTGTGTAACTTAGCCTAAACTAAGGCACCCCTTTCTTGTTTTCTATTTTCGTTAAGTAGTTAAAGTTCAAATTCGTTATTGCTCTTACTTAAAAGCATGCAAACTCTTTAAATATTATTGTTGCATCATTTAGTTCTACATCATGCTGCCAAAGACATTAATCTTCTACTTATTGTGAGGCAAAGGGGACATTCAATATGGAGTCTCTCCTCCAAGTCGAAGAGTCATTAACCAACACTAACACCACTCCTCGTCCAGCTATAGTGGTGAAAATATATGTAAATGATCATTCTAGAAAGAAGGTGGTAACTATTACAAAGCTAGCTACTCCAATGTCTTAAATCAACTTTATGATAGAAAATTTAATCCAAAACATAGAAAATCCATGATGAAATACTTGGAGTGGAAATTTCTAAAGAGAATCAGCAACAATGACAAATAAAAGACAACCAATTATTCTTCCACTAGAAGTTTATTGTAAAAAACTTCACCAAAATATGTTTGGTTGCTCAAAAAGATAAAATTTCAAATGCAATCATTGCAAACAAGAAGACAACTAACTGGGATAGTAGACTCTGGAGTGTCACATCACATGATAGGAAATAAAAATGCCTTATATAATTGACATTTTAGAACTTAAAACTTGAGGAAGACGATTGACTCTACAGGGATGTGTTTAGGGTTCTACCTTTTAAAGAATCATCCTTCAAGTAAGGTACTAGTTTAAACAATGGGTTGCTTGAAAAATTAATTTATTCTCTATTCACCTAGTCAATCCTACAAACCTTCCCAACCTTTTGCTAAGTCCACAATGATGCATGAGGATTATGTTGAGTTAAAGATGTCTTTGGAGCTAGATAGTTTATTTCCTTCATCAAGAATCGTATTTGCTTGGCTTGGGTTTTCTTTATGAAAGGAAAATTCGAGGCGGAATGTTATTAATAAATCTTTTGAAATATTGATGCAATTTGATTTTTTGCATATGATTATTTTTATGGATATATGCAAATGATTATTTTTATGGATATATGAATCAAGAAACCTTGAACCAAAAAATAATCAATTTTATATTGATCTATGGAGATAATTACTTAGAAGCTTCACAAGGATTTAAAATCATCAGATTCTTCCATTGTTTTCTTAATTTTGACAAGTATTCTTAATTTTGACAAGTATGGTTGGTTCAGGGATAGATTCCGTTCATATGATAAGCTTATGTTTAGATTCAATAATTTATACTTGAAGATTAGGTTCAATTTCTATTATAGACCTTAGTTCAATTTTAAAATATAACTTTATTTCTAGCAAAAGGCGAGGATCTAATATCTATATAGTTTTAGACAGAGAAAATGACCAAAATGGTCATAACTCTTCATGAAAGACTAAAATGGTCCACAACTATATTAAAGGACCATTTTGGTCCCTAAATTCCTTAAATAGGAACAAAAATAGTCCCATTATGGAGTCGATCTAAAACTGAATATATGGAGTGTAATTTTAGTAATAATAATTATTGTGGGGAGATTGTGACTTTGGGTGATCAAGTCATTAATAAGAGTACACGTTTTAGATATCTTGGGTCTATTGTTTAGAGTGATGGTAAAATAGATGGGGATATTATTAGTAGAATTCAAGTTGGATGGTTGAAGTGGAGGAATGCATCGGGCTTGTTGTGTGATAGAAAAGTCCCCCTCAAACTTAAGAAAAAATTCTATAAGATGGTGGTAGACTAGCAATGCTTTATGGTGCAGAATGTTGACCATTAAAAGAGAAGTAAAATATTAAGTTAAGTGTTGCAGAGATGAGGATGCTCAGGTGGATGAGTGGCTTTACTCTTAGAGACAAGATACGAAATGAGTATATACGTGAAAAGGTTGGAATAACTCCAGTGGAAGATAAGATTAGAGAGAGTCGCCTTAGATGGTTTGGCCACATAAAATGGCGGCCTTCTGATGATCCGGTTAGGAAAGTGGATGTATTAGATTTGACTTATGTTAAGAAAGGTAGAGATAGACCTAAAAAGACTTAGTTAGAAAATATTAAAATTGACCTTTTTTTATTAGATTTAAATGAGAATTTAACTTTTAATAGGGCACAATGGAGAAAAATGATTCATGTTGCCGACCCCATATAGTGGGATAAAGGTTTGATGTTGTTGTTATTGTTGTGTCTAAGACTTTTAATGAACTAGACAATGACGACAAATAGTTTAGAGACGAATAATATATAGTCACAAGATGGGTAAATCTTGCATGATTTAGAAGCAGCATTTCACTAATATATTACAGATGCCCAACAAGTTTGTTTTAGCAATTTCTATCATTTGGAAATCAAATAAAGTGCATTGTTCCTAAATTTTTCCAACCCATCTTTCAAATTTAAAAATTTCTTTGTTTCATACCTCCTGCCAAATATAGGAATATAATTCTTAATCTTATGATAGTTATGTTGTAGTTGTTTATAACTCAACTTATTAAATTTTGTTTGAATTGCACAGCTTGTTATTTTTTTAATATACTTACTTATTACATCCTACTTTTAGTTGACATTATGATGCACATGGTGGTTTGGATCGTAAGATCTAATGCCAGATGTCTTAGGGTTAAGTATTTTCCTAATGCAAATCTAGGTTGAATGCACAAAACAAGCATATGAAAGATACAAAATTCGCAGCCCACCAACTATTAGCTCAACAAAACTTCATCTATTATGGTACATATACAAAAATGTTTTAAATTTGCTTCAAACGATAATTTAAAGATCATGCAAAATTAAAATTTTATGAGAAATCGAAGGTCAAAATAAAACCGCAACGTTGAGGATTTTACAACACAAGAAGATTGTAGCAAACTTGGTCAAGTCTTACCCGCCAAAAAACAATAACAATGAAGGTAAAATAAAAAGAATAATGATAGAAGCCCCCAAAAAAGATTTAGGTCTTATGCTATTATAAGGAGAAAGCTTTTCTTTGAGGTTGTTGTTTAGATTTGTACTACACTCGAAGAATTTACATCCAACTCACACCTACAAATTTGAGAAAATTATGAAATTTATTAAATTAAGATTGAATTATACTTGAATCCTGACCACCTATTTATAACAAAAACTACACCCATAATTAATTGGTAATTTCCTTGAGTATAAAAATCTAGCTAAAAACTGGAAGCTTTCAAAATCTTTGTTATGACAAATTTCAGATCGTGCTGCAGTTTCATATCAGGATTCATAAACAAATTAGATAATTACTATTCCAAAAAAAAAAAAAAAACAAAGTAATTTTTCAGATGTTAATTTAGCAGAAGGTGGTGCATAGAAGGAAACCAACAGCAAACGAATCAAGCTACATTTTAACAACCAAAAATGGAAGTAAATATACCATCCTTTGATTTCCTGCTTAGGAAAGTCGCTTATAAGAGGAAACAAAATTGTGAACATAAAGAACAACAACAATTGTAATAAAGCGTAATTCCAAGCTATACTGCAAATCTTTTTTATAGAAGGAAATTAATCAACAACTGGTCAAGTAAACAATTAATCAATCCCAATCAACAAGCAAGCAAAGTCGATCAATAGGGAGTTGACTTGTACAATAGATCTAATTCATCAGTTTGATGATTGTTGCAACATTAACCCAATGACAATAACCTTCTGAATCAGTGGTATAATAAAAGCATGGAATTGTATGTGTTGAATAGAGAATCCGATGAGAGATGAATTGAACCAGCTTATAGTCTAAATATGAAACCAAATCATCAACACCAAACAAGCCTTTATCCCACTGTGCGAGGTTGAGGAAATCAAATCAATTGATAAAATCAAAACATTACAGAGCACATGGTGTTCTCATAGGCATCCTCATTACAATCATGTTACATCGAGCTAAAAAAAGCTATTAAAACAATTTAAGCAACTTAAAATAATAATTCACTCACAAAAATTACATTCTTGATGAGCATAGCCTTTTGGATTTGCATAACTTTTACAACCAAATCTTGTTAGATGTAATTTTTTTATTAAATAAGATTTATTATCATTCAATGAAAAGAGTTAAACACAAAGCAATAACAAAGCAATGCTAGTTGAATTGAATAATTATAAATAGAATTCACCGAAATGGGAAAAGAAGAGAAAAACCTAGGGGACACATTAAAATTTTCTAATTTGTAGCCTATGAAGATGAACTTTCTTGATATTTCTTCTTTTTTGAGCATTTAAAATTTGAATTTTCTTGTCTGCAAGCTCCTCTATGGTAGAAAAACTATTAATGGAGGCCAGAAAGAGAGTTTGGATCACCCTTATTGCCACCATCAAGAAAGTCATCATAAATAAGAACCCCTGAAGGGATAGGATTACTAATCATGTGAGGAGTTATAGTGCTGCAATAACAACTTGGGAAGGCATTTATACCAAGGCATGATTCTAAGTTTCAAGTATAAACTAGATCAGAAATAGATGAAACTTTCATCATTGTATTAGGAGATAGAATTTTATCAAAGGAAAGATCTCCACCGCCTATAATTACTAGGTTTCTACAGCTTTGAATGTGCCTCGGAGCATTTTGCGAAGTCGTGACCAAATATTTTGCAAGAAGATTAATAAGGGGATACCTTCAAAGTCAACATTTTGCCATTAGTAATTAGAAGTGGATCTAATCCAAGTTTATTTCTCAAGAGGAGAACAAATATTCAATTTGACCAAAGCCCTAGCCACTTGCAACCTAGAAAGCCTAGCAGTAGATACATTCACTTTTAAGTGGTTTGCCAAAACTGGACCAAGAGAGTACAAAATGGATTAATTGAAATACTGAATTAGTAGATGTGAAGAATAACTCAAATTGAGGTAATAGGAGGTTTCATAAAATAGTTAAATTGAGATGTCTATTTAAGCATCCACATTGGGAACTCATCAACATGGTATGGTATGTTCTTCAAGAGAAAATTTATTGAATAGTTTGATTCTTGAGATGATTTGATTAGCAGATGATGATAGTCGATACATCCCAAACTATAACTTTCAATCAATTGAAGGTTGGCCATGAATCAACAAATAATCTCTAAACTAAGGTGAACTTGGGAGAATTTGCCAACCAGGGATTATGGAAAATGGCACATTTAACTCAAAATTCTTCTCATCATATAAAATGAGAGTAAGTTTGCCTTGAAATGGGATGACAACTTGTGAAGAGTAGATATAGGATATTCCTAAAAATGAGTGGGGAAGCAAGAGGAAGTAGATAGAGGTATGTGACTCTTATCCCACTAATGGCTTCAACAAATGATCATGGAACACAAGGTGATGGAGATCTCATAGATGGAAAGGCTCTAGTAGTAGCATTCAAAGGAGAAGCATCACAATGCGGAGGAACTTGAGGAGCGGTTGATGAATGGACGAAATGGATGCCAAGTGAAGATCTGGGGTTAGTGGGAGCACGGATGCATGATGTTGGTCACGAGAAATAGAGAAAAAGTTAGATCATTATAGAGCCATGTTGAAATAGCATGGGCATCCTCGAAGGCACCGAGATCAAGGACATCATATGTGCCAACACATAGAGGACAATACTCCACAGTGGAGGTGGGTGCACAACTGGGAAACACATAAGTACACACACGCACATCAGCTCGATCGAATAGCAACAAATGCTTGAAGTGATGAGTGTGGCTAACCGCAGAGGTCCGAGTGATGCGGGTGAGCTCGTAATCAGCATGGGCTAGGTGGCAGAGCTAGGGCAAGTGCAAGGGTGATAAGAAGGAATTGTTGTGAAAGGCACTTCATTTGGATTGATGACTAACTAGCATTAGGCGTGCAGAGTTTGTGCTCCTTTAGACTTGAATTCAGCTATTCAAATAGAATTTATAGCTTTTGCTGCAACCACATGTGCTCATGACCCATGACAAGTCATTCACATGTGTTTTTGACCTATGAAGGCTGGAAGGTGTGAACTTTTACAGGCTTATGACCTGTGACAACTGAAGTCAGGTTCAGCATGCATATTTAGTTTTTTTAGCCTGAAATTTCAGCTGGCAGAGCAAGTAACATTATTGGGACGTAGTCCATAACTGTTGGTTCCGTGAATGTATGAGCAAAATGCGAACATCTTTAACTGAGAAAATCCAACTCTTTGGTTTCAGCATTGAGGTCTATGGAGTCACCATTTTTTCTGCAGTAGTGAATGGTGAGAAACAAGAAAGGCATATATGAAGTTAAATGGAGGTCTCCTTACTTTATATTGTCACTGCTAATTCAATTTTTCTAGGAATAATCTCATTATGTATCCATCTTTCTATATCTTCAAACATACAACTCATAAAATCATCAAGTTCTACTATCAAATTTCAATTCAACATTTTGCGCTGTTTTAGAGATCTTTAAATAAAAATTTCAAAAAAAAAAAAAGGCTTTTGCTATGTAACACAGAAGTCACCATCCTTTATTTCTTCCACATCAGGATTATTGGCAGCTTTTCCGCACTCAAGCACTTGGTTGTTTTTTAGTTTTCCCAATGCCTTTGCGTGCACTTGGTTGTTACTTTTACTTTTAGTTTTCCCAATGCCTTTACGGATACTCTCCTAGTCTAAAGCAGCCTTGTTGAATGCAAATAGCTTTATTTTAGGGTTCAGGAGTTGTGGTTTATCTAAATTAGTGGAATCCAATGCTCATCTTATAAATGATTTTCAGTATTACTTGAGGATGTTGTCGATAACTGAATGATAATTCACTTTACCTATTTATAACACCGATTTTACTTTCTAATGCATTGCTTTCATTTCTTCTTTTTTCTAAAGGGTTATAATAATATATATATGCCTTTATACTTAAATGTGTAGTTATATCCTTGCAGAACACTAAGACCATATCCAATATCAAAACATCGAGTGGTGCCTGCGGCGATTGAGAAACCTGATTGGGCCATGGATGTGAGCTGACTTAACCTTTTGATCTTATAGGTTCTTGTGCCCTATGCTACTCTAACTAACTTTAAATACTTTTCAAAATGTATAATTTTTGTTTTCTTGGACTTGAAGTGCCTTGCATCCCTTGTCAGAGTTCAGTTGATGTATAGTTTGTTTTTTTCTTTCCTGTGTCTCAATAGTTCAAATTAGTATTGATGATTTAGTGCGACTTCTGCATAATGACTTACATTTTTGTCAATAAATTTAATCTCTTCTTCATTATTCTTTCAGGTTGTCTTTTTCTACTTACTTGATCCTTTCTATCTGTTGCCTAAATTGTTAATGCTGAGAGAATGATGGAAATTGTAGATTGCTTCATGCTGCACTAATTTGTATTATTTATCACACCATCAGCAGCTGCAATAATACAAAAGTTTTTTTTTCCTACCATATTTGCTCACCTCTTATATGTCTTGTGTAAGTATGCTTTTGATTTTTTGGCATCTCAATTTCTTTTGCAAGACTATTCATGGTTCCTTGGAATTTGTCCGTCAATATTTGTGCAAATAGATTTAGCACCTCTTGCAGTCCTTAACAGAAATGAACGGAGAATGAGAACTTATAAAGCCGGACCAAGATAATTGGGGTAAGGCCTATTATGATGATGATTCATGTTTCCTTGGCTGCAGTCAGCATGCAGTTCTAAATTTCTAATCCTTCTCTTATGGTGCCTAATTACATTCCTAAGGGTTAAGTGAAGTTCACACAGTGAAGACATTATGATGTATCATCCAATTGTTATTTGCATGCTAGGATGTTTTACTAGTGATTGTAAGGTGTATGGTGTGGGCTCCGAAAATTCAGCCCCGGCCTCCGCCCGACTTTTTGCTTTCTTCGAGGGGGGAGTTTTAACGATTTAAGTTCCGAGGTAAATTTTGGAAGGCAGATGAGATAGTAGATAAGACACTACCCAGAGATTTCGCCCTCATTTTGCGAGGACTTTATGATCTGAGTTCTGGTTTCCTATAGGCGCAAGCCCCTATAGTTAATTACCCCTCCCGATAACGAGAGAGAACTTTCGATTAAGGCTAGTCGTCGATCAGATACGTAGAAAATACGTGTTATCTGGCATATAGTAGCAACATAGGGTTTGGAAGTTTGAAGATTTTAATATTTAAAACAGAAATTTTCACCATCTTGCACTTAAAAGCGAATGGTGGGGGAATGGATGATAGACCCGATCAAGATCCCATGGTTCCGTCGTCCCGGGCCATCGTGGTCCCTGGTCTACTTAGTCAGAGGAGGTAGTCGACCCAACCTGACAGAAGGATCCTTGTCGGCAGCCATGGGTTGCTTCGTCCAAGGGTACCTTGTAGACCTGGGGGAGTGTTTGTCTAAGGGGACAAATTTGAATCCACCTTAGCTAACAGAGGGCTTTGTGCCCTATCGATCATATCCTATTGATTCATGTCTCAAGGATTTGATGCCATTGGGGAGCATACGGGCTCTGGCCATAACCATAATATAATGGTGCCATTTGGCGGCGACCACCTGGTTCAGAGGGCCCCGAGTCATAACCGTTTATCCTGCAGTGCCATTTGACGGCGAAACTGCCGGTTAGAGGACTCGTACCACGTCCTTGCTGGCAGGAGATTGTTTGATAATGGATCTTAGTGATATTTTCGACCAGGCATTAGCTCTTTGTGAGCTATAGTTATTTTCATATTTGTCCACCTCGGCAAACTGTTGCGGAGAATGGATGGGTTTTGCTTTAAGTGATTGATGGTTTAATTTCAATTTCAAATATTTTTGGACTTTGGAATTGTTTGGAGTTTGAGATTTTCATTAGATTTGGGATGGCATTTGAAAGTATTTGTGAACCCCTCCGGTTGAGATATACATTCAACACGGTCATCATCGGGGTGTTTGGGGGCATTCACATTTATGGATTGAACCTTGTCCACTCTGTCAAGCTGTCGACAGAGGATTGGATTTTATAGGCTTTATGTCTTTGTAAGTGAATTATCTTGATTATAGGCCTTGAAGGCCTAATATGAACGTATAAAATAAATATCTCAGTCGACCTTGCGACCGTATATTTATTTAATGGTTCGAGCAGTGTCGACTCCTATCTATTCGAATAGAAGGATCGGGTTCGAACTTGAATTCACTTATTGACCCGCGCAGCATCCCTAGACGTCACGTGTGTACCAATAACACGCTCACCGGGGCCCATACGGGTGTTTGGGGGCATTTTATAATTATTGATTGAGCCTTGTCTACTCCTATCTGCTTGCATAGGAGGATTGGGTTCAAATTTATTGACCCGCGCAGCATCCCTAGACATCGCGTGTGTTCTTACTACACGCTCGCCGGGGCCCATGCGGGTTGTAAGATTATATTTTCCCCTTTTAGTGTACCTATGTGTATACAAATTAAAGTGCACACGTGCGGGGGTATTCTTGGAATATTTGTACACGCCTTCTGTCCGCTTGCATGAAAGTTGCGGATCCGGTGGCGTAGCACTGGGTTTCGTTTGGAGATTTGTACGCCTTCTGTCTGCTTGCATGGATGTTGCAGATCCGGTGGCGTAGCACTGGGTTTCGTTTGGAGATTTGTACGCTTCTGTCTGCTTGCATGGATGTTGCAGATCCGGTGGCGTTGTACAGCAGCTTGTGGACTGAGTTGTCTGCTGCTTTTATACAGGTAGATTGTCGTGCACTACTGGTTGCTTTCTGCAGGTGGATCATAGTGCACTAACGGATCTCCTGCTATCACTAATAGATGTTAGTAGATGGCTTGTTGTATACATGATGAGCTTCCCACAGTGGCTTGTACGAGAGCAGTGTATTCGCTTGTTCTTCGAAGTCGGCCGTAGAGCACCATTACACTTGTTGTACATCACCCTTGTGTCGTAGAAGACTGATGCATTCATTTGTATTTTGACCAGTGTTGACTGTAGGATCCTGCTATACTCATTGCACCCTGCTACACAGCTCAGACGTTTTCATTTATTATAATTTCATCCACATTTTGTTTGTGCTCTTTCGTATCGTAGCACTTCAGTGGTTGCTATTTTCCAATAGAATACATCAGCCATAATTGCTTGTAGATAGAATCACTGTATGAATAAAGAGTCTTATTCATTAGCTTGTAGGAGTTTATATGCTTTGCCAATGTATTATCCTTGTAATATGCAACATGCATTATAACTCGTTGCACACTCTTCATGCTTCACTCATGAGTATCCCCTTCATTTTCATTGCTTGCAATGCTGAGTTCTTTCATCTACTGGATACTGTATTGTGTTGATTGCACATTGCTAGCTATCATCCATAGGCAGACCATTGTACAAATAAGGAGTTTTCTACGGTGGCTCGTAAGAACTTCCACTTATACTAGTAAACTTGCCCCGTGAAGTATTATTGTTTACAGTCAAACTAACATGGTTGCTCGGAGTTGAATACCATTGATTGTATATATACTTCATTCACTACAAACTCATTGAATGCATCAAACCATCATCTTCATTGCATGTCAAATTTCACTGTTTGTAGAGGGCCAATGATTATAGATCTTGTGCTATTGCTTGTGAGCTTGCCCTCATATTTTTCAATTTGCTCTTTACTTACAAGCGGATTGTCCTTGGGGTTCTTTACCCACTAGGGATTCTTGCATGTTCATTTGCATTTGAGAGTTTATTTGTCACTTATATCATGTCTTGTTCATTAATGCTTATTTGGAGGCTTTGCATCATTATTCGCAAACAATTTGTATGCGGGATTCTGCTTTTATCACAAGGTCTTATTTATTTGCTTGCATTCTGTTCAAATTCAAACTTAATTCATTTGAATTCAGTTCAAATTCTCAATTAAGTTCAAGTTGTCCAAATATTATCCAAGTCCTCTGTGGTCCAACTCAAGTATTTACTTGAGCTCAAATGTTCAAGTCAAGTGCATGCGGTCCAATCTATGTGTCCGTTTCGATGTTGTTTGGCTCAAGTTCAAATTCAAGTCCAATATGAGTTCAAGTTTGAGTTCTTTTGATGTTCAAATCAAATGCAAATTCAAGTCCACTGTAATCATCCATTTGATTTTAAATTCAATGCTTGCAAATTCATTTATTGTTCAAATTGAATAAAAATCATTTTATTTGCTCAAATTCAAATATGAGCTCAAGTTCAAATTGTCCACATTTTGTCCAAGTTAAGTTTCCCGTTTTACCGAAAAATTCGGCAGCCTCCCGGCGTCTCCCCTGTTTAGGGGAAATTTTGGGAAACTGGGCCACCCCACCACGCTACAAGAGCGTGTATGGTTGGTGTCGTATGACACCGTGGCCATATATCTTTTCATCCCACTACGCTACGAGAGCGTGTATGGGGTCTTCAAAAGTACCCGTATGAACAACACAAGTGGCTCTCCCCACCACGCTACAAGAGCGTGTATAGGGCTTACCCACCTCGCCGTATGCGCCGCACCGGGCTCCCTCCTACCGTGCTACGAGAGCGTGTATGGGGTCTTCAAAAGTACCCGTATGAACAACACAAGTGGCTCTCCCCACCACGCTACAAGAGCGTGTATAGGGCTTACCCACCTCGCCGTATGCGCCGCACCGGGCTCCCTCCTACCGTGCTACGAGAGCGCGTATAGGTGGTTCTCCGGTCCGCCGCAAACGCCGAAAATGGGATTTTAAGTGATTACCCGCCTCGTCGTAGGCGTCGCACCGGGCTCCCTCCTACCGTGCTACAAGAGCGCGTATAGGTGGTTCTCCGGTCCGCCGCAAACGACGAGAACGAGAATCTGAGTTTGAAAATTTATACCTTTGAGGTTGGCGGTGATGAAATGAATGCACAAACAAATTTCCTTTCTTTTCTTTCTTTTTTTTTTTTGAATATTTTCATTCATCTCTCTTTTTTTTTGAAACATTTTCTTTTTCTTCTTCTCTTTCTATATATTCTTTTTTCTAATTTACCATACCCAATGCTTCAATTCAGCAGTAGCTGTTTGTGGAAGCATCAGCTGGAGGTGCCATACACTCAAATGTGTTCTTTTTCAAGCCCGCTGAACCTTCAGCCAAAAGGCTTGGAGTCTCCAAAATCTTCAGGACAAGTTCTTCAAAACACTGCTCTACATTAACACAAGTTTTTGCACTGCATTCCAAGAAAAGGCATCCATATTCTCTTGCAAAGTCAATGCCCTCTTTCTTTGAGACAGTTCTCAATTTCCTTATCAACTTTGTTCCCAACAAGCATCTTGATGCAATCTTGATTAGTTGAATAGAGGTTAATTTCCTTTGCCCACACATCCATGATAATTCCTTGAGCTCCTGTTGAAATCAACACCAATGGTAGGGGATAGATCTTCAAAGGAGTCTGATGTGAGTCTCAACAGGCGGCTGCTCTTCCTTACTCCAAAAATCCCCACTCACGAGCAGCTTGAACAAGTAATCAAGCTCTGGTTGGCTTGAAGGAGATGGACCCATCGGATTGTTCCTTTCTGCCTAGGAGACTACAACGTGGTCCTTCTTGTACAATGCTCCTACCTTGTTGCTAACCCTAAGCTTCAGTGCATCACATTCTTTATCTGACTGTATTAGATTTCCAGACACAAGCCATTGATGCTTCCAGAAACCTTTGTTCATCCGAGGACAACATGACTACGCTGCTTCCCTCCCATCTTATCGCTTATTTTGCGTGAAACATTTGCTAAGTGCTGTTTATTTATATTAAAAATATGCCTCGTTAAACAGCATTGAGATATCAATATCAAATCAGCCTCGCAGATTCTTGGTTGAATTCCATGCCAGATACTTGACACATATGGGCTAGCTCCTGACAAAACCCACAAGCAGTGCTTTCTTGAACGCTTCTTGAAAAGTTGATGCAAGCCCAGTTCATTGTCATCTCTGTCTTCGTATAAACCCTCACCAGTTTCAGCATTATCACCTACCCGCTTGGGTTGAACTCACCTCTGGCATAATCATCACATCGTACTGCTTCAGATCTTCATCCAGAAGAGTGGTAAAAGAGCTTGTGGACATCTGACCATGGCTCCGCCATCTCTGTTTCGCTGCTAGCGGAAGTTGTCAACGAGAGGTGGAAGTTGAGCCGGTTTGCTCAGAGCACAGAATAGATTGTGAAGTGAAGGGGGGAAAGTTGGTTTGCAGAATACTCCATCCAAGTGGATTTGAGCTCAGCAAAAGGTGGATTTACCTTTAACGGGAGATTGAGAAGCTTACTGAACTGGGGTCTTCAAACAGGTTCTGAATGGCGTGTGGTTTTGTAGAGTTGGATTGAGGCGATGAAGGCAGTCTACCACTTCAGCTCATGTGGAGATGGACGGGCCAAGTAGGAAGGGAGCAGGGAACATGAGGTAGAGGGAATTTTGAGGGAGTTGTTGTCGTGAGATCCAGGGAGGAAGCAGCTGGAGGGATTCATTTTAACGGCAATTTCTTGTATCCGAGGCTAACCACGGCAGAGAAATAAAACGGGTAACTCATTTAATGCTCTGATTTTGTTTCTATGTTTGGCAATTCGGTTTTGTTAAGATTTTATTAAATCAAATGCTATATTGGTGATGTTTCATCAATGCATTAATTCGAAAATGACGGGACTTAATTAAAGTCAAAATCATCCCGATTTGCGTGTTTCCTCGTTTTGTGTGTATTCTACTCATTTTGCATGCCGATTGCTCCGTTTAACGTGTCAAATTTGTCGAGTATCAGAATTAGACAAATTGATAGTGGATTTAGGGTATTGCTGATGCTCCGATCGCAACGATGCGGTCCATTTTGCGATCGGATGTCGTTTGGGCACGAATTTGTATATTTTTGCATGGGGATCACCTCGATTTGCGTGCACCACCTTAATTGAACAAATTGGTAGTGCATTTAGGGTATTGATGGCGATCCGGACGCACTGGCGAAGTCCGTTTGTTGATCCGATGTCATTTGGGTACAAATTTGTATATTTTCGCATGGGGATCACCTCGATTTGCGTGCACCACATTAACTGAACAAATTGGTAGTGCATTTAGGGTATTAGCAGCGATCCGGACGCACTGGCGAAGTCCGTTTGTTGATCCGACGTCATTTGGGTACAAATTTGTATATTTTCGCATGGGGATCACCTCGATTTGCGTGCACCACCTTAACTGAACAAATTGGTAGTGCATTTAGGGTATTGACGGTGATCCGGACGCACTAGCGAGAAGTCCGTTTGTCGATCCGACGTCATTTGGGTAGCGCTGAGCAACATTCATGTTTTGTCTCGAAATTTGTGCCACCAATCTGGATAACCCAAAATGTAGTTCCTGAGTATTTGTAATGTTCTGAATACAATGAAGAGGTCCGTTTTGCAATCGGACTTCATTTGGGCAATGCCGAGGCCTCTTTTCCTCGATAAGTGTGTTGCCTCGGGATTCGTGCCACCATTCTGGATGTTCCAAATTGAATAAACAAGACTTAATTTTTATAGGTTGACAATATTCCAGACCTAATGACAAAATCTGTTTGTCGATCTGACGTCGTTTGATCAGCGTTGCGTTTTAATTTCGGGTGTCGGTCGTCCCTTTTGACCGATCTCATCCAATTCGACGGCGAGGGGTCTCTCGACCTAGCAGAATTTGAGATTCTGATCGCAATGCCACTGTCCGTTTGGCATTCAGAGATCATTTGACCCTTCAAGTAAGGTGTCGGACCAACCCGCGCACTACTTGGTTCATCATTTTGGTCCTTTTATGCGTGGTTTTAGATATAGGGGTTAACATATGGCTTGAGTTTACTGTTAGATTTTGTGCCTGTATTTGAAGATTTGTAAATGTTCCTGCTAACAGTATTTGCAAGTATACCAATTCCTTTCCTGTGTATAAACTGGAGTTCTATTATTTATTCTGAAGTTCAGTTGGATTTCACTGCTTATCCTTTTTTATTTTTTGTGTACCCACTTTTGTACTACTTAATTGGTCCACCATGGAGAAGAACCAGTTTCTACTTCGTTTCTATAGGTTTATTTCTTTCAGGAAGCACAATACTGCACTGTGCAGATATTTTTCCAGCTAGCATCATACATTTTAATCACGCAAATTTTGTCATTCATTAGTTTTTTAGTTTCATCATTTTGACGTTAGATTGTATTGGTCTGTTGGTTTTGCACCACAGTGGTATGATGCTTCTAATTATATCAATTCATTTAGCAGTCTATTTTATTGGATGTATGCTGCAATATACTTAAATTTCTGGAGACGGTTAAGAGTTCCTTACTGTGGGATGCTCTGCCCTAAAATGAGTGATGGCAACATTAATCTGTTTTATATTTTATGCCAACTGCAAGTCACTGTTCATGATCGTGGTGGTTTTATGCTAACATAAATCTATTACAGAAATCCGTTGTTTGGTAATTACATTTGTTAGTAGTATTCAGTACTTGCATCTATTTATTTATTGATCTGCATCTTTCCATTCATGAGATATGGTGCCAATAGGCTTTCTATGTCACCCTAAAAGCCCTTGTTGTTCGTAGTCTATTTCTTGGAAAGTGAAGTTGTGGCATCCACGCTTTGTTTAATAGTAGAAAGTGATTTGGCTCTGTATTTCTTTGTTGAAAAATAATAACCACCCAAAAAATTAACTGGAATTTCTAATTAATGTGCTTTCAGGGAATCCCGAAGATCGAACCAAGCAGCGACTTGCAGAGTAGAGTGGAAGTAAGCATGTCTAAGATTTTGATTAAATTGAGTTTTGAAGGATAATCCAAGTTAAATTTTGTTTTTTATTATGTTGGCATGTGAACATTTTAAAGATAAAGACGCCAGACCAGATTGAAAGAATGAGAGAAACATGTCGGGTAAGTTTGTTCTCCTGATTTTCCTAATGTTTTTCTTTTTGGATATGAGGTCATTTTTTGTGTTGATACTAAAGTCTATTTGGAATGATGCTTTATCATTTGTTATGCTATATTTAAGTAGTGACGAGTAAAAATAGAATCAACATAGTTATTTTAATTGCTAGTTCATGCTGCTGTGTTAACATATTGTTGGGTGGTAGCGTTCAATCTTTACCTGACTGTGATTACCCATAGTAATATTTAGTGAGTGGTTGCCCAAATTGGTTATGATCCCTGTCAACATCTTTATTTGATAGTCAGCATAAAACTTGTTGAATAATCATGATATAAATATTGTGGGCTTCTATATCTCCCAACGCAAGATTTAGAGCCAAAATGATGCTTGCTGTATACAGTACGCTCAAATTGGGACCATTGATGTGGGCAATAAAAGCAGTCAGAAGACAATGATGAACTTTTAGGATAAAACACAACCCTGAGAAATTGATTCGAACTTGTATTATGGGAAATCTCAGTTAATTTTTTAATGTTTCTTTGAGTGTTTCACTACTGATGCTTGTGTTGCAAATTTACTGCAATTTAAATCGAATGCAAGCATATTTATGGATTTCATGGTTGTGGTATATGTATAAGCCATAATGGATTAGTGGTGAGCAAGCATATTTATGGATTTCATGGTTATGGTATATGTATAAGCCATAATGGATTAGTAGTGAGCACGAATTTGGAGTTGAGTTATGCAACTTCAGGATGATTGTTGGATTTGTCTTGTTTATAAAATGATTTATTAAGACAGCAATGAAGATGATCTTGGTTCTCTAAGGTTCAATTACATTTTACCATAGAATGTAACTATATTAGGTTAGAATTGTGAGTTCATTTGAACGCCATAGTCCATGAAGTCCAGGCCACTTTTACTTTTTATTGAAAATCTTTGCATTTATATTTATCAGAAGCATCACATTAAGGAATGATTTGTGTACTCTTATTTATTTTTTTATTGGTTAGTTTATTTTATTTTATTGTTTCTACAGTAAGAACATGCTAGTGGTGATGGCCAAGAGAGGTTGTCTTTAATTTCTAGCATTATGTTGATTTATATGGTTTGACACGATTTTCAGTTTTGATGCAATTTAGGTTAGGTTTCATAAAGAATTGTGGTGGTTAGTAAGGTTATTGTATTGAGATGGCTATGATGATCTTGTTGGTGTTGTTTTTTAGTGGTGTTAAGAGGCGGTGCAGTATTTGGTGTGAAAATTTACCCGTTTGCCTATGAGTCTTGTGTTGCATGCCTCTTAGGGGTATGATGCGGACATCCAACTGTGAATGCTTATCAGAGGAGGAACCGAAGATCGACGGCCAAGATCATTCCACTTTATCTTAATTTATTAATTTTATTTTTGATTTATTTATGCATTTTTCGTTTTTACCCTCACTTGAGGGAGTAGTCCTATGTATGCCCTAGGGGCATGTTTGTCTTTTTTGAGTTTCTTTCATTTTGAGGCTTATATATAGAGGCCCTTGATATTGTATTAGGATGATGAATTATTAATAAAATTTTTTTTCTGCACTCTTATTTTTTGAGGAGAACTTTGGTGAGATCCCTATGTGAGGGAAGCGTAGTACTCACCAGTCGCAGGAAGCGTCCAGGCTCGTGGTTTGAAGTCCCTAGGAGAGGGCAACGCATCACCCGTCAGCCGCAGGAATCGTCCGGGCTCATGGTTTTATTCCTCTTTTTTATCCCCCCTAATTCTCCTCACCAAGCCGCAGGTTTCATTATCTTCCCCCCTTCATTCCCGCCAGATTCCACCCTCTTCCCATCAAGCCGCCGATCCATCATCCAAACTCAACCTCCGGCTCCCCGGCTCCCCCCACCCCACCTTAAACCGTCGGCCCCCACCCAGCATAGCCGCCGGCCTTGTCACCCAACCTAAGATCCCTCCTTCAATTGACTATGAATGCTTTCCTAATTTAGGTAATCCTTATTTGGGGAGATCTTTTAATTCAAATTCAAGAAGATTTGAATTTTAAATCCTTTCTAACTCACAATCCTTAAATTAGGAAACTTCCCTAAATCAGTACAAATCTGAATTTAATTTCATATTTAAATCTCCAATCTAATTTATTGCTTGGGCCCATATATAATCCACTTGGACCCCCTCTTTCCCTCTTCCCATAGCTGGCCCCCTCTCTCTCCCTTCTTGCCGCCGCTCCTCCCCCTCTTTCTCTTGATTGAAGCCAATCTCGCTTTGATAGCCTACTTTTTAAAAATATTCTAGATAATTTTGGAAAGAGAATCAATTTGATTTGAATTCAAATTCAAATTTCAAATTTCCAATTCTTTCCTAAAATATGTTGTGTAAATTAGGAAACCCCTTAAATCAATCCCAATCAATTTTAAATTAAATTGGAGTGATTATCTCTCTTTCTAAAATTGAAATTCAATTTAGGAGAGTATTAACTCCATAAATCCACTCCCCAAACCCATACAAGCTGCCGGTTTCCCTTCCACTCCCTTTGGAATTACATTTAAAATTCAAATTCCTCCCCTGTTTTATATCAGTTTGGTATCAGAGCATGATTGCGCACCCGGATGTGAACTCGGATTTGAGCTCTTTTCCACCCAGGAGAATGATGCGGACATCCAACCGTGAATGCTTATCAGAGGAGGAATCGAAGATTGATGGCCGAGATCATTCCACTTTATCTTAATTTATTAATTGTATTTTTGATTTATTTATGCATTTTTCATTCTTACTCTCACTTGAGAGAGTCCTATGTAAGCCCTAGGGGCATGTTTGTCTTTTTTGAGTTTCGTTCATTTTGAGGCTTATATATAGAGGCCCTTGCTATTGTATTAGGATGATGGATTATTAATAAAAAAAATTTTCTGCACTCTTGTTCTTTGGGGAGAACTTTGGTGAGATCCCTATGTGAGGGAAACTAGTACCCACAAGCCGTATGAAGTGTCCGGGCTCGTGGTTTGAAGTTCCTAGGAGAGGGCAACGCATCACCTGTCAGCCGCAAGGCGTCCGGGCTCACGGTTTTATTCCTCTTTTTTATCCCCCCTAATTCTCCTCACCAAGCCGCAGGTTTCATCATCTTCCCCCCTTCATACCCGCCGGATTCCACCCTCTTCCCATTAAGCCGCCGGTCCATCATCCAAACTCAACCTCTGGCTCCCCCCCCCCCCCCCCCCTTCCCTAAACCGTCGGCCCCCACCCAGCATAGCCGCCGGCCTTGCCACCCAACCTAAGATCCCTCCTTCAATTGACCATGACTGCTTTCCTAATTTGGGGAGATCTTTTAATTCAAATTCAAGAAGATTTGAATTTTAAATTTTTTCCAACTCACAATCCTTAAATTAGGAAACTTTCCTAAATTAGTACAAATCTGAATTTAATTTCAGATTTAAATCTCCAATCTAATTTATTGCTTGGGCCCACATATAATCCACTTAGACCCCCTCTTTCCCTCTTCCCATAGCCGGCCCCCTCTCTCTCTCCATTCTTGCCGCCGCTCCTCCCCCTCTTTCTCTTGATTGGAGCCAATCTCGCTTTAATAGCCTACTTTCCTAAAATATTCTAGATAATTTTGGAAAGAGAATCAATCTGATTTGAATTCAAATTCAAATTTCAAATTCTTTCCTAAAATATCTAGTGTTAAATTAGGAAACCCCTTAAATCAATCCCAATCAATTTCAAATTAAATTGGAGTGATTATCTCTTTTTCTAAAAGTGAAATTCAACTTAGGAGAGCATTAACTCCATCAATCCAGTCTCCAAACCCATACATGCCACCGGTTTCCCCCCCCTCCCCCCCCGGAATTACATTTAAAATTCAAATTCCTCCCCCGTTTTACAGCAGGGTATTATGTCTTTTGGTTCTGGTTGCTTATTTAAATCTTATGACGCGAGGGTTGTAGTTGTTACTTCCTCTTCCTTCGAGGCTTGAGGGCTTTTATTTTCACAACTTGATGGTTGATTTATGATAGGAAATACTTGAGTTCGCAAGTAATCCCACCGGATCTACTTGAGTTCGCAAGCAAACCTAAGCAAAATTGATAAAAACAGCGGGAAAACACAATGAATTGGAGCAAATCAAACTAGGAACGATAGATTGCGACTTGGAAAATAAAGCAAAGCAAATGCAAAAGCAAGATACAAGAGATCCTCAATTCGAGAGGAGGATCGTCTCTCCCAAATCTCTAGACAAAATCGTCTAGAGCCCAAACCTCCAAGGAAACCCTAAATTCAATCAAGCAAAACATAATTCTCCCTAATCCCCTCATCCCCTTTAATACAAGAAATTTCCTAATTAGATTTCCCTCCCAATGCTTTAGCCGCCCCCTCCTCCTTGGTTTGAATTTGATTTTAGTGGGTGGGACCCACCCCTTTGGGCGGACAAGCAAGGGAGGAGGCGGATGAATTCCGCCTCCTATAGACCTGAACCGGCCCTTGGGCCGGCTGGGCCGGTTCAGGTAAAACCGGCCTATCAATACGGCCCTCCCAAAGAATCACCTTGTCCTCAAGGTGAAAGCAAGGAAACTGATGTTTCACCCTCTCATAGGGTTTCCACGTGGCCTCGTAGTCAGGAAGGTTCTTCCACTGGATCAACACTTCCTTAGTTCCATCTTCTTTCTGGCGAACCCCCGTCAGCTCCAAGGGTTCCAGGATCATCTCTAAATCCTCCGTGAGTGTTGCCGGTAACTCGGGGTTGGCTGTGTAGTCGCCAAGAGCCTTTCTCAACTGTGATACATGAAAACCGGATGTATAGTAGCCGTTGGTGGTAGCTTCAGCCGATATGCTACTGCTCCGATCTTCTCCAGCACTTCATAAGGCCCAAAGTACCTTGGAGCCAGCTTCTCATTTCTCCTGTTGGCGACTGTCCTCTGTCTGTAGGGTCGGAGCTTCAAGAATACCCTCTCCCCTACCTCAAACTGGATGTCCTTCCTGTGCCCATCCGCTTGCTTCTTCATAATCTATTGAGCTCTCAGAAGATGCCTTTTCAACTCCTCCAGTCTTCTATCCCTCTCCTCCAAGTACTCCTCTACTGTAGACACTGGAGTACTGCTACTCCCAAAGTGCACTAAGTGGGGAGGATCCCTTCCGTACAACACCTTGAATGGAGTCATCTGTGAAGCTGAATGAAAAGAGGTGTTGTACCAATATTCCGCCCATGATAGCCACTTAGCCCAAAGCTTGGGTGTCTCTGATGCAAAACATCTCAGGTAAGTCTCCAAGCTCCTGTTCACTACTTCCGTCTGGCCATCCTTCTGTGGATGATAAGCTGTACTCCTTTTCAGAACTGTTCCTTGTAACCTGAACAACTCTCTCCAAAAATGGCTGAGGAACACCTTGTCCCTATCTGATACTATCGCCTCTGGTACTCCATGCAATCTGACCACTTCTCTGATGAAAGCTGAAGCCACTGTCACTGCGGAGTACGGGTGTCGGAGGGGAATGAAATGAGCATACTTGCTCAATCTGTCCACCACCACTAAAATCACTGTGAACCCTTCTGAACGGGGTAGCCCATCTATGAAATCCATGGATATCTCCTCCCATACTCGTCCCGGTAGAGCCAAAGACTGTAGTAGTCCTCCTGGTGACATAGCCATGTATTTGTTCCTCTGACAGATCTCGCATTTGGCTACCAACTCCTCTACATCTTTATGCATCCCCTTCCAGTATAACTCCGAGGCTAGTCTTCTGTATGTCTTCTGTACTCCTGAATGACCCCCTACAGCGCTTCCATGAAACTCCTGGAGCAAGCTCGGGATGTGGATCGAGGTTCGGGGCATTACGAACCTTCCCTGATATAGCAATTTGTCTCCCTCCAGCGAGTACCCTGGGTGGCTACCCTCTTCCCTCAGCAATTCTGCCCGGATCTTTCCCAAAGCCTCATCCCTAGCACTCTCTTCTCTAATGGCCTCCCAGTCAAGCATCAAAGGAACCGATAGTGTTACTGTCTGCAGCTCCCCCATACATCTGGACAAGGCATCCGCCGCCTTATTCTCCACTCCGGGCCTATACTGGATCTCAAAATCGTACCCCAGCAGCTTGGACAGCCACCGCTGATGCTCTTCTGTCACCATCCTCTGCTCCAGTAGATACTTCAAACTCCGCTGATCTGTTCTGACAATGAAGTGCCTCCCAAGTAGGTAGGGCCGCCACTTCTGGATGGCCAAAATGATGGCCATTAATTCCCTCTCATAGACTGACTTCAGCCTGGCTCTAGCGGTCAGTACCTGGCTGAAATAGGCAATGGGCCTACGACTCTGCATAAGCACTGCACCCAATCCGTATCCGGATGCATCTGTCTCCACGACGAAGGTCTGAGTGAAATCTGGCAGGGCTAGGATCGGTACTGTAGTCATGGCCTTCTTCAGGCTCTCAAAAGCTGATGTCGCCGCCTCCCCCCATAGGAACCCGTCCTTCTTCAACTGCTCGGTGAGTGGCCATGCTATGGTGCTGTACCCCTTTACGAACCTTCTGTAGTACCCGGTCAGCCCTAAAAATCCCCTCAACTCCTTCAGATTCTTTGGCACTGGCCACTTAAGCATTGCCTCAATTTTGGACTGATCTACTGCCACCCCTTCCCTTGATACCACATGGCCCAAGTACTTTACACTGCCTTGTGCGAAGCAGCATTTCTTCAAGTTGGCCCTCAGCTGGTGCTCATGCAGTACTTCCAACTCTTTTTTCAATGCTCCCAGTGCTCCTCCTCTGTCTTGCTGTAGACCAAGATATCATCAAAGAACACCAACACAAATCTTCTGAGATAAGGTTTGAAAACCTTATTCATAAGGGCCTGAAAAGTAGCGGGAGCATTGGTGAGGCCAAAGGGCATCACCAGGAACTCATAGTGTCCCTCATGAGTTCTAAAGGCCGTCTTGGGTATATCCTCCTTCTTCATCCGGAGCTGATGGTATCCTGATTTCAAATCTATCTTGCTAAAGATCACGGTTCCACTTAATTCATCTAATAGCTCATCAATGTCCGGTATAGAAAACTTGTCAGGGACAGTTTCCTTGTTGAGGGCTCGGTAGTCCACACAAAAACGCCAACTGCCATCCTTCTTTTTCACTAATAGAACGGGACTAGAGAAAGGACTGATGCTGGGTCTGATGATTTCTGCCTCCAACATTTCTCTAATCAACCTTTCAATTTCATCTTTCTGGAACTGAGGGTAGCGATACGGACGTACACTGATGGGTGAAACTCCCTCCCTTATCACAATGGCATGCTCCTGCTCCCTCTGCGGTGGCAATCCCTGGGGTGGCTGAAAAACCTCTTGGAACTGCTGAATCAACGGCTGAATGGAGAGGGGTATGTCCCCCCCTTCCTCTAATCCTGCTCCCTCCAAACTGTGCAGCTCCACCAAGTATCCTCCTCTTGCCAACTGTATATCCTTTTCCATAGTTTTGAGGGAAACCATGGCTTTGGATAGCCTTGCATCTCCCTTAATCACCACCTTCCTTCCATCTATCACTAACTCCATCGTGAGTGCTCTCCAGTTCACCTTGGTGTCTCCCAAAGTCTGCAGCCATTTCATCCCCAAGATAACATCTGTACTCCCCAGCTCCAGTGGAAGAAAATCTTCCTTCACCTGAATCCCCTGGATAGTCAGTAGCACTCCTCGACAAATCCCCTGGCCCTTCTCCACCTTCCCCGTACCCATCATCACTCCGTAGCAACCCGTATCCACCAATCTCATTCCCATCTGATCGACGACCTGAGAGGAGATGAAATTGTGGGTAGCCCCACTATCAATCAGCACCACTACCTCTCTGTTCTCGATCTCCCCCTTCACCTTCATAGTATGATTCGTCGTGAATCCTACTACCGAGTTCAAGGATACCTCAGCCAGATCCAGGTGCATTTTCTCCTCCATCTCCTCCTCTGTCTCCTCCTCCCCTCCCTCCTCAGTTTCCTCGTCATCACAGACGGTGAGAACCTGAAGAGTTCGGTCCTTGCATCGATGCCCTGGCATATATTTTTCATCACACCTAAAGCACAACCCCTTAGCTCTCTTCTCCTGCATCTCCTTCTCTGTCAGCCGCTTAAAATTTCCCCCGCTTCCACCTCCTCCTGTCCTCTCCTTGGTGGTTTCTCGATTCCCCCCTGTTGCAGGGAATTTTGGTGCTAGATGGGTGGTCGTCATCCGGTAAGTTCCTCCGGTGCTGCTACTCCTAGCTCCCCTCTCCAAATTTCTCTGATTCTCCACCAGCTGGGCTAACTTCATAGCCTCCCCCAAGTCGCGGGGCATCAGCACCTTCACTGCTGCTCGGATCTCCGCCTTCAACCCCTTCATGAAATTTCCCTCCAGTACTGTATCCGAGAGTCGCTCCACCCTGCTGGCTAAGTGCTCAAATCGCTCCCGGTAGTCAGCTACAGATCCCTCCTGTGTCAGAGCAAAGAACTGCTCATAGAAATCCCCTCCCCGATCGGTTTGGAAACGTTCTATGATGCAATCCTTGAATTCTCTCCAGGTCCTGATAGCCCTCCTTTGGTCTCTCCACTGATACCAGGAAAGGGCTTTTCCTTCCAAGCACAAGCCCGCTGCTGTCAACTTTTCCTCCTCTGTCAGCCCATTAACGGCGAAGTATCGCTCCACCTTGTAAATCCACCCATAAGCATCCTCTCCTTCGAATATGGGCATCTTTAGCTTCCTCACCTTCTGATCCCCACCATGTCCCCGTAAGCCTCCATAGTTTCCCCTCTCCCATGTGCTCGAACCCCCCCATGTCTCCCGATCTTCCCTTGCTCTACCATGTCCCAAACCCCCTTCGAAATCCCTCCTTCTGTCTTCAAAATCAGCACCTCGACGGCCATAGTATCCTTCCCGGTGCTCCCACTCCGCACCTCTTGGCTCCACCCCTCCATACCCTTGTCTCTCTCCGTATCTCCCTCCTCTCTCCTCCCTTTGGAAAGGCTCCAGATGGGGTCTTCCTCTTCCCCCTTCCACGATTTCCACCTCTTCTTCCTCCTTACGGATTTCAGATTTGGTGTTTTTCGCTTCGGGGCCCTTTGCCTCAGATGCAGCCGTTTGGGTTTGGAATTCCAACATCTTCTTCATCATATCCCGTAGGTCGGCCACTTGTCCTTCCATGGAAGACATCCTTTCCTCCACGGTTTCCTTGATTTGATTCATCTCCCCTTCGATCCTTTCTTCCAAAGCATCCACTTTTTTGGCCGCCATCGCAATCCGGAGTTTGCAGATTCACGAAATCTGATTTTTGAAGTAAAAAAACAGCAACTTCCCCTCTTTCCGGCCAAAAATCTGCTGCAGGAATTTTCCGAAATCAGCCCTCCACCGGTCCCAAGACTTGCTCTGATACCAATTTGATAGGAAATACTTGAGTTCGCAAGTAATCCCACCGGATCTACTTGAGTTCGCAAGCAAACCTAAGCAAAATTGATAAAAACAGCGGGAAAACACAATGAATTGGAGCAAATCAAACTAGGAACGATAGATTGCGACTTGGAAAATAAAGCAAAGCAAATGCAAAAGCAAGATACAAGAGATCCTCAATTCGAGAGGAGGATCGTCTCTCCCAAATCTCTAGACAAAATAGTTTAGAGCCCAAACCTCCAAGGAAACCCTAAATTCAATCAAGCAAAACATAATTCTCCCTAATCCCCTCATCCCCTTCAATACAAGAAATTTCCTAATTAGATTTCCTTCCCAATGCTTAAGCCGCCCCCTCCTCCTTGGTTTGAATTTGATTTTAGTGGGTGGGACCCACCCCTTTGGGCGGACAAGCAAGGGAGGAGGCGGATGAATTCCGCCTCCTATAGACCTGAACCGGCCCTTGGGCCGGCTGGGCCGGTTCAGGTAAAACCGGCCTATCATTTTAACTGTGGATAAGAATTTGTAGAAATTTCAATTACGGTTATAATTAATAAACTTAAATTGACTTGATCCTTTGTGATCCATATACTAGCATAAGGGTTGGGGAGACTATTTAGCTATTCAGAAACATGCAATTTGGAACTTTGGGTGGAATAAAATCTCTTTTTAGTTTTCAATTTGTGAGTGAATTTGGATGTGCACTTCCATCAACTGTTTTATAAGCGTGACTACCTAATTCCAGGAGAAACATCTCTTTGTACTAGTGTGAGGCTTAATTTTCTTATTTTTGATAATTTAATTGTTTGTTCTTATTTCATCTATAGAATTTGATATTGGCTTGATTAGCGCTCTTGATTTTAATAAAAAATTAACATCTTAGAAATTTAATTTGTAGAAACGAAATTACATTTACTTACTAATTTTATGTTTTTCTAAATCCATATTAAAATTCTCAGTCTCTTTCATTCATTTTGTATAGGTTGGGTTTTAATTCATGTTTTCTATTTATATTTAAAGAAAGCATGCGGTTAAAAAAATTGGTTGTTTGTGATTTGTGAATTCTCAAATTCTTTTGCATGTATTCATAATACACAACATATTAGTTACATTGTGAAGTCCAAATTTGAACCATCCTGCCAATTGATGGCATCTACCCTTCTCTCATTGTTAGCTGCTTATGAATGGCTTGATTCTTGGATAATTATTGGAGCTAGTTAGTATTTTATGTTAATATTGATGCATCCTTAACAATTTGTGATATTGAGATGAACCATCTCCATATGATCAAGAGTGCCAAGGTCATGCTTCAACCATCTCTGTGCAATGGTAAAATAATGATCCTTCTAAATCTACATTGTTAGATCATCTAAAGATCCATGCTAGAACTTCAATTAAGCTGTAGAAGATTAACACTAATCTCTATGCTTCTTCTAAGATCCAACCATCCAAATCAGATAATCTCCAAGACCGATCTTAAAACCTAACGCTTAATATGTCCTTTCGTTACCCCTAGTAGTATAATGGTCCAACACCATTCCTAAAGACATGTCTCAATCCACAATCATCCAATTAGCTGGAAGACAAAAGTGTTCCTAATTAAAGGGCATTTTACTCCAACACGAATCATGATGATGAAGTAACTCCTAACTACCATTCACTTCATTAAAATTACCAAACTATCCTTTAACCATAAAACAATAAACACTGTCCACAATGAGATGATAAGGTTAAAAATCCTCCTATTCTCCAAAAAGTCATAGATTTGTCATTTTTTCAGACCCGCTTACTAATTTGAACGTCAAAGTGTCTTCTTAAGAAGCCTTTCTCGGGGCAAGCGTCACCAATTATTGTGCATGTGTGTGCAATAAATGAGAGGTCGATATAGGTGGCATCTCTAATCATTTTTGACATATAGCAATTAATTGATCACAAGTTTGCTATCGTTAAACAAGGGAATTCGACATTCCTTAAACAATGTTTTAAATACCTTATGGTCAAGTGACATAATATTTGAAATGTTGGAGTGCTTAATCTCCCTCATCTGTAATGTTGAACCACTCGATAATAAGTGCCACAAAGCTTGATATCCACCCCTCACTGCTTATGGAGCTTAAAACATGGCTTAGGATTTAGATCTTCTGACGCCTGTTTTCACCTCAACTCGATGTTTATTGAGGATCATCATCTTGAAAACTCTTGTGTGGCAGCATTATATCGTCAGTCTTAGGTTCCACCACCTTCTCCTTAACGATTGTGATGTGATGATCTTCTTAACTTTGCCATTTAAGAAAGCATCCTTCTGTGAACTAGACATTTTCTAACCCTTATGTAGGGTTGAAGATGTAAAAAATATACTTCCAACATGAAATAAAGTTTTTTGTGCTACTTTTTGCGAGATAAGTTATGATGCCTCAAAAGAAGAGTTATTCTTGGGAGTAGATATCAATCTCCTATTTTACAGGATTTTTTGTGAGGCTTCTTCATTTTCTGTAATCATGCTATACATCTTATCTCTCTGAGGTTCATGATGTCTTCTATTGATGTTTACGAAAAATTCACATTTCCTTACAATCACGTTGATCATGACCATACCATTATACACATATTATATTCGTCCGAGTCGCCCCTATGCTGATTCTTCCCCGCTATGCTTATGGGACAAGCATAGACAGGGTTTTATTCCTTTCTCTACAGTGTCATTAACACCTTCACTGAGTTTGTCGAACTCTTTGTTGATCAATTCATTACTAATGAAAAGATTATCAAAGCTTTTCTCATTTCTCTGGCATTTACCAAGATGAGGGGAGTCATTGAAAGAACATTTGCTGAGTTTTTTGAGTGAGGCTTATTGAATCCAAGTAGTCAATTTAAAGTCTGTAGGGAAGTCTTTTTTGGAGGGCTTTGCCCTGAACTTGTACACAACCTTAATAAGATAAACAATTTGCTTATATTTGGAACTCAGCAACCATATTGAGATCACCATTAATGAAGCTGTCGACTCCTACTAATGATAACTCTCTCAAGGATTTAAGAAAAATGGCTAATAACAACAATTCAAATCACACTCAAAGTGTCAAAAATGGCCAATCTAAAGATCAAGATCTTTCTCAACAACATCAACATGCTGCTTAGTACATCTTGTTCTATGTCTTATTGGTTATGCCAAATGGAAAATGTGTTAAGTGGCTTAATCTGCTCTAGCTAAACAAAAGAAACTAGAACCAATACTGCAACATTCATAGTAGTTGCGTCACACTATTGAGGCTTCTTATCAACTCAAGGAGACCATGGAAGCATGTAACAAGGCTTTTTAGGTTGACTTCCTTAAGGCTTGAATACCTGTGCAAATGTTGATATATTTGGGGGAACACACACCATAATAATTACAAAATGACAAAAAAAAAAAATGAAATTAAGCAAGATGGAAACTAAGATGTTTTCTTCCTACATTTGGGGAGTGAACACAAAAAATGGTCATGCTCTAATAATTCCATTATCTTCTGTGACTTCTTATCATGAAGGAGCATAGTCTCCTATTAATATCCATTGGCCATAAATGTGGGTATTGTATTTGATAATGGGAGTTCTAAATTTTTCCTTTTTTTTTTAATCTCTCTTCATCAATATTAATCTCTTTAAAGTGAAATTATTACCAATTGTTGTACTTCTATATGGTTTGATGATTGCCAGGTAAAGTTATAATAAGAGGAGGATGTGTGTGGATTATACTAATCACAATACCTCTTTTTTATATTGACTAATATGTTGATGCCACTTATAAGCTTCAAATGCTTTATTTCATGAATGCTTATTCTATATACAATTAAATTTGGTTGAAAATGCTTAAGGAAGCTATTTCTTTCCCTACGGATAGAGGATTATAGTGCTATAAAGTTGCGCCTTTGACCTTAAAGATGTCTAATGTCTATTGAATAGGATCTTTAAAGATTTGATTGAGTAATTTGTAAAAGTGTATGTTGCTGACAATTTAGTAAAAAAATTCCATTGATCCCATCACTTTCAGGAAGTAGAACTATGCTTTCAACTTCTTCATTGATTCCACAGGCAATTAACCCTCACCAAGTGTTTTTTTTTGTGGTATTGCCTGGTAAATTTCTTAGGTTTATTATGAATTGCCAAGGAATAAATGCAAACCATAAGAAGATTAAAGTAACTTAAGATTGGGCTTCAACTAGCCATTGATATTGGAGTCTAGGACCTTACCATCCTTATTGACTCCCAATTTATTACATCATAGATTGTAGGCAACTTCAAAACCCAAAACAAGTAGCTGGGGCAATTCTTTGACTTTAGTCAAACATTTGTTAACCAAGATCAAGATCTTCAAGTAGTAAATCCTTAAGGGAAAAATGCTTGAGCATATGCTCTCTCTAAGATCATGATTGCGGTTGCTAGCAATCAATGCAAAAAGAGATTCCACTAAAAAATATCCAATGTCCTTGGGTAATAAACACCCTCTCTATCAATCAAGAGCCTTTGTAGATGGAGCTGATTATTTTCTTCAAGATGGAACCTTACGAACGGTCTAACCATCATTTGTTAGCTTCATTGGCATGCATCAAATGTCATTTTAATTGACAATAAACTCTACAGGATGGCTTTTTGAGGCCTTACCTCAAATGCATGCTTTTGTTTAGGCAAATGACACACTTCATGAAGTGAACTTTTGGAGTTGCGGTGAACACCTTGGCAGTAGAGGCCTTGTCTTTTTAATAGAAGAATTTTCTTGTCTATTATGAAGTAAGTTCCAATTGAGTTCACGAAAAAAAGAAGCAAATTAGGCCAAATACATTCAATCATGATCCATGTTCCACTTTTAGAACTCTCTTCCCTACAAAGCCTCTGATCCTTTACTCAATGAGAATCAATATAATGGGTTTTTTTTCCTATCACCTATGGCCAATGAAATATAGTACTTGCTTATGACTACTTTAATAAGTGTGTAAAGATTGAGCCACTCACTAAGTTATCATTTTCCACTTTGGACTATCAAGTATCCTTATTACTGATGATGGTGTACGATTCACAAGAAAATGATTCACAAATAAGCTGGCAAGAGCAAATAATCAATTTACTACATACAACAGTAACACATCCACATATGAATGGATAATTAAAGTCATGAACCGTATTATCTTGAGGGACTCAAAATGTGCTTAGAAAAGGTTGGGAGACAATGAGTTGATGAGCTATCTCGTGTTTTTTAGGCTTATTGCATAATAACATGAACTTCAACTAAGGTCTACAAAACTATCATTCTAGTTGATATTGCAATATAGAGCTTTAGAGTCAAGAATTTTAATATCTTTTAACATAACAACAATGACAAACTCTGTTATAATTTGCTCGAGTTATGGCCAGACTCACTCAAATAAGTTACCAATAAAGGTTAGGCTGCCAATAAAACCAAAAGGTTAAATCTTGACTTATCATGTTCAAAATTTGATCCTTTGGGGCCTTGAAGTAGCAAGGAAATCTCTTCTATGAAATAAACTTTCTGACTAATGAGAAAAACCTTATGTTGTTATTGCGGCCATGACATTCGAGATTTATAAGCTCAAGGGCTAGGAAGGCAAAATTCTCCCTTTGATGTTGAATGTAAAAAACCCCTAAAAATATTATGAATTTAATGTGGCATTTTATCTTTGTGGACTTTCTGTAAGAGTGCCTTTATATGAATATGTTAAATCAATCTTTGAAATTTATTTTCACAATCTCAAGTTGGGCTTTTATTACTTGGATAAGGCTGTATGTTGACCCTAAAACGGTTTGATAAATTTTAAGAGGATTAGATCTTCATGATCATGAGTCAGCTCATGTGTTTTTATGTTGTGACTTTTATTCTATTGAATTTTGATGGAATCTATTTGATGTCTGCCCTAACTGATTACAATTGTTGATTGGAACTCCAACTAATAGTTTAAATGGATGGCCTTAGAAGAAACCTTATATGGACTCCTATTTCGTAGGTAGCGCGTTGACCCCAAAAGTATAAGATCAATTCTTGGAGAATTTGTTCTTCAAGGTTTGACAAAGGACTAATTGGTTTTCAACTAGCTTAAGCTAACTTCCTACAAAATAGATCACTATTATCAAGTTAGGTTCAACCAACAATCTATGAAAGTGCTTAGTAATCATTGGAGTATTAATCACTGAGACAAACTTTTGTCAAAAGCTTAACCTAATTAGTTTCCTAGAAAAAGTGCATGAGGATGATGTAAGGCATTATAATTCTATGATATGCTATCTTCAACAAAATTACAACTCCTAATATAGTTGCATCATACCAAAAAGATATAGAAACACAAACCCAAGTAATCTTCATTTCCTTCGCCTTCCTTTTAGTGGCCTTCTCACTATCAGCAGATGTGATGTAAACTTCTTCATCATCGTCTTCCTCTACTCTACTGAGTAGAATACTTTGACACTTGATCAACTTCATAATTGTAAATGCAAATTCCCACATTTCTAGGTGTTGCTTAGATACCTTTATGAAATCCCATGATGAAGGCTCTTCTTGCTCTTTGCCCACCACTTTCTCCAATCGTTCCTTCTTCTGGATAGAGTCCTCTCTACAGCTAAGCTTATGATCGTACTCCACTGATTGTAAATTCTACTCTGCCTTGTGCATAGAAATAAGACATAATATCTCTAGCAATATCTACCTTAGATAATTTGATCTTCATATTAGAAATCATCGTATATGAGTTTTTATCTTGGAGTCATTGTGTGTCAACCTTGACTTATGATGGAGATCTTTCTCTTGCTCTTTTGACTATCCGGTCAAAGCCTTCTTAAGCTTCTCCTCACACTTAACAGTTTGATGTTGATTCTTCTCAAGCTGAAGATGAACGTGGTCAATCTTGACTTCTTTAGTTGAAAATCTCTTCAAGCTTCTTGTTGGCTTAACACTAATGTTCTCAAGATCCTTGGCTAGGCATACTAGCGCCTTCAAAGATTTCTCCATTTTGTTTTCCTGCTCTCAACCACTCTTTAGCCTATCAACTTCCGAGTTTTATTTGTCCATAAGAGTCCATAGAGAATAAACGGACAAACATAAAAAAAATGACAAGCATAGTCAACCCAATATATAGGCCTTTTTTACTTCAACCAGGTAATTATCGTGCTTACCACTCTGTCAAGTTGATAAGATCCCTCAGACCAGACATGCTCATGAAACTTCTAAATATCCTTTCAATCATTGAGACTAAATTTGAAAGACTACCAAGTTTCTTCGGCCATCTTCTTCAACACTTGGGTTTCTTTTGGGATTTTAAATGTCAAAACCATGGGTAGATCAAATTGAGAGCATATGAAGTTTTTTTTTATTGATGTTAATCTCAATGTCTGAAAAGCAATGCTTGTGTATTTTCGAAATATATTTTTTATAATATGTACAGAGCACATATTGGTTTAACTTTGAAAACGCATGAAATGCTAACTTTGAAGCATTCCTTGATATTATCTGCATAAAAATACATCTAATCATCTTAGCTGATTGACAGAGGAAAGACAGAGAAAACTTGATAGAAGACTATGCTTTTGCGCACCTTGTTTGTGAGAATTTAAATAGAAGTATCAAATTGTAATCGGATGGGAGTGATACCATAAACTGACATTTTTAACTTAGATTTGAAATGCATCAGTATCTTTTTTTTTTGGTAAAATATCTTTCAGCATCTCCAGCATAGTCTTTAATTTTTATTATTTAATCCAGTTCATCATTGTGTTAGTGGAGATCCAAGTAGCCACAAATAATTTGATAGAGCATTTCTCAACTCTAATTGATACCACTACCGTTGTTAGGTCTATAATGTAACTTACTTTAATTACATTTTAGAAGACCGGAAGATTTTAACTTCTTTCTTAGTCTCTAAAATAGGTCCATACTGGTCCCAAAACCCCTTCAAAATCATCTTGGTACTCTTTAGGTCCCTTCTATTTCTCATTTATTTTTGGTGTGTGATCTTTAGATTGCAAGGGAGGTTTTGGATGCGGCTGCTCGTTTCATTCGACCAGGAGTAACAACTGATGAAATTGATGAAGTGGTGCATGAAGCAACAATTGCTGCTGGTTAGTTTATTCTCATTTCCTATGAACTTTTATTTATGATGTTAGATAATGGTTAATTAGTGCTAGCATTTTAGAAATTTTAAGTTTTTTTGGGTATTTGCTTAGTACTTAGTTGGTTGAGCATTCGGGCCAATGTTCTTAGTTCTCAGGTGTTGTTTGGTCCATAATTTTGGTGTCATATCTCCTCATACCTGCTTTTGGTTACATGTGTGGACATATATTCTACAACTGCCATATGGGAGGTTGTTATATGCACAATAAAAAGCTTTCTAAATACACATAAGAAATTTATACACTACCACAAAATAGTATAAGAATGCGTGTCAGCTCTATTAGTTTGCTCTAAAGTTCTTATACAAAACACCTACTCTCAAACAAGAAAGTTTGACGAGAATGAGGTTCTCTACAATTCCCTATTACTAAAAAAAGCATACTTAAACCAAGTTGGACAAGTTGAATCAACTCTACCCGCTCTTGTGTGGGGAACTTCGAGGTTTCTCCATTGATAGCATCATTGGGTAGGACATGATATATAAAAATAGTCCAATCATCCTTGTAGTGCATATCCATCGCCACTAGTGCAGTTAATAAGTGCTTTAGTTAAGGAATGAGGGTTTGTTCAGGACAGTCTAAAAATATGAGTGGGAGTTAAGGATGATGTCTAGCTTCTAAACTTTGGATCTTGGCTCCATGGTTAACACATAACAAATCAAAGAGCGGATTTGATTGTTGGGAGCGACAAGGTGAACATAAAAATAAGTGAATATTATGCTTGAGGATAGAGTCCAAAATAGATAGGTGGGATCAACTATAAGAAAATGCAGTTGGGGTACGCTTATTTATATTAATATACCATCAATATTGCTCTACAAAGAATTCTCATACCCTTTTCCTATATGTTTTATACTCTAATTGTAGATTTATGATTTTTTGCATGGTTTTAAAAATCGGACCGGACCGGTCCGGTCGATCCGGGTCTACTAATGAAACGTTCTGTAGTAGAATCAGGTAAAACTGGCAGAATTGTTGGTTCAACCGGGAACCAGCGAACCTGCCGGTTTCGAAAGAATCGCTCGATTCATGTTGCCGTGAGTTTGAGCCATCGATGGGAAATCTAACGATTAAAATTACACTTTATAAACCTAATTAGTAAAATGAAAGCCCTAAAACAAATCATTGCTCGATTTTCCTTTGAGTTTCCTCTCCGAGAACGCAAACTTGCGAAGCCTACCTCTCCCGACTCTCCATCCTCGACATTTTGAAGCCGCTTCCGCTCGCAGTCTTGAAAGCCCCTTCTCTGGATTTCATCGAAGAGTTGCTGCTTGCACCCTCCTGTGATTTTCCTGTTTGTTTTCAGTTCATGTAGCTCACAGTCATGCTTCTCCGTCCCTTTTCTTTGTGAAATTTGAGATTACAAAATCCATCAAATGCTGAGAACGTTGGATTAAAGCTCACCCTCAGTCATCTTTGGCGTCGACCCAAGTAGCTTCCTACTCTTGCACGCTATATTCAATGCTGCAACTTAGTTTTTCCATTTTGATATAATAGCAGCATTTTCTGTAGGTTGAACTAAGGGTTTATATCATAGCGACATCTGCATCAAGTTTTATTTTTATGTGAAGCATTTTTTATTTTGAATGAAGTGAGAGCATATAGGCCACATCCCTGGTTTTTTTAACAATTGAAAATTGAGTCTAATGATTTGTGTTTAGCTTTGAGGAACAGCTTGAACGGACTGAAATTTGGTGGTGCGGCTACAATTTAATAAGTTTGAGGTTCTTGAAATTGAAGCCGATGTCTCACTATTTCTTGTTTGCTTTATGCTTCATCATGTTTTGATGTTATAAGTTGTTGCAAAGGGCGCACTACAGGTTGTGGCATTGATGAAACCACTAAGAAGCAACCTCACACATAATTGATTGACCAATATTTAAAATTTCATATCTTAGAGTGTAAGGTTATATCTTACATGATGATTCCTTCAAATATCGCATTTCTGCTTGTTATTTTCTATTTCCCCCTTTATTGTTGTTTCTAGTTTTAAAATCATGAGGATGTAAGAGTGTTTCAAATATGAAATTATGCTGAAATTCTTTTCTAAAGTGTTCCTACTTGTTGATAAGGCTGATTTTTTTGTAGTAGTCACACTATAAACCTAATTTCTCCATAAATTTTATGTTTTCTAAATCAATAGTTTGACTTATGTTGTATATTAATAATTTCTCTTGAAAGATAATATCTAATTTTTGTCACATATTTGGAATCATAACATCATTATTGTGTAAGTTTTATTATTTTTTAATAAAATTAATATTTATTACGTCATTTGGCGAACCTAGTTGAACCCCAGTCGAACCATCGAACTGTGAACCTCTTCTTCTTCCAGTTCGTTGTCCGGTCCAGTTTTTACAACCTTACTTTTTTGTTAAGAGAATAACTTTAGATGCAAGTACAACTAGAATAGATCATAGAGCAATCCTATCGTCCAAGCTAAAGCTATGAAGTTGTACATCAATCTCCATTATGAAGAAAAAAGGGTACCATGCAAAGTGGATTCCTAAAAGAATATATGATTTTTGGGTTGTTATGTATTGAAAGTGGATTTAAGGTTAATATAACTTGGCTCTGATAGCAACCTTCAAACACCTTTAATTTAATTAATATTTTCAAGTTAATTGATATTAATTATTATGTTTAATTCATCTATTATATTATTATTTCTTATTCAATCAATACCAATTAATAAATACAATTAACCATTATCTTTTTCCCCCAAATATTCTTGTCTGCAATTCCCGAAACTCATGACGGCAAAGAAACGAGGAAGATGCCATGCAAGCTTGATGGAGAAGGCATCAGCAGACTATGGGCGTGTGAACTAAAAGATGAGCTTGTGAGCGGTGAGGAAGTATTGAGAAGAATGTGCATGAAAAGATTTCGAGATGCTTGAGATGTGAGGCCGCCTGTAATTGTGTTGGTGAGGTCAGAGAAGGTTTGTTAGTGTTAGCAAGGCCCCCAATGCCCCCATTGTAGATCTACCCATGATTACAATTTGTTTTCCAATTGCAGTGTGATTTTCAATCAAATTGGGGTTTAGTTTTAAATTTCTCACTGAATTTATTTTATTTGGATGGTCTTTCACTTATTATTTGGCTCCAATTTCTCAGATTTTTTTTGGTTTAAATCAATTGAAGATGATTTCTTCTTTCTAATGGTCTTGGAATTGTGAAGTTAAAATTTGAATTGTGTGATTTTATACATTGCATCATTTATGTACTTTAGGAGTAAAAGCTCAAAATAGTCTCCCGACTATTAGTAAATATCCAATTTAGTTCCAGACATTCATGATAACCCAATTTAGTTCTCCGACTAGTAGAAAATGTCCCAATTTGGTCTCAAGGCTAAAACTAATTGTTTAAATTAACTCTAACAATTAAATGTGAGGGCATTTTTGGTGTTATGATTTATGTGAGATTATATTATTCTTTTATATTTGTTGTTATGTATCATATTAAAATAAATACAAAATTCATAATGAACGTTAACAAATTAAATAACAAGAGTGAATAATTAATAAATGTGGTTAACTTTCATTATAATTTTTTTATTTATTTTAATATAATAAATGACAAAATATTTAAAAATAATAATATTATCTCACATATATCCTAAAACTCAAAATGCACTCATATTTAACTATTGGGATTAACTTTAATCATTACTTTTGACATTGAGACAAATTTGAGATATTTTCTAATAATTAGAGGAGTAAATTGAAAATTTACTAATAGTCGGGAGACTATTTTGGGCTTTTACTCTTTACTTTAGGAACCTTGGACCCTTAGATGTCTTCCATTAGATTTTCTCAACATTCTGAATTTGATCAATATTTATTTAAACAAACTCTCTTATATCACCTTTGGTCACGTGATATATGAGATTTAATTCAATGCCTTTTAGTAAAATTTTCTTGCAGCTTATTTAAGTGTTCGGTGAAAATAGGAATCAACTACTTTGATAAGTGATAGGAAATACTTGAGTTCGCAAGAATCCCTAAAGGAATACTTGAGTTCGCAAGCAAACCTACCACTAATTGGAGGAAAAACAGCAATTTAACCACAAAATCTGAGAGAAAATCAATAGAAACGATAGATTGCGATCTTGGAAATAAAGCAAAACGACATTCAAAGCAAGATACAAGAGATCCTCAATTCGAGAGGAGGATCGTCTCTCCAAAATCTCTAGACAAGGTTGTCTAGAGCCCAAGCCTCCAAGAAACCCTAATTCTCCTCAAACATAACATAACCCCCTCTCTAATCCTCCTCCCCCTTCTAATACAAAAGATTTCCTAATTAATTTCCCTCCCAAAGCCCTAGCCGCCCCCTCCTATTTGATTTTGAAATTGTTTAAGTGGGTGGGACCCACCCATGGGGCGGAACCAAGGAAGAGGAGGCGGATTGGTTCCGCCTCCTGTAGGTGTGCTGGACCGGCCCCCTTTGGGCCGGCTGGGCCTGAACCGGCGTAACAATACCACCCTCCCAAAGAATCACCTTGTCCTCAAGGTGGAAGTCAGGAAACTGCTGTCTCACCCTCTCGTATGGCTCCCATGTGGCCTTGTAGTCTGGAAGGTTCTTCCACTTGATCAACACTTTCTTCGTCCCCTCCTCTTTCTGACAAACCCCCATCAGTTCTAAGGGTTCTAGAACCACCTCTAAATCCTCAGTAAGTGTCGACGGTAACTCGGGGTTGGCTATATATTCTCCAATGGCCTTTCTCAACTGTGATACATGAAAAATCGGATGTATAGTCGCCGTGGATGGTAGTTTCAACTGATATGCTACTGCCCCAATCTTCTCCAGCACTTCATAAGGCCAGAAATACCTTGGAGCCAGCTTCTCATTCCTTATGTTGGCAACTGTCTTCTGTCTATAGGGTCGTAGCTTCAAGAACATCCTCTCCCCCACTTCAAATTGGATGTCCTTCTTATGCCCGTCAGCTTGTTTCTTCCTAATCTATTGAGCTCTCAGTAGATGTCTCTTCAACTCCTCTAGCACTCTATACCTTTCCTCCAGATACTTCTCAACTAAAGAAACTGGAGTACTGCTACTCCCAAAGTGCACCAGGTGGGGAGGATCTCGTCCATACAACACCTTAAATGAGGTCATCTGGGAAGCAGAGTGAAAATATGTGTTGTACCAGTACTCCGCCCATGATAGCCACCTGGCCCATAGCTTGGGTGTCTCTGACACAAAGCATCTCAAGTAAGTTTCCAAACTCCTGTTGACTACTTCCGTTTGGTCATCTGTCTGTGGGTGGTAAGCTGTGCTCCTCTTCAGGACTGCCCCTTGTAACCTAAACAACTCCTTCCAAAAGTGGCTGAGGAACACCTTATCTCTATCTGATACTATCGCCTCTGGTACTCCATGCAATCTGATCACTTCTCTGATGAAAGCTGAAGCTACTATCACCGCTGTGTAAGGGGTCGGAGGGGGGTGAAATGAGCATACTTGCTCAATATGTCCACCACCACTAGAATCACCGTGAAACCTTCTGAACGGGGCAGCCCATCAATGAAGTCCATGGATATCTCCTCCCATACACGTCCCGGTAGAGCCAACGGCTGTAGTAGTCCTCCTGGTGACAGCCATGCATTTGTTCCTCTGACAGACTTCACATCTGTCTACCATCTCCTCTACATCTTTGTGCATCCCCTTCCAGTACAACTCCGAAGCTAGCCTCCTGTATGTCTTCTGCACGCCTGAATGGCCCCCTATAGCGCTTCCATGAAACTCCTGGAGCAAGTTCGGGATGTGGATTGAGATTCGGGGCATCACAAACCTCCCTTGATATAGCAGTCTGTTCCCCTCCAATGAGTACCTTGGGTGGCTACCCTCTTCCTTCAGCAGATCTGCCCTGATCTTCCCCAAAGTCTCATCTCTAGCACTTTCTTCTCTGATGGCCTCCCAATCAAGCATCAAAGGAACAGATAGTGTCACTGTCTGCAGCTCCCCCATACACCTGGACAAGGCATCTGCCGCCTTATTCTCCACTCCTGGTCTATACTGAATCTCAAAATCGTACCCCAGTAACTTGGACAGCCATCTCTGATGCTCCTCTGTCACCATCCGCTGCTCCAGTAGGTATTTCAAACTCTGCTGATCTGTCCTGACGATGAAATGTCTCCCAAGTAGGTAGGGTCGCCACTTCTGGATGGCCAAAACGATGGCCATTAATTCTCTCATGAACTGACTTCAGCCTGGCTCGAGCATTCAACACCTGGCTGAAATAGGCATAGGCCTACGATTCTGCATAAGTACAGCCCCCAACCCGTATCCGGACGCATCTGTCTTCACTATGAAGATCTGAGTGAAATCTGGCAAGGCTAGGATCGGCACTGTAGTCATAGCCTTCTTCAAACTCTCAAATGCTGATGTGGCTGCTTCCCCCCATACGAACCCGTCCTTTAACTACTCAGTGAGTGGCCATGCTATAGTGTTGTATCCCTTGACAAACCTTCTGTAGTAACCTGTCAGTCCTAGAAATCCCCTCAACTCCTTCAGATTTTTTGGCACTGGCCACTTTAATGTGGCCTCGATTTTAGACTGATCTGCTGCCACTCCTTTTGATACAACATGGCACAAATACTCTACACTGGCCTGTGCAAAGCAGCACTTCTTCAAGTTAGCCCTCAACTGGTGCTCCTGCAGCATTTCTAATACCCTTTTTAGATGCTCCCAATATTCTTCTTCCGTCCTGCTGTAGACTAGAATGTCATCGAAGAATACCAGTACAAATCGTCGTAGATAAGGTTTGAAAACCTTATTCATCAGTGCCTGGAAAGTGGCTGGAGCATTGGTGAGGCCAAAGGGCATCACCAGGAACTCATAGTGTCCCTCATGAGTTCGAAAAGCAGTTTTAGGCACATCCTCCTTCTTCATCCGGATCTGATGGTATCCTGATTTCAAGTCTATCTTGCTGAAGATCACTGTACCACTCAATTCATCCAACAGCTCATCAATAACGGGAATAGGAAACTTATCCGGTACAGTTTCCTTGTTGAGTGCCCTGTAGTCCACACAAAATCGCCAACTGCCGTCTTTTTTCTTTACCAATAGCACTGGACTAGAGAAAGGACTGATGCTCGGTCTGATGATGCTGGCCTCCAACATCTCTCTAATTAGCTTTTCAATCTCATCTTTCTGAAACTGGGGGTAGCGATAAGGTCGTACGCTGATGGGTGATACTCCCTCCCTCATAATGATGGCGTGCTCCTGCTCCCTCTGCGGTGGCAATCCCTGAGGCGGTTGAAATACCTCATGGAACTGCTGAATCAAAGGCTGCATAGAGAGAGGTATGTCCCCTCCTTCCAATCTAGCTCCCTCCAAACTGTGTAGCTCCACCAAGTATCCTCCGCCCGCCAACTGTATATCCCTCACCATAGTTTTAAGAGAAACCATGGATTTGGATAGCCCCACATCTCCCTTAATCACCACCTTTCTTCCATCAACTGTCAACTCCATCGTGAGTGCTCTCCAATTCACTTTGGTGTCTCCCAAAGTCTGCAGCCATTTCATCCCCAGGATGATATCTGTACTCCCAAGTTCCAGTGGAAGAAAATCTTTCCTCACCTGAATCCCCTGGATGGTCAGTAGCACTCCTCTGCAAATCCCCTGGCATTTCTCCACCTTCCCCGTACCCATCATCACCCCGTAACTACCGATATCTACCAATTTCACGCCCAGTTGGTCGACGACCTGAGTGGAAATGAAATTGTGGGTGGCCCCATTATCAATCAACACCACTACTGCCCTGTCCTCTATCTCCCCCTTCACTTTCATGGTATGATTCGTAGTGAACCCGACCGCTAAGTTCAGGGAAACATCAGCTAGATCCAAATGCAGCTTCTCTTCGTCCTCCCCCACTATCCTGCTCTCTCCTCCCTCTTCAGTTTCCTCGTCATCACAGACGGTGAGAACCTGAAGAGTTCGGTCCTTACATTTATGCCCTGGCATGTACTTCTCATCATACCTAAAACATAGCCCCTTGGCCCTCTTCTCCTGTACCTCCTTTTTAGTCAGCTTCTTAAAGTTTCCCTCAAGCCCTCCTCCTACAGACTTCTCCTTTGATGCTTCTCGTGAACCTCCCGGTATAGCCCCTTTGGGAGCTAGAAAGGTAGTCGTCATCCTGTAGAATCCCCCAGAGCTACTGCCTCGAGCCCCCCTCTCCAGATGCTTCTGGTCCTCAACCAGCTGTGCCAACTCTATGGCCTCCCCCAAGTCATGCGGTCTCATCACTCTAACAGCTGCTCTGATCTCGGGTTTGAGCCCCTTCATGAAGTTCCCCTCGAGCACGGTCTCAGAAAGACGATCCAGCTTGCTAGCTAGGTACTCAAATCGATCACGGAACTCTGCCACTGTCCCCTCCTGCGTCAGGGCAAAGAACTGCTCGTAGTAGTCTCCTCCCCTACGGGTTCGGAAACGCTCTAACAGACAGTCTTTGAACTCCCTCCAGCTTCGAATGGGTCGCCTCATGTCACGCCACTGGTACCACGCCAGTGCCTTCCCTTCTAAACACAATCCTGCCGCTGTCAGTTTCTCCTCCTCCGTCAACCCGTTGACGGCAAAATATCGTTCCACCTTGTAAATCTAACCATGGCCATCCTCGCCCTCAAAGATGGGCATTTTCAGTTTTCTCACCTTGGGATCTCCTCCGTATCCCCGATATCCTCCAAATCCTCCCGTTCCTCGAAGAGGAGGTGCTCCCAAGTGTCCCAATCGTCCCTCCTGCGATTATACCCGAACCCTTCCTCATATTCCCCTCTTCTTCCTTCAAAATCAGCACCCCTACGGTGAATGTCTTCCCTTCTTCCAACAAAATCAGCACCCCTTCTGTCGTACCCCATGCTCATCTCTTCTTTGAAAAGCGGTTCTAGAGGTGGCATGTCGTCCTCCCCCTCAAGAATCTCCACATCCGGATTTTTCCTCCCCGAGACGGGTTCGGATTTCCTCCTATGCCATGGCCGTCGATGGTCTCTCTTACTTCTGATGTCGTCGGATTTGTCTTCATCTTAATTAATTTCCTCAACATTTCCTCCATAACGGTGAACTTCCCTTCCAACCTTTCATTGTTGGAGGTGATTTGATTTTGAAAATTAAAAAATTTTCCCTCCAAATCTGATTTCAATTGCCCGATTTCGCCTTCCAGACTTCAACCTTCTTCCCGACCATCTTTCCTTCAAGAATCACGAAAATTTTTTTTCTAGATGCCAAAAAACTTGCTGTAATTTCAGGATTTCAGCCGCCGATGGTCCCAAAACGACGCTCTGATACCAATTTGATAGGAAATACTTGAGTTCGCTAGAATCCCTAAGTGAATACTTGAGTTCGCAAGCAAACCTACCACTAATTGGAGGAAAAACAAAAAATTAACCACAAAATCTGAGAGAAAATCAATAGAAACGATAGATTGCGATCTTGGAATAAAGCAAAACGACATTCAAAGCAAGATACAAGTGATCCTCAATTCGAGAGGAGGATCGTCTCTCCAAAATCTCTAGACAAGGTTGTCTAGAGCCCAAGCCTCCAAGAAATCCAAATTCTCCTCAAACATAACATAACCCCCTCTCTAATCCTCCTCCCCCTTTTAATACAAAAGATTTCCTAATTAATTTCCCTCCCAAAGCCCTAGCCGCCCCCTCCTATTTGATTTTGAAATTGTTTAAGTGGGTGGGACCCACCCATGGGGCAGAACCAAGGAAGAGGAGGCGGACTGGTTCCGCCTCCTATAGGTGTGCTGGACCGGCCCCCTTTGGGCCGGCTGGGCCTGAACCGGCGTAACAATAAGCTTGTTACTTCTATTAAATTTGTTATTTATACTATAAAAGTTAATATTCTTGATCAACCTATCCACAAAATTTGAAATTAGAAATGATATAGTTTGCGTGATGGTAGAGGAAAAAATGATATTACCCTTTTGGGTCCTATAACTTATTATTGGTTTTAGGGGAAATGTCCATATAATTCCTGATATTTGATACTTTCAATGCATACTTGGCTTACACTATATGTAAACATTCATTACAACCGTTTTACTTGTTTAGAAAAGTCTATATATTGAAAACTGCAAGGAAAATAACTTTTTTCATGTTGATAGTTGGGGGAGAGAATAATGTGGAGTAGAAAGGGAAGGGGTCAAAAGGGGTTAGACCTTGGGCTACATGACTAAGTAGTGTGTAGAAAGAGTTTGCTCAAATTAGAGTTATTTTGGCCTGAAGCACTCAACATGGATGAACATTGTTGAAGAATTCATATATTGACCACAAATGGTTGGAATAAAGTCACCGATCACGATGATGGAAATTTAGAAATGGTCAGTTGTCAATACCAAAAATAATAGAAGTGTATACAATAAAGAAAATTGAAATGAATTGCATGCATGCTTCATTTATAAGCTATTTCCTTGTATACTTAGCACAAAAAAGGATTGCTAATGCAATGCTCCAATAAAGAGTTTAAAGACTACTTCACTGATATCCTATATTTTCAACTACTTTACATGATCATTTTGTTACATTTAGAGAATTGGAGAGAGAAAAGGCTTAATTTTATTGCACAAAATTATTCCTATTTATGGATCTATACACGATATCTTAATAAAAAATAAATAATTATAGAATCATGCATAATTACCCTAATATAATCCTTCCTAAATCAGCCACCAAAATATGGAAGGAGATTGGCATGATCCAGGTGAGCTTCCCACGGATTCCCATTCTGGCCGTGGGATCAATTGTTAAGGGACGACTGGGATTTAACAGAGATCAGGGTGTTCCAGGTGAGCCTCCCACGGATTCTCATGATGGTCGTGGGATCAAGTGTCAAGAGACGGCTGGGATTTAACACTCCTTCTCAAGCTGAAAAATATAGATCTGTCATTCCCAATTTGGTACTTAGTCCCAAAAAGGTAGAGTTATCGAGTCCCTTAGTTAGAATGTCTGCAAGCTGATCTTTTGATGAGACATGATAGATGCATATAAGACCACTGTTTAATTTTTTTCTTTATGAAATGTATGTCCACTTCTATCTGCTTGGTCCTGTCATGCTGAATTGGATTATGAGCTATATTGATTACTGATTTTTTGTTACAGTGTAGCTTCATAGGTCCTTCCCATTTGATCCTTAAGCCTTCTAGAATCATCTTGATCCATAATAGCTCACATTTTTTCAAGGTCATGGCTCTGTACTCTTCTTCTGCACTAGACCTTACCATTACGCTTTGTTTCTTGCTCCTTTATGTAACAAGATTTCCTCAAAAAAATGTGCAGTATCCTTAGGTAGATCATCTATTTACTGGTGATCCTGCGTAATCTGTATTAGTATATGCTTCTGGGATTATTCCACGGTCTTTTCTGAAGAAAATCCCTTTACCTTGATTACCTTAAAGATAGTGCAGTATTCTGTCTACAGCTTGCATGTGAGTCTGCTTTGGATTTTGTATGAACTGGCTGTCCATTCTTACAACAAAGGTTATATCTACTTTGGTGTGGGAAAGGTAGATCAATTTTCCCACAAGTCTTTGGTAAGCTCTCTTATCTACGTCTGGATCTTCTTTAGCTTCCCCCAATTTGAGATTTGGTTCTACTGATGTTGGTGCCGATTTACAAGCTATTTTATCTGTTTCTTTAAGAAGATCATTAATATATTTCTGTTATGAAATGAAGATTCCTCTACATGAGTGAGCCTGATGCAGGACTACGATGCTTTTAAATGAAAACTAGGACTTGCACAACTTATTAAAAGAACATTACGTGATTAAATCTACTAGCAAGAGAAACGAAGAGATAAAACAAAGGAGAGATGCTTGCGTTTAGGCCAAACTACATATAAAAGACTTGCACAAACAAAATAGATTAGAAAATTAAATTAAGGCTAACATAGTAAACGTTCATTCATAATCCCTTGATTAACAATGAGATTAATAGCAAGAAAGTGCACTTAATAAAACCCTACGTTTACTAGGCTTTAGCAGGATTAAGCAGAACGATCCCTTGCGTTTCTGTCATCATTCACAAAGTTAGAGAGCAACGAAGTAATTGAAATGAGAAAGAAAGGTCAACCGTTAGGTGGTGGGGAATCGTCGCCGGAGGAAGTCCTTTGATTTGCTAATGATGCCGGCGATGATTGGTAGAAGACGATGGATGCAGTCCTTGAGGGGAGATGGTGACACAATCGGGAAGATGGCGGGCGTGAAGCGGCCGACGATAGTCCACTTTCCTTTGGACCTTTGGTCGTCAATTGTATCAACTAGAGGAATGTGAATCCGCCCAAAGTATTCTTCGACGGTGGTTTCGTAGTCAAACCCTACGTCGAAGAAGGGGGAGCGGAGTATATCAATGTTATCTTGATCATCTAGCACCAAGCCCGAATCCCAAGGGCGAGCTTCCATTCATAGCGATTGGGCCGGAGGATGGTTGAAGTCGATTAACCTTTGCTGTCCTTGAAGTATTGTTGTGAGGGAGGAGGAGTTTTCTCTTGAAATCCAAGGGAAAAGAGGAGGGGAAGGTGGCCGGCCAAGAGGGGGCGGGTAGGGGAGTTAGGGTGAGGGTTTTAGGAGAGGGTTCAAATTCTAAAATCTGAAATTATCCTCAGATTTTTGAAATTAGGAGGGAACTAGGATAGGAAATTAAAATAAGGAAAGGGGGAAGATTGGAGAGAGAGAGAGAGAGAGAGAGGGGGCGGGTTATGGGTAAGGGGCCGGCGGCTATAGGAAGGGGAGAGGGGGCGTGGGGGCTTAATTAGGGATTGCCTAATTTAGAATAAGTAAATTAAGAAGGCTCTAATTAATCCAATTGGAATTTAAATTCAATTTAGAATTATATTAGGCAACTTTCCAAAAATAGGATTAGTAATTTTGGAAAGTTTCCAATTGGAAATCAAATTGAATTTAAATTTATATGGCTTTCCTAAATTCAATAAAACAAATTTGGAAACCCAAATAGAGAGGGAAGGGCCAAGGGGGCCGGCGGTATGGGGAGGTGGAGCTTGGAGGGGCCGGCGGTGGTGAAGGGGGGGGGAGGGTCGGTCGTGAGGGTAGGGGACGGTGGGGGAGGGGTTCGGTTTGGTGGAGGGAAGGGGGAGGGGGAAGGGGCCGTGGGTTGGGGAAGAGGGGAAGGGGAAGGGGAAGGGAAGAAAAAGAACTAAACGTTGAAACCACGAACCTGACACATCAAAGTTGGTGGGTAATGCACTCTCTTCTCCAAAGGATCGCTCCAAGCTCTCAAACTCACATATGCAGAAATTTTTTTATAATAATCATTCATTAACCAAAACAATACAATAGGGGCCTTTAAATAGCCTCAAACAAAAGACAAAACGAAAAGACAAACATGCCCTCTTGGGCTTACAAGCAAACCACCCTAAAGTAAGGGTACAACAGTAAACTAAATAAAAGAAAACAATAACATAATAAAACTCAAAAATATAAAGACTCGATCATGGCCGTAGATCGACGACGCCGTAGATCGACGACCACGTCTCCGGTAGACTTTCCAAGTGTGGATGTCCTCATCAGAGCCACTTCAATTCTAAAATTTTTTTTTAATCTACCAAATTCTTTGATCTCAAACTCAAGGCAAGACATTTTTTAGAATCACTTTTTCTTTTTCATCATTTTCAATCAAGATGATATCATCCACATAAACTAATAAAATTATAACTCCTCTTGAGTCTGCGTGTTTGAAGAATAATGTATGGTCCCATTGGCTTTGTCGATATTCATTGAGTAGCATAACTTTGAGAATCTTCTAAACCAAGCTCTAGGTGACTACTTTAGCCTATATAGAGCCTTTTTAAACCTACACACTTTGTCACCGTCAGATTGTTTCCTTGAATCCTGTTAGAATCTTCATAAATATTTCTTTCTCCAAGTTCCCGTGTAGGAATGTATTTTTGACATCCAACTGTTCTAGATGCCAGTTATAATTAGCTGCTAGTGAGAGCAGGATTCTCACGGTGTTCATCTTGGCCACATGTGCAAAAGTTTCCTAGTAGTCAATGTTGTACGTCTGAGTGTTCTCTTTCGCTACCGATCTTGCCTTATATCTTTTCAGTGTACCATCCGCTTTATATTTCACAGAGAACACCCATTTGCAGCCGACTAATTGTTTTCCTACTGGTAGGTCGGTGATCTCCAAGGTATTGTTCTTCTCCAGGGCCTGTATTTCATCTTTCATGACACTTTTTCAATTTTCATCAGATAAGGCCTCAGAAATATTATTAGGAATATAAATATCATTTAGTGTGACCATAAAACTTTTGCGTGAAGGTGAGAAGTTATGGAAGGATACAAAGTTGGTTATGGGATACATGCGAGATTTTTTTTTGGTGAACTTGTATTTACCTCAATTTTAGGAGACTGTTCAGATTTTTGGATCTACCATGGAGCATAGTTTGGAGTTGTTCACTTGGAATATACTTTTTCAAATCTTATGTTATCCATAATAGTTTTATCCTCAGTTTCTCTAACTTTGATTTCAAGTTTATGTTGATTGGTTTGAGGTGGAGCTGGAAGGTCAAGAGGGGCAAGCTCACTTTCCTCATCTTCCTCAATTTCAATCTCCCCATGAAGATGAGGTTTGGTGAAATAAGATTTTTGTTCGTCAAAAGTAACATCAATAGATACAATAATTTTCTTGGTGGAGGGGTGATAACACTTACCTCTATGGATGGATGAATATTCGGCAAAGATACATTTGAGTGCTCTTGGAACTCATTTCCTCTATTTTGGTGCAGACTCAGAAATCCTATACCTAGAACACATTGGAATGAGATCTAAAGGTTGCCTAGGTTTGTACCCGTACACAATCTCAGAAGGACTTAGGCCAGTGGTTCGGTTAATAGAATTGTTATAAGCAAACTCAGCAGTGGGTAAGATAGAATCCCAATCCTTAACGTGCTCACCAACCAGAGACCTTAATAGATTACCTACGCTCCTATTAACTACCTCGGTCTGACCATCGGTTTGTGGATGAAAGGCAGTAGAGAATTGTAGCTTTGTACCCAATTTCATCCAAAGGGTTTTCCAAAAGTAGCTAGTGAACTTAACGTCCCTATCAGACACAATGGTTTTAGGTAGGTCGTGCAGGCGGACAACTTCATCGAAGTAAAGTTTGGCAATACGGGAGGCGTCGGAAGTTTTGGAGCAGGGTATAAAATGAGCCATCTTGGAAAACCTATCAACTACGACACAGATGGCATCATTTTTGCGAAGAGTCTTTGGCAGGCCTAAAATGAAATCCATGCTAACGTCCTGCCAAGGACAACTAGGGACAGGCAACGGAGTGTACAGACCGGTGTTCTGCTTACGCTGTTTGGCTAGCTGACACGTGTGACACCGGCTAACCAGTCTACCAACATCCCTCTTCAGGCTGGGCCAAAAGAAGCGATACTCCACGGATTCTATAGTTTTATCTCGGCCGAAGTGCCCGGCGAGGCCTCCGGCGTGGAGTTCCCAGACCAGAAAATCCCTTAAGGAGGTGCTCGGTACGCAAAGCTTTTGAGCTTTAAAAAGGTAACCATCCTCCAGAAGGAAATCGTCCACAAGGCGCGTGCTTCCTGTGGACAAGAGAGAGTATGTTTCTTTGAAGTCGGGGCAGTCTAAATAATCTTTCCTAATTTGATCAAAACCCACGACCTCGGCCCTCAACGCAGTGGTAGTCATCATGCGACGACTGAGGGCATCGGCAGCTTTATTCTCAACTCCTGCCTTATGTCTAAGGGTATAAGTGTACTCTTGAAGGAATTCCACCCATCGACCGTGGCGTGCGTTCAACTTCTTCTGGGAGTTGATATAATGCAAAGCTTCGTGATCCGAGAAAATGACGAATTCTTGCGGGAGCAAGTAATGTCGCTAATAGCGGAGGGATTGGATCACGGCATAGAATTCCTTATCGTAAGTGGAATATCGCTGCCGAATATCATTCAGTTTCTCACTGAAGTATGCTACAGGATGACCTTCCTGGGAGAGGACTCCTCCAATTCCGACCCCCGAAGCGTCGCAGGTCACTTCGAAGACTTTGGAGAAGTCAGGAAGTCTCATTACTGGGGCCTCCACCATTCTTTTCTTAATGTCCTCGAAAGCTCTAGTGGCGGCCGGGGTCCAATGGAAATCACCTTTTTTTAGGCAATCAGTGATAGGAGATACGATTGTGCTGAAATTTCGTATGAATCTCCTATAGAAGGTGGCCAATCCGTGGAAGCTGCGGACTTCCCGGATGTTCTGAGGAAGGGGCCACTCAACTATGGCTTTTACCTTCTCGGGGTCAGCAGAAACCCCGCGAGCCGATACGATAAACCCTAGAAAGATGACTCGATCTACGAGGAAAGTACACTTCTTGGGGTTAGCGTATAACTGCTCCTTCCTTAAAACAGAGCAGACTTGTTTAAGGTGGTCAAGGTGTTGCTCCACAGAATGACTATAAATAAGAATGTCGTCAAAGTAAACAACGACAAACTTACCCATAAAAGGACGCAACACTTGGGTCATAATTCTCATAAAGGTGCTTGGGGCATTACTCAACCCAAAAGACATGACCATCCATTCATAAAGACCGTCCTTGGTCTTGAAAGCAGTCTTCCACTCGTCACCGGGTCGGATCCGGATTTGGTGGTATCCACTTTTAAGATCGATCTTGGAAAAGAGGGTGGCACCCGTCATCATATCCAGCATGTCGTCTAATCTAGGAATAGGAAATCGATATTTGACAGTGATTTTGTTGATAGCACGACTATCAACACACATTCTCCAAGATCCGTCCTTCTTAGGGGTGAGAAGGGCAGGCACCGCGCAGGGACTAAGACTTTCCTTAATGAAACCTCGCTGCAGTAATTCGTCTACCTGCTTTTTAAGTTCGGCATGCTCCGTGGGGTTCATGCGATAGTGTGGCAGGTTCGGGAGGGAGGCTCCAGGGACTAAGTCTATAGCATGCTGAATGTCTCGAAGAGGAGGTAACTGATCAGGGAGGTCATCTGGGAAGACATCAGCAAATTGTCCTAAGATAGGTTGGACTTCTTGAGGAATGGGGTCATCAGATTCGGTGGGAATCTCACGACCCACTAAAGCGTATAGAGGTGCACCACGAGTGACCTCAGAGTCCAGAACCTTGGCGGTGACCAAGTTTAGTCCTTTCTTGGACTTAAGGGGGTGGGGTTTAGGTTCTTCCTTGACCCGGGGCTGCAATGGTACAAGTTTAATCTTTTTACCCGCATGTTCGAATACGCAGGTGTTCGAACGCCCATAGATGTGGACATCATTATCAAAAATCCAAGGTCGCCCCAAAAGAATTTGTCGAACATCCATAATCAGAACATCGCACCATACGTTCTCCTTATAGGTGGCAAAGGAGATAGGTACGAGACTTCGTTCTTTCACCTCCAAGGCAGTGGAGTTGACCCAAGATACCTTATACGGACTGGGGTGAGGAACGGCAGAAAGGCCTAATTTGGACACCATGCTGGAGGAGACAGCATTGATGCAACTGCCACTATCTACGATGACCTTACAGTTTTTATCTTTGATTTTGGTGTAGGTGTGAAAGATAGAAGTCCTACGCCAGTCATCGGAGGTAACAGGGTGTGACAGCGCACATCTCACCACGCAGATGGGAGATGTGTCCAACTTCTGAAGGCAATGGAGGACGGTGGCGTCCTCGTCCTCCTCGAAGAAATCACCTTCTTCTTCAACTTGGTGAACTTGATCAACCTCGGGCTCAGGATCCTCCTCAGTGATTTCCTCGATGATGGAAACTTTGTAGGGACTGGAGCACTGAGAAGCGATATGCCCATATCCCTGGCAACGAAAGCATTTGGTCCCGGGACTGGACCGAGGGCCATCCGGGGAGGGAGGTTTACTTCTAAAATCAGGTCGGGGTGCAGGGGAACCCGTGGGAGGTCGAACGCTACTACCCGGAGTAGGTCGGGTAGTAGAAGAGTGCGGGGTGGAACTACCAGACGGTCTGTAGGAGGGTCTAGGGTCGTGATGACGGTTAGAATGCTGGGATCGACTCTCCTCTAAGTCAAGTACTAAACTATACGCACTTTCTAAGGTTGTGACATTTCGGGCGAACAGTTCGTTGCGAAGGTCCTCTCGCAATCCGGTACGAAACATGGATAGAATCTGCGCAGGGGTAGTGGAGGTCTCCCCTTTGCAACGGATCAGAAAATCATCGAAAGAGGCGATGTAATCCTTGACGGGTTTGCTACCCTGAGTCAATCTATGCCACATATCTAAGAGCCTAGGGAAGTACGAGGGAGGGAGGTTCTTCTGCTTAAGCTCACGCTTCATCGACAGCCAATCAGTGATGGGGTACTCATTGCGAGACTCCCTAAGACTTTCTAAGTTAGACCAGAACTGACTAGCTCTACCAATGAGTTTCATACTGGCGAAACTGACTTTTCTAGCCTCGGAGATGTCATACCACCTAAAGAAATTATCCATACCTTTGATCCAGTCCAGAAAAAGCTGGGGATCTAGGGTACCATCGAAAGTGGGTGCATCGACCTTGATGTTTTTCATCAGGGGAAGATCAGGGTCGTGGTGGTGCTCTTGTCTATGGTGGGGAACTCGATGAGGAGCTCGAGTGTGCCCCTCATCCATAAAAGGATCGTCCCCATACATAGAGGGAGGTCTTGAAGGAGTGTATGGGATAGGGTGAGTCCTACCATGCTCTATTGTGTCAAGACGATCGGTGGTGGTTCTACGAAATTCCGCGAGATCGGCTTGGTTTTCCTTTAACTGTTGGCTAATAGCACTCATTTGACCTACCAACAGGTCTAAAGTCCTTCCAAGTTGTTCGGGATCCATTCCTAAGTACTAGGGAGGGTTTGGGGGTGACAACTAGGAGGGGACAGCAAGTGTAAGTGCAGGCAATACACCCTAAAATGTTACTAACTGCTGCAAGAAACTTAGGGGCAGCACTCTATGCTAAGGTGTTAAGTCTCCTCATCCACTAGCAAGGTTAAGGGGTTAAGGACAACACTTAGATACCACAGAAAAGGCTTTATAACACACTAAATGCATGCAGAAATTTAAAGTACAGCAAACAAAAATTGAATTTTTAAATAAATTTAAGGATGCGATGCATGCAAAATTAAATAGACTAGCAAGGTAGCAACCTAGGGTGATTTTCTAGAATGCAATCCTAGGTTAACCATGCTCTGATACCAGATGATGCAGGACTACGATGCTTTTAAATGAAAACTAGGACTTGCACAACTTATTAAAAGAACATTACGTGATTAAATCTACTAGCAAGAGAAACGAAGAGATAAAACAAAGGAGAGATGCTTGCGTTTAGGCCAAACTACATATAAAAGACTTGCACAAACAAAATAGATTAGAAAATTAAATTAAGGCTAACATAGTAAACGTTCATTCATAATCCCTTGATTAACAATGAGATTAATAGCAAGAAAGTGCACTTAATAAAACCCTACGTTTACTAGGCTTTAGCAGGATTAAGCAAAACGATCCCTTGCGTTTCTGTCATCATTCACAAAGTTAGAGAGCAACGAAGTAATTGAAATGAGAAAGAAAGGTCAACCATTAGGTGGTGGGGAATCGTCGCCGGAGGAAGTCCTTTGATTTGCTAATGATGCCGGCGATGATTGGTAGAAGACGATGGATGCAGTCCTTGAGGGGAGATGGTGACACAATCGGGAAGATGGCGGGCGTGAAGCGGCCGACGATAGTCCACTTTCCTTTGGACCTTTGGTCGTCAATTGTATCAACTAGAGGAATGTGAATCCGCCCAAAGTATTCTTCGACGGTGGTTTCGTAGTCAAACCCTACGTCGAAGAAGGGGGAGCGGAGTATATCAATGTTATCTTGATCATCTAGCACCAAGCCCGAATCCCAAGGGCGAGCTTCCATTCATAGCGATTGGGCCGGAGGATGGTTGAAGTCGATTAACCTTTGCTGTCCTTGAAGTATTGTTGTGAGGGAGGAGGAGTTTTCTCTTGAAATCCAAGGGAAAAGAGGAGGGGAAGGTGGCCGGCCAAGAGGGGGCGGGTAGGGGAGTTAGGGTGAGGGTTTTAGGAGAGGGTTCAAATTCTAAAATCTGAAATTATCCTCAGATTTTTGAAATTAGGAGGGAACTAGGATAGGAAATTAAAATAAGGAAAGGGGGAAGATTGGAGAGAGAGAGAGAGAGGGGGGGGGGGGGGGGCGGGTTATGGGTAAGGGGCCGGCGGCTATAGGAAGGGGAGAGGGGGCGTGGGGGCTTAATTAGGGATTGCCTAATTTAGAATAAGTAAATTAAGAAGGCTCTAATTAATCCAATTGGAATTTAAATTCAATTTAGAATTATATTAGGCAACTTTCCAAAAATAGGATTAGTAATTTTGGAAAGTTTCCAATTGGAAATCAAATTGAATTTAAATTTATATGGCTTTCCTAAATTCAATAAAACAAATTTGGAAACCCAAATAGAGAGGGAAGGGCCAAGGGGGCCGGCGGCATGGGGAGGTGGAGCTTGGAGGGGCCGGCGGTGGTGAAGGGGGGGGGGGAGGGTCGGTCGTGAGGGTAGGGGACGGTGGGGGAGGGGTTCGGTTTGGTGGAGGGAAGGGGGAGGGGGAAGGGGCCGTGGGTTGGGGAAGAGGGGAAGGGGAAGGGGAAGGGAAGAAAAAGAACTAAACGTTGAAACCACGAACCCGACACATCAAAGTTGGTGGGTAATGCACTCTCTTCTCCAAAGGATCTCTCCAAGCTCTCAAACTCACATATGCAGAAATTTTTTTATAATAATCATTCATTAACCAAAACAATACAATAGGGGCCTTTAAATAGCCTCAAACAAAAGACAAAACGAAAAGACAAACATGCCCTCTTGGGCTTACAAGCAAACCACCCTAAAGTAAGGGTACAACAGTAAACGAAATAAAAGAAAAAAATAACATAATAAAACTCAAAAATATAAAGACTCGATCGTGGCCGTAGATCGACGACCACGTCTCCGGTAGACTTTCCAAGTGTGGATGTCCTCATCAGAGCCACTTCAATTCTAAAATTTTTTTTTAATCTACCAAATTCTTTGATCTCAAACTCAAGGCAAGACATTTTTTAGAATCACTTTTTCTTTTTCATCATTTTCAATCAAGATGATATCATCCACATAAACTAATAAAATTATGACTCCCCTTGAGTCTGCGTGTTTGAAGAATAATGTATGGTCCCATTGGCTTTGTCGATATTCATTGAGTAGCATAACTTTGAGAATCTTCTAAACCAAGCTCTAGGTGACTACTTTAGCCTATATAGAGCCTTTTTAAACCTACACACTTTGTCACCGTCAGATTGTTTCCTTGAATCCTGTTAGAATCTTCATAAATATTTCTTTCTCCAAGTTCCCGTGTAGGAATGTATTTTTGACATCCAACTGTTCTAGATGCCAGTTATAATTAGCTGCTAGTGAGAGCAGGATTCTCACGGTGTTCATCTTGGCCACATGTGCAAAAGTTTCCTAGTAGTCAATGTTGTACGTCTGAGTGTTCTCTTTCGCTACCGATCTTGCCTTATATCTTTTCAGTGTACCATCCGCTTTATATTTCACAGAGAACACCCATTTGCAGCCGACTAATTGTTTTCCTACTGGTAGGTCGGTGATCTCCAAGGTATTGTTCTTCTCCAGGGCCTGTATTTCATCTTTCATGACACTTTTTCAATTTTCATCAGATAAGGCCTTAGAAATATTATTAGGAATATAAATATCATTTAGTGTGACCATAAAACTTTTGCGTGAAGGTGCGAAGTTATGGAAGGATACAAAGTTGGTTATGGGATACATGCGAGATTTTTTTTTGGTGAACTTGTATTTACCTCAATTTTAGGAGACTGTTCAGATTTTTGGATCTACCATGGAGCATAGTTTGGAGTTGTTCACTTGGAATATACTTTTTCAAATCTTATGTTATCCATAATAGTTTTATCCTCAGTTTCTCTAACTTTGATTTCAAGTTTATGTTGATTGGTTTGAGGTGGAGCTGGAAGGTCAAGAGGGGCAAGCTCACTTTCCTCATCTTCCTCAATTTCAATCTCCCCATGAAGATGAGGTTTGGTGAAATAAGATTTTTGTTCGTCAAAAGTAACATCAATAGATACAATAATTTTCTTGGTGGAGGGGTGATAACACTTACCTCTATGGATGGATGAATATTCGGCAAAGATACATTTGAGTGCTCTTGGAACTCATTTCCTCTATTTTGGTTGTGAATGTGAATATAGGCAGTGCACCCAAAGATCCTGGGTGTGAGGTTGTTATGGGTTCGGAATTCAAGATAAAAAAGGATAGAATATCCATTGGTGTTTTTAGTCCCAAGGTTGTTGAATGTAGTTGGTTTATAAGATATGTGATAGTCAGAAGGGCTTCCCCCCAGTAGGATTTGAGTATATTGTAGTGGAATAGAAGTGCACGGGTGGAGGCAAGAAGGTAGCCATTTTTTTCTTTCTGCAACTCTGTTTTGTTGTGGGGTATGAATGTAGGAAGACGCTCATGATTGATACCTTTCTTTTGAAAATGGGAGGATGGTGTTTGGTTAAAGTAATATTTGGCATTGTCGGAACAAATTTTTTTTTATTTTTACCCCGAATTGGTTCTGGATCATGGTATGAAAAATGGGGAGGATAGTGCTAACATCGGATTTATTTTTGAGGAGAAAGATCCAAGAGACTCGAGTGCAATCATCAATGAAGAATACAAACCATCGGGCCTCTGAGATGTTGGAAATTTTTTAGAGTCTCCAGATATCATTGTGAATAAGATAGAATGGGGATATGACATCTCTCATTTTTGTTTGGAAAAGAAATTCATTTATGCTTAGCTAACTCATAGGTTTTACAATGAAAAGATTCATTTTCCAACTTATAAAAAAATTTGGGTACATATTTTTTAAGACATCAAAAGATGGTGTCCTAATCTAAAATGATGAAGCCAAATAATAAATTTTTTATTAAATAGAGATAACATAGAATAGCCATTATTGATAATAGTGGATTTATTCAGCTCTTCCAGGTAGTATAGTCCTTCTTCCCTGATCTCTAGTCCTAAAATAAGCAACAAGTACAGTTAAATAGGACTTGAAAATTATGATCACTGGTAAGTTTTTGTATGGAGATTATGTTTGTGGATAATTGGGGTACGTGGAGCACATCTTTGAGAGTGAGGGAGGGAGATAAGGGCATGTTTCCTTGGCCTGCTACTGTGGTAAGAGAACTATTAGCATTGATAATTTTCTTATCACTCAGGCAAGGATGTAGTTGATGAAGTGGGTAGTGGAGTGTGCCTTGTGATCTGTGGCTCATGAATCAATGATCCATATACCTTTCAAATGATTTCTAGAGGTACTTAATCCAATGGACACCAAGAACTTACTTGAAAGTGCAAGAGAAAGAAGATGTAGGTAATTTTTCAAGGGATATTAGGAGTTATTTTAGCTTATCAATATTTTTTTTGTTGAGCTCTCTGAAACTAGACTGCGATTTTGGGTTGGGCTAAATTGTTGTAGTATTAGCTTGTGATGTTCCCTTTTGTTCACTTCTTTGATTCTATTCTTTACTTGGGAGCTTTCCATGTAACTTCTAGCATGTCTCCTTTGTGCGTCTTGAATTCTTACAATAATTGCATCAAATTGAGTCTTTGTCTTTAGGTTTTGAGAAACATCTTTCCTTTCATGATGCCTCTTTGGTTATTATTATTGTTGCACCTTCAGCAACCTTTGGTTCCAGCATTACCCCTCGTTAGCTTTCCTCAGCTTGAATGAGAGAAATTGTCTCATTTAGTGAGGGTGTCTCCTCTTTGCCAAGGAACTGAACTCTAACATGGTCAAACTCCGTATTTAATCTTGCAAGAAAGTCGTATACTCTATCTTTCTCAATAAAAGCTTTTTACTGGACACTTGGCCTCTATGCTTTTGTAGTGATCAAGTTCTTGCCACAAGCTTTGAAGGATAATGGCATATTTAGTCATGGTCTTGCTTCCTTGTTTTGTGTTTCCCACCTTGACTTTAATTTGAAAGATTTGTGCAGCATCCTGAGCTTTTGAGGTGTCACATAAAACGGCGGCCTCCCGATGACCTGGTTAGGAAAGTAGAGGTCTTAGATTTGACTTATGTTAAGAAAGGTAGAGGTAGACCTAAAAAGGCTTGGTTAGAAAATATTAGAAATGATCTTTCTTTATTAGATTTAAACGAGAATTTGACTTTTAACATGACACAATGGAGAAAACGGATTCATGTAGCCGGCCCCACGTAGTGGGATAAAGGCTTGATGTTGTTGTTGTTGCTGCCTGAGCTTTTGAGGTGGTTTGCCCGGCGGCATTCCATATGTCTTTTGTAGTAGATAGGAACATGAAAGTATCATTAATTTTTGGAGTCATGGAATTTCACAACCATGACTTGATCAAGGAGTCTGCTTTATCCCATGCCCAAAAATTAGGATCTTCTTCTTTTGGTCCTACCCTAAGGAGGTGATTCATCTTTCCTTTTTCTTTCAAGTAGGTATTCACAAATTGATACAACTTCAAGTATTTCTTCCCATTTAAGTGATAAGAAGTTTGCATATTTTGGAGTTCTTCTTTTCCTTGGTGCACCATAGAGTCCTCCATAGAGCTTTGGGAGGAATTAGCTTTAGATATTTTGGCGAAAAAGGATAGCGATGAATGCTATATTAATCAAGCTAGTAAGGTATAGGATAGCAATGAAGGCTACGTTGATTATAAGAGTAGTTGCAACAACAAGAGAAGGCCGATAATGAAGGCACGATAGCAGAAGGAAGAAGATCTCGCAATGGCAATGGCAATGGCAATGAAGGTCGGTGGTGGAACTCACAGATTATATCTCTTTATGCTTTGATACCATGTTAAATTTAGAGAATTGGAAAGTTAAAATGCTTAATTTTATTGCACAAAATTATCCCTATTTATAGATCTATACAAGATATCTTAATAAAATAAATAAATAATTACAGAATCATGCATAATTGCCCTAATATAATCTTTCCTAAATCAGCAACCCAAATATGAAGGAGATCGACGTGAACTAGGTGAACCTCCCACGAATTTCCAACCTAGCCGTGGGATCAATTGTCAAGGGATGGTTGGGATTTAACAGAGATCGACGTGATCTAGGTGAGCCTCTCACAGATTCTCATCCTAGCCGTGGGATCAAGTGTCAAGGGACGGCTAGGATTTCAACACATTTCTTTTTGGAGAAAAAGCTCAACATAGTCCTTAGACTTTTTAGAGGAAGTGGAGGAGATTTTTGTGGTGTGGGGGGTAGGGAGCTCTAGGCTATTTAATGTGCCTAATTTAGTCCTTGAACTCTACAAAATTGATCCAAAATGGTCTCACATTAGAATTAATGTGTAAATGGATGAAAAGTTCATGTGAGAGGTAGGATTAAAGGGCATCACTGTCTTTTGTATTTTTCTATACGGCTTATTGTTTTTTCCTTATCATAACCCTAATTTCATTCCCTTGTTGAACAAGAAGCTTTATAGGAGAAGGAGATTGTAGATCGTCAACGAGTAGTGAACAGATAACAAATATCTGAGATTGCAATGACCAATTGATGGAGAATAAATATTGTGTCAAGCAGTACATTGAGAATGGGATTAGTGAGGCTAACTACTATGTATATCGTGTCTCACCGGAGGATATTGAGACCAATATAGAGAAGAAATGAATGCAACGACAGTTTATGCTTGGGGAATAAAAACTTCCCAAGTCCATCCCTGATGCCCTCCATGGGAATTGTCCTCAGAAGAGACGTGGGTAAGATGTGAATCTTGTCTTCGGGTTAGTTTCCACTTGTAATTCACATTCAGTTGCTTGTCAACCTTGTTGGCGGCAAGTGCTCGCTGATCTGAACTTTTGGCGGGGCAACTCACTTTGAAGAATGGAAGGTTTTAATAATAGTTAAAAAAATAACAAGACTGCTTTATTAAATAGTATAAAATTATTTGATAGATTTAACCGTCAAGAAATATCTCCCACGTAAACTTTCTGTCCATTTGCACATTAATTTTGATGCTGTGATTAATTTGGATCTATTTCAAAGAGTTAAGGGATCAAAATGGGTACCTGCAATAGTCTAGGACTAGGATGGCCTCTCAAAAATAGTCTAGGGATCATTTTGGTTTTTTTTCCTTTCTTTATGTATTTGCTTTATTAACTTTACATCAATTTGATCTGTATTTTACCTTTGTTTCTTTTGTGGCCAGGAGGATATCCGTCTCCACTAAATTATCATTTCTTTCCAAAATCTTGTTGCACGTATGACCTTCACACTCAAATACTTTAAGCATATTTCCTTAAAAATTCAGCCACTTAACTGCTGTTATGTTCTTTTAATGTACAGATCTGTTAACGAGGTCATCTGCCATGGTATTCCCGATGCTAGGTGCGTTTTTTTTTTTCTCACTTAATGAGTTGTGTGCCTGATTTTCAAATTCAATTGGTCGAACTCACATGTTTCGATGGACTTTTATTGGTAAATGTACTGCTAAATATAGTAAAAAATGTGCTTCTGCAGTTGTAGTAAGATATATCTTGAAACAAGTAGGCTTGATAGTTATCCTTTCTATGCCTAAATCGACAGCTTCATATATAATTCTGTGATATATATGCATTTTTTATTTATGCTGTGGCAAATAAAATGTGGGCACTAAAGGCGAAAAAAAATGTTCTCTTCATTTTTGTCCCGCTGATTTGGTTCTCTATCCTTATTTATGCTGGAAAGTTGCTAAAGACATCATGTTCAGGAGATTAGAAGATGGCGACATTGTTAATGTTGATGTAACTGTGTATTACAAAGGTGTTCATGGTAAGAATCTTTTATTAGTCATTTTGATGATGGTTTTTTTTGGGCAAAAGATTTCTTATTTTTTATGGTCAAATGAATGTAGGTGATCTGAACGAAACATACTTCGTTGGAAATGTCGATGAAGAGTCCCGGCGGCTTGTCCGTTGCACATATGAATGCTTGGAGAAAGCCATTTCTATAGGTACTTTTTTGTATGCTAGAATATTTGAGAGATCTTATTTCTAAGTAATTGAGGTGGATTACTGTTTTATTATGGTTTTATTACAAGGTTTGTATTTAATCAAGTGCCCTAAGTTCCTAACTTGATTTGATACAACAATTGTTTTAGCTTTTTAATATCTACTATGTATGAGTGGATTTTTTTCTTTGGCTGAACTTACATTTACTATGAACTGATTTAAGTAGAATATTTAAATCAAAAAGACTGTTTATTACTTCAACAAGATATGCACTGCTACGCAATGCAGATGTTTGTGATTGATTTCCAGGTTTTAGTAAATTTTTGATGCACTATGATGTCCCACTGCATTCGCGTGCAAAATTTTGTAACTACCCTTAAAAAAATTAAAAAGGTTGGCCGTTTAAAAAAAAAAAAAAAACTAAAAGATATCTATTAGACTCACTAGAGTGCCAGCCTTGTCTGTAGCAGCAATCTTTTCTCAACTATTTGTAGTTGGTTTTTTTTATTTGGATTTCATGGATTTTGTGTAATCTTTTCTATTTACAGTCAACTTAATCCCAACCCTGAACCTAACAGCGAGAGCCACGTATATGCACCTCACACTGTCAAAAAAAAAAAAAAAAGCACCTCACACTGTCTGGATCCTCCACTTCTATTGTTAGCTGTGTTTCTTCTGCAGCTCCATCCTTGCCTCTTCACTGGAAATTTCATAGCAGCCTTTTTGGATTCCTCATGGAGCATGAGAGATCGTGGCCCATGAAAAAAATACAAGCAAAATGGAGGGAAAGGACCCCAAAACAAGAACCATAACTATCATTGCTGCCATATCTATCCGTCCAACCTTCCCTTCTATATTTTGTAAAGAATATTAGTTTTGATGATGAAAATAAGTGGAGAAAAATGGTCCATTTTTTAGGACTTTTATAACTTTTAAACTTTTTATCAATATCTCCATTGACAATGCTCTTAAAAGCAGCACGAAAGATCGAGTATATTATCCAAAAGATAAATTAAAGGGGGAAGAAATAACATTGCTCCCGTCAACAACTATCAAATGCCTTCTCAAAATCCCAACCTGGAAAGGAAAATCCCCTTCTACTTGTTGGTTGAAGGATTTAAATCATGATTGACAAAAATTCAATCAATATTGATTCTTACTAGCAATAAAAGCACCTTGAGAGATATCCACTATTTTAGAAAGAAAAACTTCGACTTTGTTAGCAAGCACTTTGGTGAAGATTTTCAAATCTCCATTTAGCAAATTGATTGGTTTGAATTCCTCCAGAAGGTTTCAACTTTCAATCATCTTTCTTAGAAATCAAACATATAAGAGAGAAATTGAAACTGTCCAGAGATGCTTTGCTTGAATAGTTATCTTCAAGAGTTACAATAAGAGCAAAATGAATGAAATCCCACATTTCTTGCAAAGAAATCTTAAAGAAACCATTAACTCTAGTGGATTTGGATGAACCAATAGAAAATACTGCTTATGTAATTTATTTGAGAAAAATGGTCATCTAAGCTAAGGAGGAGTTCATTCAAAAAAATAAAGCTTGTGATAATCAAGCACAAGGTTGAAGGTCATAACATGATAGCTAATAAGTTTTTTTTTTTTTTTGTGCAAATGCAGAAAGAATGAAGCATTGCATGTCAAATGGTCCAAGATGACACAATCATCTGATGTGAATACAACAACAATAAGTCTTGGGTCGGCTGCAAGAATCTTTTTTCTTCATTGTGTCCTATTAAGAGTCAAATTCTCATTTAAATCTAATAAGAAAATGTCACTTGTAAAATCATCCTCTGTGAATAGGTGAATAAAAAATTTATGAAAGAAGGATGTGCTATTGTCACCCTCAAGATACCAATTACTTCTTTCAACTTGTTGTATAGCCATAATCTACCTTTGCTTCATATCCTTCGAAACCTTGCGCAGAGCCAAGGCCAAATTCAGCTTTACATTAAATGCTATCAAGCCAAGCCAAAATCTGTTACTTCTCTTCTCCTTAAAGAATATGAATATGTCTTTTCTAAATCATAAGCCTTCTTTACAAAAGTCTAAGCTTAGTGACCAAGCTTTTCACACTTACATGAAGTAAAGAATCATTTACACCAAGTATAAATCATATCTTTAAAACCTACGACCTTGAATCAGTAATTTTTAAATGTGAACAATCTCATATTGATAATAGGAGTTTGATCAAAATGTAGAATAATTATGCAATGATCAATAGAATATTTAATTCAGAACAACTTGGCCATTAAGAGGGAATTTTTTTGCGAGAAGGGAAGGAAAAGAATAATTACAGTTTAGCAAAAATATCATTCACTTTATCATTAGATCCAAGTTAATGCCTTTCTTTAAATAAAAGGGAGATCAATCAAATTGAAGAAGTTGATAAATTCATTAAAGAGACCATGAGGTGATTTATTAGTCTTCAATGACCTTTTGACACCGGAACCCTAGAATGAGGAGAATTGGGAAGGACGGACAGCTGTTGGGTGGTGCTTCTTGGCTTGTAAGATGCAGCTGGACAGCCAACAGTGGATGGAAGAAAAGCGTCGGAGGGGGTTTCTTGCGGCTGGAACACTATTGCAGCTGTGTGCAGCCTTGGAATACTGCTGGACAGAAGTTCTGCGGTCTTGAAGAGAGCGGATAGCAGCAACCTACGTCTTCTTGATGGAGAAGAGGTGATGAAAGAAAGATCCTGAGAGTAGTTCGTGTTTTCTGACTTGTAAACTGCAGCTAGACAACCTGTAACAGCAACTGTAGGCGGCAGAATGACAGCTAGAGGAGGTGCAAGCACTGTACAGCCAGTGGTCAGCCCTAGAGGTGGCTTGGAGTGTGGAAGACAACAGTCTTGCAGGTTCTTGATGAAAAGGGAAGGGAGAAAAAGGAAAAGATCCAACCTATCTCAGGTTGGGGAAGAAAAGAACCACCACCTGGCTTGGTTAGGATACAGGAAAGAAATTTAAGAAAGAAAATATAACATTCTTTAGTCTCCAAAAACTGAATACAAGAGATGAGGCAGCTCTCTATTGATAGAGTACGGCCACCCCAAAGGTTATTTAGAGGGGATTATTAAAGAAAACATAAATTACAGTAAAAGAAAGAAATAAAATATAAAATTAGAGGGCAGGAGGCTGAACCAGCTAGTTTTGGTAGCACCAATGTCACCTTTCATCTAGGGCATTGGTGTGTTGAAGGCACCACAATACATTTAAGTTGACCATTTAGCACAAATATCAAATAGTTCATTTCAAAAGAATAATTTGTATTGAATGTAACATGGGGCATAGACTGTTATTAAAACAAGGTTTTGAGAAATATTACCCATATAGAAGTGAAGAGTGATCAAGATCTACTTATCAAGGAGTATACAGTTTCAATATTGTGATTCTAACCCCATAGAATACCTTCCGCAGAACCATTAACTTTGAGAACAACCCACTTCTTAATTTCAGAACCACTAATAGATTAATTGTGCTTGGAGATGATCAACCAATTTGGATTCTTGAAAAAACTAAATATCCTGCTTCTCTCTAACAATCTTTTATTTTATTATCTTCCTTTTAACTAATAAGCCTAAACCACGCACTCTACAAGTTCTAATGGTCATGAGGAGAAGGAACTTGGCAACACAAACAAAAATAAGGAATGCCTCCTTAAACTCAACAAACAAAAAAAAAAAAAAGCTAACATAGAAAGAATAGCTTAGGGTGATAAGAAATCATGGTTGACTGCATTTGCAGTTCAGAATGGCTTGGAGTATTATAAAGCATTATACATCCTTCTAATACCTTTCATCTGACGTAGACTTTAGAAATCGATGCTTAAAGAAATGTTAGTTAGAGAGCATGGGATTAGAATAGAAGGCAAGGAATTGTTTCATTTCCCACTGAAGAACAACACAGATTTCTTATAAACCATCGAATGACACCTTAAAAGGTATATTGTTTTGTTTGTCCATACGAACATTAATACAAGAAAGTGGAGAATGGTTGTTAATAGAAGAACAAGCAGAGTCCCACATCTCAGCCACTCCAGCAATAATTATATTGTTTGCTAGATTAGTATTGCCCATTACTATCAAATTTATCTTGTTATAGTTATCAGCAACGGATTGAATGGAGGATAATAGGGAGATATTTACTGGAAGGATTTAGGTTACCAAAAAATGTCTATACTTCAATTAGAAAGTAAAGAAAAATTTGAGGAAGCTATGTTGTTGGATGGCACGTATATGCTACAAATCTTGAACCCTTGGATTAATGACAAGGGAGGAAATAATGATCTCACTGATTCATGACAAGGAAGAAAAACTATAACCTACTTTAAAATTTATATTTATTTGTATGGCTATAAATATTTCCTTATTTCATTCTTATAATAGTCTACATATGGCTTTTATTAAGCACTTTGTGGAAGAAGAAAAATTCCTTCCTGCTTTATGTTCACATATCAAAGCCCTAGGTTCTTTTCTTGATTTCTTTTTCATCTCAGTCTTCATCACCAAATGAATTTTCGGGCTTGATTTTCGCCCTTCTATGCGTCTTGCCTTTCATTACCTGGCATAAAGCCTTAGAATTCTCACTTGTCATAAAAAAATTTGTGTTGTTGTTGCTGCTATGTCATCGTTTGGGCATCTCTCACTATCAATGACAATATCAAGCTCTTCAAAGTAATGGTAGTTCCATGCCTCTACAAGTCTAAGGACCGATTTCATGATTGCTATGCCTCAAACTATTGATCCCACTTTGCAGTGCATAACTTGCATTATTTAAATTGTGCAACATGTTGAATTTCACCTACGTCTTGTACGATGACTCCACTCAATTTTCTATTTGACCATTTTTGTTCATTGTTGATGCATTATGTTCTGGCTCCAAGTCCTCAACAGGTATATTTGTTATCATCAACTTCTGTGTCATCGTGTGAATAAATCACTAAAGCTTGATCTTTGTAGATTCCCCTAACAGCATGTTTTCTATCCCCTTCTTTTATTCTCTCCTTGCATCCTTTATTATTGCGCGTGCCTCAAGTGATTGTAATCTTAATTGTAGCTACCTAAGGCTAATTTGTTGTGCTTTATTTCTTGAAGAGCTTCTCTGATCTTTTGTTGAAAGCGGTCGGTCCTTGTGATGAAAGCATCTGCTCAAATTAAGTTGAAGGGAAGCCTAGATTTAGGAGAAATTAAAGAAGAGGAGATTGAAAGACTCAAAGAATTATTGGAGATTGTAATAAGTCCTAAACTAAATGGTGTTTGCTCGCATCTCAAGTAAGTTTGTCCTGATGCCATTTATGATTGTTGGATCAATGGATCATTGCTTCAAGAGCTATATATCACATGGCACATTACTCATCAAAATTTAACACCTTGACTCCTTGTCCTAGTAATAGGAAAATTTTTGTTGCTAATAACTCTTGTGATAATTGTAAGATTAAAAGACCTCTAGGTCAGTCCACATTTTGTTCTAAATAAATTCTTCAGTTTTCCAAGATTAGTGACCTTATCTCCATTCGGAAACTTGCTCAGGATATGAATTGCAAAGTGATCTTTCACTCCAACTTAGATATTTTAGGGTCAGAAGACTGGAAGAGAATTGAACTTGTTGAGTAAAATAATTGATTTTACTTTCTTTAAACATCAAATAAGTCAAAGAGAGTTTGGAATGATCTACCTTTATATCGCTTTTCCTCAAATAAAAATACCATAGACTTTACCATCATCACCTTTGTCAACCTTTATTTGAAACATTTAAAATTTGTATTTCCCTCATATATTTTTTATTAGATTTAAATGAGAATTTAACTCTTAACACAATAGAGAAAAGAGATGCCCAACGTAGTGGGATAAAGGCTTAATATTATTTTTGTTGTTGTTGTAGTATTTCCCTCATGTTTTAAGAGGTGATATTAAAAATTTTCATTGGATTGTGAATTTGCAAAAGTACAAATGTGTCTTTGCCAACCAGTAATAAAAGAAGTTATATTCTCCTTTACTTAATTCGTAGTAATATATGGGGTCCTTTTACTATTATTAATGTAACAGGTAGTATGTGGTTTGTTTCTTTGGTCAACGATTGCATTTGAGTTTATTGAATTTTTCCATTTGGATATAAATCTAGCGTGAGTAATGTCCTTTCTACTTTTCATAATATTTAATGAAAATCTGTTTTGGTGGAAAATTAAAAAATTCCTATCTGACAATGCTAAGAACTACTTTACTAAGTCATGCCTCCGTATTCTCCAAAGGAAAGAATAATTCATGGTTCTTCATGAATTTTCCTCAACAAAATGGGCTTGCTAATAGGAAAGAAATGCTCACTCACTAGCAAGAACCAAAGTCTTTTATTCCAGCACAATGTTCCAAAATCATATTGGGAAGATCACTTATAACTAAAATCAGAAAAAGGCTGCAAAGTTCTGGATTTCAAAGATAGAACAATTTTCTTGGTTTTAACCCAATTTTAACATCACAAACAATATTACACCTTGAATCTTTTGTTGAATCTCATCGTGCTTATTTAGAGTAACAAATGAAGGAAGCTTCGCGCCATAGTATTCAAGTTTATCTTTGTGGGTTACGCATCAATGCAAGAAGGATATAAATGCTATTTTCTGGTCAGCAAAAAATTAATTGTTTCTCTTGATTTCACTTCTGAAGAAGAAGACAGATTTGTCTTTGCTAAACCTCATGGGAAGAGTTATATGGAAGAAAATAAGGATAGGGACCTCTTCTTAATAGATATTCCATTCTTATTCGGCATCTTCATTGACTCTTGGTAACATTATTCTCACATCTACTCAAGAAGAAATTAAATTGCTTCCTCACACTTCTCATAACTTTGAAATCCGAAATCATGACACTTGGAGATATAAATCGTTATATTCAAGAAAGTTTGCTCTAATTCTAGAACCAAAATTTTCTAACTCTAAAAAATGACATAATAATGATTTCTAAGCTTACTCCTAAAAGAAGAGGACCAAAATGGTCCTTTGACTCTTTATAAAGGACTACAGTAGTTCCCAACTATATTAAAAGATCATTTTGGTTCCTTAAGTCTTTAAAAAAGAATAAAAATAGTTTCATGGTGGGATTATTTTGGTTCCTCTTTCAGGAGTTGAGAGACAAAAATGATCTTTAATATAATTGAAGATTATTTTTATCTTTCTTAAAAAGTCAAGTGACCATTTTGATTCTTTTTTCCTTCTAAAAGAAACTTGAAGATAAGGAACAATTATTATTCAGAAAAATATAAAAGAGTGCAACAACACCTATTATCTCTCACTGTGTCATTTGAGAAGTTCTTATCATCCAACAAGCCTTATGAACCTGGACACCATTTTAATCTTGAAGGCATTACTCGAGGCATTGTTTACTGAGGAATATAACAAAGCCATGAGAGTAGAGATAGAAGCCTTGTAGAAGAATAAAACATGAGAGATCATGGAGTTGCCTATGGAAAAAAATCAACATGGTGCAAATGAGCTTTTACAGTGAAATACAAAGTTGATGGGATCCTTGAAAGATATAAAGAAGGATTAGTAGTTAAGGGCTACACTCAATCTTTGGAGTATATTATCAAGAGATGTTTGCCACAGTTGCTAAGATGAATGCAAGAAGAGTCTTATTTTCACTAACTGCCAACTTTCTCTTAGATTTGCAAAATTTTAACGTTCAAAATGCATTCCTTTAGGATGATCTATAAGAAGAAATCTATATGGACATTTCCTTTGATTTTGGGGGAGGCCTTGGAGCCAACGAAGTCTACAAACTAAAAAAGACATTATGTGGTCTGAAACTATCACCTATGGCTTGGTTTGGAAGATTTACAAAAAATGAAGCCACATGTTATAAGTGAAGTAGGGGGGATCATTGAAGCTAATAAAATGAAAAAAAAATTCTGATGCCAATTAAGACCTTTCTTTTGATAACTTATCCTGATAATGTTACAAAGAAAATCAGAGTTGTAAAAATAATTTATCTGTCTTTAACATCTTGTAAGAAAGGCATTTTAAGAGAAACAGGTTCCTTCCTCAAAAGAATGGATAAGATTTGGATGTGTGACCAATCTTCTTGTAACCAAAACAGGTTATGGCATTTCTAATACCTCTGCAAAGTGGCCCATCTCTAAGCATCTGAAACTACTAGGAGGAGGTCGTTTACCATGGTGACTATAAGGGTTGATCTTGGGAGGGAGGGGGGAATCACAAAGAAGGGAATCTGGTGATCCCAACGAGTGACTTGCCAGACATGATATCAGAGGGATGGGGAAGCTGCATACCTCCCATCACAGAGACCAGCCCCAGAAGAAGACTCCACAGAATTGACAGGCCCTCTGTAATTATGAGGAAAAAAATGTTTATTGTACCGTTGCAAACTTGTTCTCATAAAAGCAGCCTATTTAAAATCTTCCCTTTTATTTGCTAAGCCCTATAAAATGCCTTCCGTTTTCAGACATACCACGCACCTGCTTGATCTTCTTGTAATATTTCCTTCTTGTGCACGCTAGAGTTTCCTTCACCGTTTGGTTTACCTAGACAGTCATTGTTAATCTTCCCGTTTTCATGATTCTCGTCAGCATGAATGCTTGTTTATGTTGTTGTTTTTTATGTTTTTTTTTTAATGCTTTTGTATGGGAAAGGAGCAGTGGTTCTTTTGTGCTAGTGAGATTTGCAGTCTTTAATGTATGGTAGAGTGTGTTCTTGCTTGCATACATGTAAGAATAAGACAAAATTTTCTGTCAAGTTCAGTTAAACCTGGAGTTCGCTTTCGTGAGGTTGGGGAAGTCATCAATCGACATGCATCCTTGTCTGGGTTCTCTGTGGTAAATACTTTTATAAATGGCATCTATTATTCCTCAAGTGAGCTGTTATCTTAAATTCTAGACATTCATCCTTCTGCTTAAATGTGCAGGTGAAATCATATTGTGGTCATGGTATTGGAGAGCTGTTCCATTGTGCCCCTAATATTCCTCACTATGCTAGTATCCTTATCAGGTTTTGTAGACATAAGAAACATCCTCATTCACTGAGTTCTTCTGGTTTTACGTGGTGTGTGTGTATATTATTTTTCTAAATGGACAAAAACTTTTCTATGTGATTCTATCTTAGGTTATTTTTCAAACATGTAAAATGCAATTTGAAAATGAAGATCATTTATCTTAATTTATTATTATTATTTTACTGCTACTACCATCATTATTCTTGGTATTATTATTATTATTACTACTACTACTATTGTTATAGAGAGAGGGGCTAATATGCATTTAGATGAAGTGGGCCACTCATCCTTTGCGGTTGTTACCATTCATTACAAGTTTTAAGCGGCTAAGTTTTAAAATAGTTAAAAGACAACTTCAATTATTTTCTTACATTATCGATGACTTAATATATTTATATATATGTATGTATGTATATGCATGTCATGTTTTGCTTCAACTAAGTTATGAGTGCAAAATGTGTTGATTATTGACCGCACCTGAAACAGAATCACTTAAGAAGTACGGCAGATATCCATCACACTTGATGTAAAGTTTTGAATCCCAACCTTTATTCCTTGATTAGTAGCTCCAATTGTTTTTTTTTAATTTCATGTATGATAAATGGCAGTTTAGTCTGTATTTTGTGCAAATCAGCTTTGTCTATTCATTCTTTCTTTCTTTCTTTCAAGAAGCTTTAATTTGGTCTTAGATTAATCAGGTTTGCTCGTCAGAAAGCACAGGGTAAGAATTCATCAAAACACTCCCCACGTTACATGTCGAAGATAGACCTGATCTAAATTGGAGTAGTCACTTACATTGTTATTGTATATGAGCAGGTGGAATGTAGGTTAAATACGCTGTTATCTTGTATAATGTCTTTTGTCTATGTTGGATGCTGTCCTTGACCTAATATAGGAAACAAAGCAGTTGGTTTAATGAAAAATGGACAGATATTCACAATTGAACCTATGATTAATGCTGGTGAGTATACTCAGTTAAATGATCAAATAATTTATATTTAGGCGTTATGTCTGCATCATAGTTCAAAATTTTTATCTTTAATAGGAATTTGGCGTGATCGATTATGGCCTGATGGATGGACCGCAGTCACTTCAGATGGTAAAAGAAGTGCTCAATTTGAGCACACACTTTTGGTTAGTGACTATCATGATAAGTTTCATTTCTATATGTATGAGCTTCATCTAAAGCTGCATTTCTTATTCAATGGCTACTGTTTTCTTGTTTTGTGCATCACTTAGTCTTAACTTTTTGCCTGAACTTAAAAATATTCGTTCTGATTTTTCTCGCAATCAATGACATTTTCAGATTGGATTGTGATTCACCTTAATATTTTGCCTTTCGTTCGTTAGCTTAGTATGTGTCAAATAATAACCAGAATCTTTTAATTGATTGTAACTTGCTACACGTGTTCAGACTCATGCTGGCTAAAAGGCAGTTAATACTGATAGTATGACAGTATGTTGTTTATCGTGTATATTCATGTCTTGACCTGTGTATGCATATGAAATTTTTTGATACGTTTTTTTGTGTTTTGATCTCATCTGAAGCCACCATCAATAGTTGAATAAGGTCTTATTCAATTTATCATATTCAATGCAGCTCATTATTGTCTGGACAGTGTTGTTCTATATCGTCTGAAGTGTTTGTGTATTTCCTAAGATGTATTCATTAATTTTTCCGTGACCTGGGATCATAAGATGCGATAAAATACCTACAAGTTCTTTTAATGATCGGATGTGTTCATATTATACAGGCGATGCAGTGTCATGTTCAAAATTTTCTGAAATTATATTCTCGTAAAGCTTGACTATTTGAGTGGATTTGTGGGGTTGGCTTAATCTCTGCCAAAGTTCTGGTAATGACGCCTTGGAAAATTAAGTTACATACCCAAAGGTTTGTGAATTTTTTATTTTGTTCCTCTCACCCATCCCTGCCCTCCCCCATCTCACAGCTTTTGAAACATCATTTTCACAACTCAAAAACCTCTTACAAATTTCCCTCTCATGCTATTCTCCATCGATGTATCACTTCTTCGGCGCAAAAATTTTACCGAAAATTCATGATTCATCCTCTTCTTATTCCCTTTGCAATAAAGATTATTGATTCCCCTTTTCTGCTTGAATCGATCAATCTTAGATTCAAGCAAAAGGGGTGCACATTGTTTCATTCTTTGACCTATTTGGGTGTCAGCAAATCTTTTTTTTTTTTTGTTATGTTTACTTCTAGGTTTTTGTTTTATATCGCTATCAATGGTATTTGCAAGATTTTATGGACTACATCCCTCTAGGGTTTTCACCAGTGCATTTGAGTTGTTTGTGGATTGATTAGTGACTTTTTATGCTTGTAGAAATTTCGGAAATCATGTATTCTTAAAACATGTATCAATGAGGATTGTAGGATTACAATGCTATCATTTGATGGTGTGATCGTTAAAGTGCTATTTCTTCATTTCTATTTTTGAATGGTTTGTTGAGGAATAAATTCTTGAAAAGTATTATGGTTTTTCCTTTGTGAGATTTAGAGAATCCAGTTGTCCTCTCAAATGATTTTGATGACATAAATGAAGCATTTGATTTTGTTTTATTTAAGAGAGAAGAATCCACCGTAGGTTGTTTTATGGCCAATCTTAGTTATTGTGCCATTTTTTACCCTCTCTTATTGGTTTGAATATCTTGTGACTTGGTAAAATTGATGGTTGATGCTCGAAGAAACAGTCCCTTTAAGAGGGATTTAGGGCACAATCACTTCAGGTTTTTGACAACTTCGATTAAGGCAAAACCGTTGATATTCCAACTACTCCTACTACATAAGGCACTTTCTAGCTCCCATTATTGACTCTTCCATTTGTCATTGCACTTCTCCCAAGTTAACTCCATATGCCAACTAACCCTCTCAAGCAACCCTTTTCCCTGACCTTAAAACAATCGCAATATTATTTCATCTTATCGTCGTTACAACTTTTTTTCTAACTACAAAATTCAGCAAACCATAACTCGTGAAACCCTCATTGTCAGTGATCCCTGTGAGCAGTTGCTTCTTCACCCATATCTTTCCCTATTGAAAGCCATTTCCCCCTCTTGTCCCCTAACTCTAAACCCAATTGCATCTCTCTACATCAACACCCGCAACCTCATGCGTTGAATGATATCTCTATCTACCAAATCCCAGCAACCATAACACCTCCTCTTATTTATTTTTGTACGGTCTATAGGATCTTTATGATGAAAGCAGGAACTTGATTGGCATCCTCTTAGCATGGAGGTGGAAGGGTTACGTGGTTGGTGGTAAAAAGGGTATTGGTACGGTTGTAAGTCCTAAAGTTTATGTTTGATGCTCCACATGTCCATAGTGGAGTTGACAAGATCGTAGCTACAAATTCTTCAAGTTTGATTCTCCATATGTTTAGGGTGTTTTATTCCATTGGATAATATCTCACATAATATTTTAGGCATTGAAGTGGTGTTTTAATTCACAAGAAATGCTTTGTAAGATGACGAGAATTTGTCAAATGACACAAAGCTAGATGGAGAATACAATGGTGTTGGGTGCACTCTCTTGTGTTTTTTCGAATGCCATTTGATAAGTTAAGATCATTATTTTCATCTTCAAGATTCATTTGGATGAGGCCCAAAAACTATAATTACTTCATTTAAAAATTTAGAGAAGATTTTTTGGCTGCATTGGTTTTTGAATAAGAGAAGGCCTATTTGAATACATGTTTATGCTTTCAAGTGTCATTGGGATTTTTGAATTATAAGCAATGTGAGGAAGCGGTTCAACTTCTTCTTGCAGAGGAGGTGTGGGGATGATGTTATGAGAAGTTGGAAAGCTATGGGTAAGGAAGGTAGATTGATGTAGGGACAGGGAATCACAAGCATAAGCCAATTGCAAGATTCGTGATTAGGATAAGTGGCACTTAGTTTTCATGAATTTTCATTGTATTTTGTTATTTATTTATTTTAAATTTTCATATATAATCATTGGATCTTAATTGTGATTTAAGAATGTTGAAATGCTAAGCTTTACATGAGCTGAATTTAAGTCCAAGTCAAAGTCAAGTCATTACCACCTCATCTTGCTACATTATGATAATGACAACTCAAGCTTACTTAGTCGACCATTCAAGAGGTTGTTAGAGGATATAAGTGATGTTTCATTTTTCAATGGAGTTATAATTAAGATATCAGCAGCCTAGTTGATTCCTAGGTTTTTATGCACGTATTTATTTGGCCAACCACCCTTTCCTTTTCCAAGTGACGTTTTGAATTCTTAAGAGTTGTAATGTATATTTATATGGAGAGATTTGTAATTGAAGGATGTTTTCTTGAATTGAAATCAAAATTTGGTGAAGTTTTTCTTTTCCTTGGTGGATTGTTTGGTAAAAACATCCACGGCTCTTAGCTTTGTTCCCCTCTTTGGTGAGAGATTCTATTTTGCAATTTTTCTTACATATATTTAAATTTTCTTATTGTATTATCTTGAATTATGGAGGTCAACTTTAGAGTCAAAAGGTTTTTGTTTGAGTGGATCTAAAACCGAATCCTTGGAGTGTAATTTTAGTAGCAATAGATCTAGTGGGGGGGGGGGGGGGGGGGTTGTGACTTGGAGCGATCAAGTCATTAATAAGTGTACTCATTTTAGATATCTTGGGTCTATTGTTCAGAGTGATTATGAAATAGATGGGGATATTATTAGTAGAATTCAAGTTGGATGGTTGAAGTGGAGGAATGTTTCGGGTTTGTTGTGTGATAGAAAAGTACCACTCAAACTTAAGGGAAAATTTTATAAGATGGTGGTGAGACCTGCAATGTTTTATGATGTTTGCCATTAAAAGAGAAGCATAATATTAAGTTAAGTGTTGTTGAGATGTGGATGCTCAGCTAGATGAGTAGATTTACTCGTAGAGATAGGATACGAAACGAGTATATCCGTGAAAAGGTTGGAGTAGCTCCAGTGATAGATAAGATTAGAGAGAGTTGCCTTAGATGGTTTGGTCATGTATTCCGATGACCCTGTTAGGAGAGTAGATGTATTAGATTTGGCCCATGTTAAGAAAGGCAGAGGTAGACCTAAAAAGACTTGGTTAGAAAATATTAGAAATGACTTTTCTTTATTAGATTTAAATGAGAATTTGACTCTTAACAGGAGACGATAGAGAAAAAAGATTCATGTAGCCGACCCCACGTAGTGGGTTAAAGGCTTGTTGTTGTTGTATTGTATTATCTCCTTCCCTTTCTACTTATTGATCTGGACCTATCCATTCAACCTTACACCAAGCTATTCACATAATACTCAAATCACCCAAAAGTGGTCCAAGTTTAACCTTATCTTTCATAGTAGAACTTTTCCCTTGATGATAAGGTTATGCAAAGAAATATCTCTCTTCTTTAAGAGTGGCATCAGCAAAAATTAAAAAAAAAAGTTTTTGTAGGTAGAGTGTAGCTCTTATATCTTTTTTGGGTTTATAAGTAATCCACAAACATAAACTTAAATGATATGTGATTAAGTTTCCTTTTATAGTTACTGTGAACATGAATAAAGTGGTACATCCAAAGATCAATGGTGTAAGTTTGTTTTTGGTGTTCGAATTGGGATCAAACTAAGTGAGTACTTCCATTAGTATTTGAACTCCAAAATTTTGGAGGCAACCTAGTTAAGATGTGAGTAGTTGTAACGTTAGGCGCTCCCCAATATGATTTTGAAATATTGTGTTGGATTAGCTAGGCTCTAGTTGTGACTAATGCAACATCAACATCAAGCCTTGATCCCACTATGCGGGGTCGGTTGCATGAATCTTTTTTCTTCATTTTGTTCTATTAATAGTCAAATTCTTATTTAAATCTTACAAAAAATATCATTTATAATATTTTCTAGCCAAATCTTTTTAGGTCTATCTCTATCTTTCTTAACATAGGTTGGATCTAGTACATCTACTCTCCTAATCAGTTCATCAAAAGGCTGATATTTTATTTGATCACACCATTTAAGGTGACTCTCTCTAATCTTTTCTGCCACTGGAGCTAGTCCAACCTTTTCATGTATATATTTGTATCGCATTTTATCTCTAATTGTAAATCCACTCATCCACCTGAGCATTCAGATATTTGGAACACTTAACTAAATGTTATGTTTCTCTTTTAATGGCCAACATTCTATGCCATAAACTAATAGGCCCAATGTATTCCTTCACTTCAACCATCCAACTTGAAGGTACTAATAATATCCCCATCTATTTTACCATCGCTTTGAATAATAGACTTATTTAAAATGTGTACTATTTTTAATGACTTGATCTCCCAATATCATAAACCCACCACTAGATCTATTACTATTAAAATTACACTCAATGTATCTACAGAAATGAAAACTTTTTGACTCTAAGGTTGACCTCCATAACTCAAGCTTTCATTCAATTCTCCATCTAGTCTTATCAACAAGAAGAATATCATCAGCAAAAAACATACACCAGGATACATCTTCTTGCAAATGTCTAGTAAGAATATCCATGACTAAAGCAAAGAGATATGAGCTTAAAGCTGATCGTTCATATAATCCAACTGGAATAAGAAAAATACCTGGTTAAATAACCTTGTGTTTGAACACAAGAAAGAGCTCCTGTATGCATATCCTTAATGACTTGAATATAATCATTATTAATTCCTTTCTTTTCTATAACTCTTTTGAGCACTTCTCTTGGAATTTTATCATATGCTTTATCTAAATCAATAAATATTATATGTAGATTCTCCTTACTCTCTCTATAATTCTCCATCAAACCTCTCAAATGTATTGCTTCCATAGTAGACCTACCCAGCATGATTCCAAACTGTATGGTATGTTGATCATATGCAAAAAATAAACCAAGTCATAACATTCATGAAAATTTTCAAATACTATAATGAGCTTGTGTGAGAATCATATATCCTTCATCATAGATGATAAAAATTTATTGAAATCTATGTATATTTAATGTAAACATTCAACATAACAATGCTACAAAACAATAGAATGAATGCTTGGGAATGTATCAATTACATGCTATATGATTGCTAAATCATGAAGATGAGGCTAATTTAATAAAAGATTTAGAATAAAATTCTACTAGTTATTTTAAGTTTTTAGTTTTAGTTTAATATTTTGTTTCAAATCAAGATTCATCCATTTGAATATATAATAGACCATACAAGATATTAATTTATTGTTTTATGCCACTTTTCAATGATCATAAATGATGAGCTTATTGTCCTCAAATTTGTTTTCAATGCTTTCATCATTATAATCTAAAATTTTATCAGATTCTTGGACAAATCATAATTTTATGAGGACATCAAGAACTTATACGTTCTTTTACTTAACACAAATAGTAGATAAGCTCAGTAATTTGTGGAATTGAGGATATACAACAATTGACTTTATAGAACTTGACGTTCCTATCCTTGTGGTGAGGAACTGGTCGGTATTTCTTCTAGTTGCCTCTCTACTTCTTTATGACAAGCTTCATCAATAGTCTTTTGTTCAAAGAGAAGTACTTTAGTCCTAATTTAGGATAAAGATCATTTAATATTACTATCTATATTTCTTCTTTCAAATCACACTAAAAATTCAATTCTTCTAATTAATTTTGTATTTATTAATTGTTTGATTGTTTTGCCTCATATTCATCATTTGTGTATTATTCTAGACTTATAATAAGTGAATAGGTATCCAAGACTTTTCCTTTTTGAATCGAGCTCCTAGCCAAGCTCTCTCAGGAATACTAATAAATTTAGGACCTGTTTGGGATCTTTTTTATTTTTTATTTTTTTGTTTTTGTTTTAAAAAAATATATTTATTTATTGTGTTTTTTAAACTATTTTTATTCTTTTAAATACAAGTCAAGATTTTTAAAAACACTAAAAATAAAATTCAAATGTTTTGAATGTATTTAAAAACATCTATCACCATCGACTATTGCTACCATTGGCCTCTATCACTAGTTGTTGCCACCACCACCACCACCACTGAACACTGCTACTGCCATTATAGACCATTGCCACCAACTCATAAATAAATAAAAATAAAATATTTTTTTAATATAACATGCATATTTTATTTCATGTCAAATAATAAATAATAAATTATAAAAAAAGTAAAGTGGTCTCAAAAGTTTCCTTAGTCTTCTTATGTTTGACACACTCTTTATCCGAAATACAAGACAGAATCTTCAAATTTAAGAAAAGCATTTGGAGTATATATATAACCCCAAAGGTTCAGCCGTTGAGGCATCGAACTCTGCGGTCATTTGCATGCATGATGCCTTTGGTTTTACTCGTCATGATCCTCTCTAAAATAAAACTCTTGGTAAAGATCCTTAGGGTTTTTATAGTCTTTATGTTCTCTCTGACACTAAGATCCCAATGATGTATATCGTCTTTAAAATTCCTTGTCTGCTTAGGTCAGAGATGATGGACATCTAAACCTCTCATTAGGACATTGCTAACAAAATGATGTCCACAGAAGCCACACGATCCTAGTAAATCATTTAGGTTTTTGAAGAAGGTAAAGAACTCTCTTGAAACGGATGTCATATGGATTCAATGGGCAAAGAAGGAACACTATGAGATTTTTTTTTTGTCAAGATTTTTAACTTGATTCATTGGAATTCTTAAGTTGGTCATTTGGCTTGGCGTTTCATTTAACTTGCCCATAATTTGATAAAATTTAGCTTTTACATTTTTTTTTATCTTTTCACCCGCAGCCATTCTAATTTTTATGTTATTTACTGTATGCTTAATTGTTCTGTATTTGTAGTCTTTCATATCCACCTTTCTACGTTAGAACTGATAGTAATTTAGTGATATCAAAGCAAGCCCAAATTTTATATGTAATGTCGCTAACATCGTAGTCCTGTACGCAATTTTTAAATGAATTACTGTTTCAAAATTTTAATTGAATTATTATTTCAGATATATAAATTTTGCACATAATACGGTTGGGAGATTTCCAATAAGGCCGTAGTTCTTAAATCAATTACATTCAATCTTGGTTTAATTTAAAATTTATTATTTGCCTCTTATAAATTTCTTATCTTAGGAGGTCAATAACATCTCATCTCTTAGTTTTACCAACTTATCCTTAATCATTTTTTCTTTTGAGCTTTTTCCTTGCAGGCATCCATATCTATTACTTTATGATGTGCGATTAAATTTTCTCTGAATTATCTTACAATTAAAAAAAAAACCTTTTCTTCTTTATTAATTAACATTTGTGATTTGGTAGTTCTATTTTTTGAAACTAAGTGCATAAGGTGACTGTAAATAGACTTTGGGGCTTTGGAAATATGCAAAAAAAGGTAAAAAATATACCATTTAGATGAGTTGATAACATTAGTGTGAAAGGACTTCGAATAGAAACATGATGGATCTAATTTTACGTAGTAGTTTTTCAAAATGATTTAGAAAGACTAGATTTTAACACATCAAACAAAACTTAAGAAGTATGGAAGATAGAAATGCCAACCCCTAATAGTAGGGATAAGACTAATGAAGATGATGATTATTAGATTCCATGATCAAACATAGCTTATCCAGTCTTGCACTTATCTCCGATTTTATGCCTGCTATGAATCATTTTAAATTCTATTTTAAACCTTCATAGCAATTCATACCACGACTAAGAATTATTCTCTTCCTTAATAATAGGTTTAATAGTTGATTCATTTCTCCCCAAAGTTTAGTTTTCATAAATTTCCAAATTCAAATCGACTAGCATAAGCCTTAATTACATTTATGTTGTATCCCTCATTAGTTAATTAAATAACAATCATCTTATCACCAACTCTACTCATCTTTTAGTGATATCATCTTTCAATTCTCTATCGATGAGAATGCCACTGTTCATATTTTAAACCTGTGCTACTTTCCATTTGTAATTTTTTACAATATATTTAATTTTTTTTCCTTAATTCTTTTTTATTCTTACAAATATGTTATGTTTATTCTTAAAATTTTCATTACTATTTCTCCAACTTTTCCAATAAATTTCCTCAAATTCATTTAGCCAAAAATAATATAAATTTCATATTATGTCAACCCCCCGTTCTCTCTTTTCACAATGATAGTGAACCCATTTCCGATTCTCACAATGATCGAGTTATGATGCGACTCTGAATAATGGCCTATGGATTTCTAATAAGATATAGTTACTATTCTCACTATTGACTCAAAGGAGATATTGTTACTGAGGGCTCAGAATTCTGGCATGGATGCTGTCGTACAGTTGAGATATCTTTTTGCGTTGATATAAATTTTATAAATGTCTTCTCAGGTGACGGAGACCGGCGTCGAGGTTCTAACAGGTCGGCTGCAATCATCTCCAGATGTTTTCCCCTGGCTGAGCTCTTAATAGCCCACAGAATTCGCACCAGATTCCAGTGAAGAATAAGTTATGCAGCCAAAAATAGTGAACACCGCCATTCATTTTGTAGCCTTCGAAAATAATTATTATGTATGGCTTATAAACTATTATATTTGGAGTTGTATAAATATATTTAAGTGGGATATTTTGATTGTTATTGACTGATAAATTTACATTCTGTAATGACGAATTTGATTGTTGTATTTTACTAAGAGCAATGATTCTTGGAGTTGTACGCAGCATTGATATTTAGTATTGAGGAGTCCACGTTATTGTTATAGGTTATTGACACATGGAGGAAATTTGAGTGAGAATATCCATTACTAAATTAAGTATGATGAACTTTTTATTAATTTATTAATTTGCTTTATGACGACTGTAGTATAAGAGTTGATTGATTTTATTTCAGTAATTGAGGTATTGTGAGCACTGCCCTAATGACTGTGAGGTTGTCAATGGATGTGGCATATCCTCTGAAGTTCTTATTTAGTTATTTGTTTATTTTATTTATTTCTATGGATCTTTATATTTGATTTTATAATTAATGGCTTGTTATGTTAGTTATAATAGGGCAAACTGGATGAATTTAATTCAGCCCAATTTGGCACTAAGTTTCATAACCCCAAGATTGGGTATATTGTATGCTTTATCCTACTGGTATTGTAGTCAATAGTGGGCTTCTCAATTTAAATGTTACTGGTGGGCAAATAAGAAAAGAACAACAATAACCCTTTTAGTTTAGAATATCATTGATTTTGAAGTCTACCAATATGACCTATAATTAGTGAAGGTTTCATCTCCCTTTATTACTAAAGTGGGCTCAATAGACTTTAGTGCAATTGAAGATGCCCAAAACCCCAATAATTTAATCCATATAAACATAGGTTGAATTATCATACTGTATTATGTCTCTTTTTTGTATTCAAAAACATTTGTACAAATCTTGGTGCTTAGGCATCTCCTATAAAGTTAGCCTTGTCAGTTCCCTTTAGGCCGATAGAGCTTTCTGGCTTGTTAAGGAGATGCATGAATCGGCAATAAGGTTTGGCGTTTACAAAGGCTTCATTGTTAAGCTATTCCCCTTTGATCTCTATCACCCGAATATGGTCATCAGATCTCTATTGTTTGACTACAGTTCTCAAACCATCATCATCCGACTATGCTCCTCTGACTATTGTCACCTGATGACAATCTTTTCAAACATCGTCACCCAATTACAATCCTCTGATGTCCATTGCCTAATTACGATTCTCTGACCTTCATCATTTAACTACGGTTCTCCCACCATTGCTAGTCTCGATTAGGATTCTTTGCCCTTCATTTCATGATTATGGTCCTCCCACCACTGTCAGTCTCAATTAGGGTTCTCTGCCCTCCATCTCTTGATTTGGTCCTTTGATTACCATCACCAACTGTAGACATCCGTCTATTGTCGTCTGATTATGATCCTTTGATCAGGTCTTACCTAACTACTGCCATTCAAACACTGTTACTCGATTATCATCTTTTGGATCATTATCGTTGAACTACAATCCTTCTGACTACTGTCGCTTTAGTCCTTCCAACCCTCATAGCTTGGTTACGGTCTTTTCAACCTCCGTCGTCTGACTACGGTCCTCCGTTCTCTATCACCCAGCTGTGGTCTCCCACCAAAATTGCTCAATTATAGTCCTCCCACCATCGTTGCTTGATTGCGATCATGCGATCTTTGTCACGTTAGTAGATTTCTTAGTCTATGATTTTCTCTTCTCAAAAGAGTACGATCAAATAATCAAGCAAATGATCTCTTAAAGATGTCATATGCCATAGAACTCTTTTAATTTCAACCATTTAATATATTCTTTACTGATATATCATCCAAATTTTATCTTGATCGGGCATGAATCTCGAGGCAAATTTGAGATGAAATTTTTAAAATTAAATTCGAGACTATATGAACTCTGATTTCAGCAAACTTATAATCAAATTGGATGTCTCAAAAAGACAAACCCAACGACATTAAATTCGACTCAATCCGAGCCCAAATGTGTTCAAATCAAGGATCTGAAGCATATTTAGAAGGTTCAAATCATAAATTGGATGACCAAATAATCTCGAAATATGTCATGTTTATAGTCGAATCGAGCAGCTCGACGAGATGAATCCAACAAGGCCAATATCATCGAATTCTAATATCATTAAGGCACTCAAATACTCGATAAATGGTCCATGATCAAGGAAATCGATATCAATCGTCCATTTGAAACACTCCCAACGTGCATTCGACCCACTCCCAACACACCCTTGATCTTCTCCCTGGCCACCGACAGTCATTGGACTTCCGCTCGGCCACTAACTGTTGTTGGACTTACACCCGGCCATCGATTATCACTGGACCTCTGCCCTACCAGTAACTGACGTTGGATTTACGCCCTGCCATTGACCATTGTCAGACTTTCTCCCAGCCACCAACTATTGTCGGACTTATGCCCGGCCACCAACTATCGTTGGGCTCTCGCCCAGCCATCGACCGTCGCTAGACTATGGTCCACTCTAACCACCATCGCTCGCTGAATATGATCCACTCTAAACACCGTCACTTGCCGACTATGGTCTTTATGACCTCCGCCGCCTGCTGACTACTGTCTCTCTAACCACCATCTCCAGACTACGGTCTCCCCAACCGTCATCGCCCGACTATGATCCTTCCAACCACCATCGCCCGACTACAATCTTTCTGACCTATGTAGCTCGACTACGGTCATTTCGACCACCGTTACTAGAAAATTTCCTTTCTGACCACCTTCGCCTACTGACTACTGTCTTTCTAACCATCGTCGCCTGAATACTATCTTTCTGATCTCCATCGGCCACCAATTACGATCCTTCCAACCACCATCATAGACTACTGCCTTTCCGACCTTCGTCGCCCATTGACTATGGTCTCTCAGACCACCATCTCCAGACTACGGTCTCTTCGACCGCCATCACCCGACTACGATCTTTCCGACCTCTATCGCTCACCGATTATGGTTCCTTCGACCAACATCGTACCCGATTATGGTTCTGCCGACCAAACGAACGTGTCAACACTAATTCTTCCAACTCCATTATTTAATGCACTTTATATGATGTATATTTGTTACATTGAGCCAAGGCCTTCTCCCCAAGGAAAGGCCTCATTTGTAATCAACTGTGAATACTATGATTTGATGTTATCATCTATTGATTCACGTGATACTAATTAAAAGTTATAAGGAGTTATTACTATGCTGACGGCCAAAGAGCGACGACTTTGTTTACTAAGCAAATGGTTACAGACCACCGATTATTGATTACTGAAAACCACTGTGATTGTCAAAACTTCTTGTTTAGTGTGCATGTTAAAATGTATGTTATGGAGGCATGATTTCTATTATTATATGGATTTATTATTAACATACATGTGAAACCCCTTAAATAAAAAAAACTAAACTCTTAATCATCGAGGTGCCTTTTGGTGTAATTGTTAAAACTTCCGTAAGAAACTTTACAATTAAGCGTGCTCACTCGAAGCAATTCTAAGATGGGTGACTTACTGAAAAGTTACACCAACAGGGCAAAACCATAAGCCCTTAGGACAAAGCGGACAATATCTCGATAGTTAAGAGTTTGGGCTGTTACAAATGATATCAGAGCAATACACTAGCCGAAAGATGGGAACTAAGTGTCATACAAGATAAAGTGTTACGCCATGAGAGCTACCTCTTGAACCTTGTATATGATGAAATGTTACATGATGGGAGCCATAACTTGAACTTGTAGGGGCCATCTCTATAATCATATCTGTCTGATGGATGATTGTGAGATAAAGATGCTAATGGAAATATCAGTTATTTAAGTAGGAGAGATTGTGACACCCTTTAAGTAAAAGAAGCTAAACTCTTAAACATTAAGGTGCCTTTTGATGTAATGGTTAGAAATTTCATAAAAAAACTCCATAGTTAAGCATGTTTATCCCAGAGCAATTTTGAGATGGGTGACCTACTGGGAAGTTACACAAACAGGACAAAATTATGAGGCCCTTAGTGAAAAGTGGATAAGATCTCGATAGTTAAGAGTTTGGATTATTACAACATGAAGTTACTATTATTGTATTATTTTTATTATTAATGATCTAGACACCGATACTATTTAATATTATTAATTCATTATACTGATACTAAGCATGTGACATACTGAGCCAATGGTATGTATATACTCCTATGTAATTTTACTGTATTGATATGATTTTAACAATCTTTACTGATGTTTTAGTTCTACCACTTTATATAATTTTTTTGCAGATTGATAGTTCTGATGTGATGATTGTTTTATCGATTTGACACCCATACTAATTTACTGGTTTCTCCACTATACTGTTTTACTGACTTTTGTATTGTATTATTTTATTGCTTTATAAACTTAATTGCTACTATATATGAGTTTTTCTTTTTTGTACTGATTTAATGATTATATAAATGCTACTGTTATGGTTTAATCGTTGACATGCATATTACTCTTTTATTGTGCTTTGAGTTCAGTTGCAAGTTTTGGTGATCTGCTGGACTGTTTAGCTCATTATATGAGGTTTAAGTATTTTTATGTCATGGTAGAGAATCATAAGTGTAAGACTGATCAGGGTTCCTTAGGTTATGTTTCTTTTTATTTTAGTTATTGTTTATACTTAGGAATAGAAGGATGTGTTATGATTATATAATTCATGAGTATTCTATATGATGATTTTAAGATCAATGATAATATAGATATATATATATATATATAGATATTTTTAATTATAGAATTTATTTTCTCTATTTATTACTGATATATGAAATTAGGTAGCTTCGGTTGTTGTATAATTAAATATAAAAGAAATAATTCTTTCAAATTAGATTTTGGAGCATGACGCTTTTTCCCCTCCCTTTTCTTCTTCCTTTTACATCTAACCGACGCTGGGGGAGTGGGGGAGGCGAGTGAGTGGAGAATATATATATATATATATGAAAACATATTTGGTTAACAGGTTTGTATTTGGGCGAGGGAGATTGAAGGAACTATAGTCCGTGGGTGATAGATGATAGAGATACCTTAGTGAGGGGGTGATGGAGGTCGGCGGAACCATAGGCGGCGGGCGACAATGATCAGAGTGGTGTGTGGCTGGAAGCCGGGCAGAGGTTCGACGGTGTTACGATAAGGGTCGGCGACTGAGTGGTGGTTCGAAGGTGGTCAGAGAGACTATAATCGATGGACGATGGAGGTCAGAGAGATCGTAGTCAACGGGCGATGAAGTTTGGAGGGGTCGTAGTCGGCTGGTGACCGTGGTTAAAGGGACTATAGTCAGCATGTGATAATGATCGGTGGGACTGTAGTTGGCCTTTTTAGAGGTCATTTAGCCATCCAATTAATGATTTGAGCCTTCCAAATATGCTTTGGCCCCTCAATTTGGACCCATTTGGGCTTGGATCGGATCAATTTTGGTGTCGTTGGGTTCATCTCTTCGTGACATTCAGTTTGATTATAAGTTTGTTGAAATTGGTGTTTGATTGATCCTGAATTTGATTTTGAAAGTTTCCAATTTGAATATGCCTTGAGATTCACGCTGGACCAAGGCGATTTTTTGTAACGTATAAATTGCCACTCTATTTTTGGACGTCAAATCATACAGACTATATATATATATATATATATATATATATATATATATATATAATTTCAGCATTTCACGAAATCGGAGAGTTAATCGATGCAAACAATATTAAAAATTTAGCTCATAGACTTTTTGAAGCAAAAACCGATGTTTTCTCCCTTTTTTACGATGGCCTCACGCCACTTTAAAAGAGGCGATTACAGTGCACCTCATTTAAGGCAGCAGAAAAAAAAAGTTTTTTTAAGTAGTTATGATTAATTCTTTTAATTTATTTCCTTTTGAAGTTTTTCTAAAAAATACAAATAATTCTAGTTTTCTTTGAAAATTTCATAATATTTTTCAGAAAGGAAATAATTAATTATATAAATATTTTGTATACATTTCTTATTTAAATATAATATTTTTACCTTTTTAAATTATTTAAAAAAGGAAATTTTGGATTTTTGACTTTAAAATTATGAAAAATATAAAAAAATCCATAAAGTTCAGAAAAAAGTTTTACAAGCTTGTGCGCCCTTGGATCTATAAATACCCCTCTTGAGGGTTAGGGAAAGAGCACACCTCCTTAGCAAGTCTAAAATTTTCCTATAAATTAAGAAAAAATCAGACTGGCAAAAATTTGGGGGCCTTCGGTGGCGATCAAGATTAGCGACGATGGTCAAGACCCGATACTCTTACACGGACTTCATTTCTCCCCTGATGGAGGAAAGACTCTCCTGTAAGAGTTTAAATACCAGTGGCGATGGAGGTCAAGACCATGTACTATTATGCAAGCTCCAGTTCTTTTTCGATGAGGAAAAAATTGTCCAGCAAGAGTTTAAATATCATTGTCGACGGTGATTAAGACCTTGTACTCTTATGCAAGCTTTAGTTTTCTCCTAGTGGAGAAAAAAATTATTTGGCAAGAGTTTAAATACTAGTGGTGGCAGTGATAAAGACCATGTACTTTTACGCAGGCTCCAGTTCTCCCTTGGTGGGGAAAACATTATCAGGCAAGAGTCTAAATATCGGTGGAAGTGACGATCCAGACCTTACTGTCTTTTGCTAGCTCCAGTTCTCCCCTGGTAAAGGTGATGTTGCCAACCAGAGGTGATAGTGTCTTGACTAGTGCCCGAAGAAGTGGTTCTGATTTGCCCAAAGGAGATAACTTTCAAAGAACCTAGAGGATCCATCATGTATGCTCCAATGATGTTATTCAAATATTTATCTATTTATTTCTCCTTGCCTCTCTCAGTAGTAGGGACAAACATGCTGGCAGTTATCCATCCTACTCGCGAAGTCTTTGAGCTAGCGTGAGTTCCTCAGAAAGTTAAAGATAGTAGGAAGTTCATATCGATTGATGAAGTCATGTCCTCCATTACTTCAGATGACTTGGCGTGCTCAATTAGGTATGTCCTTCAATTGAATGCAATAGGTATGCTTGCTAATGAAGGTGGATAGCGGATGACCCAACATAGGGGGTCGGGTGGTGTGCCGAAAATAATAGTCTAATGATACATTGATGGTGCCAACTGAATGGAGGCCTGATGGTGATGAGGCTCTACTCTGTCCTTGAAGAAGGAGTTCAAGGAGATGCTTTGAAGGGCCATATCGTAGAGGTAAAGAGAAATCCAATGATATTTGACATATCTGATATTGCTTAATGGCGTTAACTAGTCGAGATAAATCAATTGTTGATGTTTTGACATATTAGAGATTATTTGTTAAAGCATTATTCAATGATATTAACCTATGTCACGGAGGTTGGGGAAAATCAATTAGAGATGTTTAACATATATAGATTTTGCCAGAGCATTAACCTATTTGATATTGTTTATCAAAATGTTGCTTAATGATGTTAATATATATGGAAGATGTTGAGGGAATCCACCAATGATGTTTGACATATTGAGATTTTTTGTCAGAGCGTTGTATGATGATGTTAACTTGTAAAGAAGAGGTTAAGAGAGATTCATAAGGCATGTTTGGCATATCCGATGTTATTTTTCAAAACATTGCTTGATAGCGTTAATTTATATGGAAGAGGTCGAGGGAATCCACCAAGGATGTTTGACCTATCTGAGATTATTTATCAGAGTATTGCTCGATGATGTTAACATGTATGAAAAAGGTTGAGAGAATACACTAAGGATATTTAACCTATCTGAGGTTGTTTGTTAACCTGTATGAAAGAGGTCAAATCGAATCCCCCTAAAATCGATTATGTCTTGATTCGGAGGGGGTGAATGACGCATGCATCCCGAATTAAAGGTGAAGAATAGTTTATCTTTAGATCGTTACTACCTTCTTGAGATTGAGACTATGACCTTGCCTAAGGAGTACAAGTCTAGTTGGGGACTATATGAAGTTTAGGATTCACTTGAAGCCTTTCTGTATTTGTGAGAAGTTTTATGCTAGACAATTGCTAGTAAGATTATTTTTAGACTAGTAAAATATTAGAGAGGCTTGCTTGACCACAATCATATTTAAAATTACAACCAAGGTTACACCCCAATACAAATCTACTTTTCTTAGAATTAATACAACAATAGCTAATGGTTGATAGGTGATTGAATAATGTCTACTTGTTGTGGCAACAAAATTATCCTCAATATTAAAGGAGTTCTTTCAGACTTGATAATAGGTCTTGGTAAATGGACTATCTTTCTTCAACAGTACCCTTGTTGACGTGAATGACCTTTTGAGGTTGGAGCAAAAGTTGACCCCCATCTAGAAATCATTTTCCATAAAATTAATGTAGTTTATGACTAGGGGTGTAAATGAGTCAAGCTAGCTCGTGAGCCTGTTCAAATTCAACTCGATAACGAGCTCACAAGCCTAGCTTAACAAGTTGCGAGCTCTAGCTCGTTTGTTGAATGAGCTCGAGTTCAAACTTAACGAGGCTCGACTCGTGAGCTCGTAAGCTGGCTTGATTGTCTGTTAGGATTTCAAAAATAAATAATTACTATTTTTATTAAATTAAATGTAAAAAATAGATAATGACTAAGCTATAATAATTTCTCAAAATAGAAAAAGTTAAAGCTGCAATAATTAATACTATAGCTAAAAGTGTTTTCAAAAAAATATATAAAATATTGGATATATGTCCAATAAAAGAAAAAGCCATTGTCAATAATTTTTTAGAAAAAATGCTGTCAGGTTCAAATCTTTTTTCCAATGGAATAAACACAACAGTCAATAGATTTCCAAATAAACAAAAGGCAATAGACACCCCCTTTCCAAAAAAAAAACTCCTCGACTCTTATATCATCCACGCTTCACCAAAAAAAAGGGAAAAGAACTCCTTCCTCTTCTCCGACGAGCTGGCGAGTCGGCTCTCGAGCTTGCTTTTATTGTATGTGCCAAGCTCGAGCTCACCTTAGAGCTCGACTCAAACTCGAGCTCGAGTTTGAGCTCCCGATTCGACAGACGAGCCGAGCTCGAGTAAGGCATGACTCGAGTTCGACTCTACTCATTTACACCCATAGTGATGACTAATAGTCAATGAGAGATAATGCATGTTTTCTTCCCTTCGAGGTTACCCTTAATACTAAAGGATTTATTCTGGACTCGATAATAAATCATGATAGAGGGACTACCTCGTTTCAATCGTGTCTAAGGCATTGATGTGAACGGCTTTTTGAGGTTGAAACAAATGTTGCCCCTCATTCAAGGATCATTTCTCACAGACGACGCCAAACTATTTTATTATTTGTTGTAGTAGAGAGATAAGGAGCTTAATATATCTTTGAATGAAGATCTAACACACACACATACAAAGAAAAAGGGGTGCAAAAGTCATAAGAGACACTAAGATTCTTATGTGAAAAAGCCTGAAAAGGGGAAAACCTATAGAGTTTGACCTAATTAAAATGATTTCACTAGTATTTGTAGTCGATTATAAATGGTGCCCTTCCTCGGTGAGAAGGCCTGGGCTTAATATATCATCTAAAGCACATTAGATAGTTGAGGTTGGAAGAATCCAATGATAAGGAAGTCATTCTCAAAAGAACGTTGGCATGTTCATTTGGTTAGCAGTACTATATATGTAAAACCCAAAAAGATCGATCATAAGCATCACACGTATTTCGATGCACTATGATGAAAATAGGTGAATTTTTAAAGTTGTTAGAATTTGACGAAATAATTTTTATAAAATTCTACATAAAATTTGACCGATTTGATATAAAGAACTTATGGTTAATTTTACACTATTTTGAAATTAAAAAATTATCGGAGGTTATTTAAGGCCAAATGACTAAATAACCCCTCTTAATTCTTAAGTGAATTTATACATGTGAAGGCTCATGTGTCCTTTGCCACTTAACTCTTCCCCCCACCGCCCAAATAGGCTCAAAGGGACCAAAAACTTTCGGTCCCTTCATTTTTGTTTTGTTCGGCCGAATGCAAGAGGAAGAGGACGATGGGCAAGGCTAGGGCAAACGGCGGGCGGCGGTTTCCGGTGGTGGCTTCGGGGGGAAATTAAAGGGAAGAGCTTAAGGAAGAAGTAGGTAAGTTTTTAAAGCAAAAAATATTATTTAGAATTTTTAGTGGCTCTTTCTTTTATTTATTTGAATGATTACTCTATCATGTTACATTGAAATATTTCAAATTTTCCATCCAACATCCATTCCTGTCTCGTTCACAAGAGCTTACCGGGTCGGGTCATGATAAGAGTGGTATCAGAGCAAAATTTATGATGCTGATCAATATAAAGAGCCATTAGGATGATATTTTAAGTCATAGAATATATAAGATGCATGTTTCGTGAAGTTGTTAAATTGTTGTATTATTTAATTATCTTTGGGCTACGGATCCTGATCGTGATGTCGCTAATGGCAACATTGAGTAGGATAGGAGAGAGGTTCCAGTTGTCCCAGTAGTGACATAACCTTTGAGTAGTGGCAACAGTGCTACCATAGACACATTCACCCAAATGATGATGGCTGTGACGCAGTTGATTCAGCACTCTCACGATTAGCCATAGTTTAGCTCCAGGGGTGAATCATCTGTAGACAAGTATTTAAAGCTCTTTCAGGACATGCGACTACCTCTTTTTACAGGACAGGAGAGCCAGTTGATGTTGAAAATTGCCTCATGAGGATCGAGAAGATTCTGGATGGTATGCACTGTCCAACTAATCGGAGGGTAACTCTAGCTACCTTTACCTTGGATGGAGAGGCTACAAGACAGTGGAGAGGATAGCTTTTGGATAATATTCGTGGCAGGGCAACATCTCAGGTCTTATGGGAGGAGTTTGTCAGGGTCTTCAGAGATTGGATTGTGCCTCTTTCTATGAGGAGGCAGATGCAGGACCGATGCATCTGACTAATCCAGGGAGACTGCATAGTTATGCAGTATAAAACTGAGTTCACTATGTTATCACATTAAGCAGCTCAGCTCATCCCTAGTGCTAAAGAGAAGTGCCACGAATTTTTATTAGGGCTTTGAGATATGATTCGCCTTCCATTGATTCTATTGGGTCTTGATGATTACTCTGATCTAGTTGAGAGGGCGAGGAGGATAGAGATTGACCATTAGGTCACACAGAAGTGTAGAGAATTTCATCAAAAAAGAAAGGTTTTGAGAAGTCCAGGAGCTTCCAGACACATTCAGGAGGCTCTAGTATGAAGAAGCTAAGACACATAGTAGTGAGAGTTTGTCTAGCGCTAGAGCTTGTGAGAAGTGTGGCAAGGTGCATAGAGATGAGTGTCTTTCTAGCACTAATGTCTGCTTTTGGTGTCACCAGCCATGACACATGGCTATGAATTGCTCGAGAGGTCCAAGGGAGGGAAAGTCCAGTGCTGCTCCACCTCAGCAGAGTACTGGTAGACAGCCGATTGTTGGCAGACCTAGAGCACATGAGTCTTCTGCATTAGCACCTAATCAGCCTATTATACGACTAGTTATTCAACATCGAGTTTATACCATCATACAATAAGAGGCTAGAGAATCTCCTGATGTGATCACAGGTATCATTTATGTTCAAAGTCGACCCACTAGAGTTCTTTTTTATACTGGAATATCGCATTCTTTTATTAATCATGAGTTTGTCAAGAAACATGCATTTAGTGTCCATCATATGCTCATTACACTGTCAGTTATGTTGCCACAAGTATGTGTTCAATACTACTTTTTATTTGCGAGAGGGAGTTCGATGCTGATTTGATCTTATTACCACTTTTAGAATTTGATGTGATCCTAGGAATGAATTGGATGTCTAGCCACTTCATCTCCATAGATTACAATAAGAAAGTAGTGAAGACCAAGCTTCATGGAGGGGAGAAGCTTGTATTTCAGGGTGATCAAGGTATATCATCTATGATCATCTCATCCCTGAAGGCTTGTAGCTTGATATTGAAGGGTTGCCCAAGCTTTTTAGCTTATATAAGGGATACTTCGAAGTAAGTGCCAGAGCTGAATGAGATTGCTGTGGTAAGGGAATTTCTGGATGTGTTCCCTGAGATTTTGCCTGGAATGCCTCCTGTTAGAGAAATTGACTTCTCTATTGATCATTTACCTGGTGTTGAGCTTATTTTAAAAGAACCATATCGCATGGCAGTTAAGGAACTGTAAGAGCTCAAGGGCCAATTGCAGGAGCTGTTGGAGAAGGTGTTTATTCGCCCAAGTACCTCACCATGGGGAGCACCCATTCTTTTTATTAAGAATAAGGATGGTAGCATGTGGCTCTACATTGATTATAGAGAGTTGAATGAGCTTACCATCAAGAATAAGTATCCTTTGCCGAGGATAGATGACTTGTTTGATCAGCTTGTAGGAGCCACAATCTTTTTCAAGATTTACTTGAGGTCTGGCTACTATCAGTTAAGAATTAGAGAGGAGGATGTCCCTAAGATAGCTTTTAGCTTAAGGTATGGACACTACGAATTAATAGTGTTATCTTTTTGGCTGACAAATACTCCAGCTATTTTTATGGATCTGATGAACTGGGTCTTTAAGCCAGTGCTCGATAATTTGGTCATTATCTTCAGAGATGATATTTTGATATATTCTTGTGATGAAGAACATCATGCCAATCATCTTTAGATTATGTTGTAGATTTTAAGAGGTAATGAATTGTATGCCAAATTCACCAAGTGTGAGTTTTGGCTAAAAATTGTAACATTTTTAGGTCATGTGATTAGTGATGAAGGCATTACTATTGATCAGCATAAGGTGCAGGCTATAGATGAGTGGCTCAGACTTACGGCTGTTACTGAGATACGAAGTTTTCTTGGGTTAGCAGGCTATTATAGAATATTCATTGAGGGGTTCTCCAAGATTGTTGCACCATTGAGTAGACTGACTCAGTAGGCAGAGAGGTTTGAATGGAACAGTCAGTGTGTAAAAGTATTTCAAGAGTTAAAGACTTGCTTGATGACTGCATCGATCCTCACTATTCCTTCAGGTACTGAAGAATTTCATATTTTTAGTGACGTATCACTAAGGGTCTTAGGATGTATCTTGATGCAACATGGAAAAGTAGTTGACTATGTCTCTAGGCAACTAAAAACTCATGAGAAGAACTACCCAACTCATGATTTGGAGCTTGCTGCAGTAGTCTTTGTTTTAAAGGTTTAGAGGCACTACCTATATTGGGTGCATTGTGAAGTATTTACTCATTACCAGAGCTTGAAGTATATCTTCATGCAGAAAGAGTTGAATTTAAGGCAGATGCAATGGATGAAATTAATTAATGATTATGATCTGGATATTTAGTATCATCCAGGAAGGACAAATACCGTTGCTGATGCCTTAAGCAGGAAAATGCTGGTGAAGGTAAATTGCTTATTGACCCAATAGGAAAAGCTGATTGAGGAGATGGAATGCTTGGAGTTGTCTGTAATACTTCCTACGACTGAGAATGTGGCATTTTTAGGTCAAATGATAGTATAGTCTGATCTGAATAGTAAGATAGTTTAAGCCTTGCTGAGGGATCCTGATTTTATGAAGATTATTGATTTGGTGAAGGTAGACCATGAAGAGGATTTTATTATTGATGAGGATGATCTTTTGTGGTACAAAGGCAGAGTTTGTGTGCTAAATGTGGATGACTTGAGGAGGAATATTCTCTATGAAGCCCATGACTCTGGTTATACTATTCATCCAAGTAGCAATAAGATATATCAAGACATGAAGGGCTTATTTTGATGGCCTGGGTTGAGAGGAGCATAGCTGATTAGGTTGCGAAGTGTACCACTTATCAATTAGTAAAGGCTGAGCATCAAAAGCCAGGTGGATTACTTCAACCATTGCCTATCCCAGAGTGGAAGTGGGATGATATTGCTATGAATTTTGTGATAGGCTTACCGAGAACTCGATAGGGTCATGATGCTATTTAGGTTATCAATGATAGGCTTACGAAGTTTGCTCACTTCTTACCTATTCGATAAACTGACTCAGTTGAGAAGTTAGCAATGTTATATGTTGTAGAGATTATTTACTTGCATGGTGTACCGAAGTCCATGGTATCTGATCGTGATAGTAGATTTACCTCTATACTTTGAAGGAAGGTTTAAGGGGCTATGGGTACTAGATTGACTTTCAATACAACATTTCATTCTCAGACTAATGGATAATTTGAGCGGACTATACAAACTCTTGAAGATTTGCTTAGATTGTGTGTCCTTGATTTTGGTGGAGGCTGAGAATCTCACAATCCTTTGATAGAGTTTGCTTATAATAATAACTTTCAAGCTAGCATAGGAATGACTCCATATGAAGCACTCTATGAAAGAAAATGTAGAACACCTTTATGTTGGGCTGAAGTAGGCGAAAGGAAAATGATTGGCTCCAATTTGGTTGATGATGCTACCAACAAGATCAGAATTATCAGAGATAGGCTGTGAGCAGTACAAGATAGGCAGAATAAGTACTATGATGCTAAGTACTGCTCTGGGGAATTCAATATGGGAGATTTTATTTTCATTAAGATCATACTCATGAAAGGTGTATTATGCTTTGGCAAGACTGGCAAGCTTAGTCCCCTTTATATTGGTCCTTTTGAGATAGTAGAAATAATTGAAAATGTGGCATATAGATTGGCCTTACTAGCTAATATGTATGCTGTACACAACGTGTTTCATATTTCTTCCCTAAGAAAATTTTTATCAGATGATCCTTCTAAGATCATAACGAAACTTGTGGACATACAGTCAGATCTTACTTATGTTAAAGAGCCAGACCATATTTTGGAGTATTGTGTGAAATAACTCCGAAGCAGAGACATACCTTTTGTTAAGGTTCTATGAAAGTATGGATCTGAGAGGAACGCTACATGAGAGAAAGAATTAGAAATAAGAAAATGTTATCCTCATCTCTTTGATTAAGATATACTTTGTCCCTCTTATTTTAATTTCAAAGATGAAATTTTTATTTGAATGGGAGAATTGTAAAACATGAAAATATCGATCATAAGCATCGCACACATTTCAATGCATTGCGATGAAAATAGGCAAATTTTTAAAGTTGTCAGAATTTGATGAAATAATTTTTATAAAATTTTACATAAAATTTCGAACGATTTGGTATAAAAAACTTAGGTTTAATTTTGCACGATTTTAAAATTAAAAAAATCGATGAAAGTTATTTAAGGCCAAATGACTAAATAGCCCCTCTTAATTCTTAAGAATTTATGCATGTGAGGGGACATGCGTCCTTTGCCATTTCCCTCTTCCCCCCCACCCAAATAGGCTCAAAGGGACCGAAAACTTTTGATCCCTTCATTTTTGTTTTGTTCGGTCGAATGCAAGAGGGAGAGAACGACGGGCAAAGCTAGGGCGAACGACGGGCGGCGATCTTCGGCGGTGGCTTTGCGGGGAAATTGAAAAGATGAGCTTAAGGAAGAAGAAGATAAGTTTCCAAAACAATGATCTCATCAGTTTGCTTAGATTTTCTTAAGTTAAAAAATCTAGTGTTTCTCCAAAAATAAGAATTTTTCAATGATATTGATAGGGAACATTTGGAAAAGCTTAATAATGATTTTCTAAACCCTAATTCTTATTTTCTTAAGAGTTTATGAGAGTTCCAAATTAGGGCTTTTTCCAAAATGTGATTTCTTTGAAATTTCTTTCATGAAAATGGTTTCTATCGATATTTGATAAATTTTTATGAGTTTAAACTAAACTTTTATGAAAGATTTTCAAATTTTAAACTTAGGATTTTTCCAAATTTCAATTTCTATGAAAGTGCTTTCACAAATTTTATTTCTAGTGACCTTATGAGTGTTCTAATGAGGTAAAATCAAAGTTTTGTATGAAAACTCTATATTTTCTAATTTTGAATTAAAGAAATCTAAAAATTTAATTAAATTAAAGTCTAATTAGGTTAAGGGGATGTCTTTGCATATTCATGGGAAGAAAATAGTGAATTTAGGGTTTCCAATTTTAGGATTTTTAGGGAAATTCAAAATTTTAAAATAAATTAGAAACCTAAGAAGATTGGGAATCAAATGAAGTGAGTGCACTATTGAATTTGAGCTAATGATAGTCTTATCCCTTAGGTCTTGGAAAGGGAAGTGATAAGGAGAGATAGTCGCGAGGTTAGATGATGATTTGCATGCATTCCATGATTTGTTTGCTTGAGGTAGGTACATTTATCACCGGGTGTCTCCCTACAGCGGTAGGTGAATGGCAGTCTGTCAGTCATTATTGATTAGTCGATTTTCCTGAAAACATCTCAAAATTAGGGAGTGAGCTAATGCTCAGTAGGTATCAAATAACTCTACCAATTTCAATTATAATGTAAAGAAGATCAATATGCATGCTTTAATATGAAACTGATCAACAGGTAACTAAAGAATTAAACAATATAGTGTCATGCAAAGGTAGCCGTATACTTATATCTATATGTCTTCCTACTTCTTTCCTTTCATGCTTTTCAACTTGTCTTTATTTTCTGCATACATATACTTTTATCTTATTCGTATTCTTACAGAGTACCAAAATTGTACTGATCAAGTACACATACATAGTGGCCATATCATTTTTTTATCATATTGCCTCGAAGAGCTATATTGCTCCGAAGAGCCAGAGTGAAGTCAAATTAGATTAAGAGGATATCTTTGCATGTTCATGAGAAGAAAATAATGAATTTAGGGTTTTCAATTTTGGGGTTTTTAGAAAAATCCAAAAATTTAAAATAAATTAGAAACCTAAGAAGATTGGAAATTAAATAAAGGGACTATAGTATTGAATTTGAGCTAATGATAGTCTTTTCTCTTAGGTCTTGGAAAGAGAAGTGATAAGGAGAGATCGTCGCGAGGTTAGACAATGATTTACATGCATTCCAAGATTTATTTGCTTGAGGTAGGTACATTTAACTCTCCAAATTTAATGTTCTTTTATGCTCTTTTAAAAGTTAAATGCACTGTGATATATTTTAACATTAGAATATCATGTTAAATTCTTTTATTCTAAATAAAAATAGTATATTGGCATGTTTAGAATAATTATTAGCTTGTTTAAGAGTTTTACATTTTAATTCAAAAAGAATCTTCATGTAGTATTGCATAAAAATTTGATAATTAGAAGCATATGATTAATATGTATGTTAGCCACCTATCTTATGTTAAATAAAAGAAAAAAAAATATTGTTTGGAATTTTTAGTGGCTCTTTCTAATATTTATTTGGATGATTACTCTATCATGTTACATTGAAATGTTTCAAATTTTTCGTCTGACATTTGTTCCCGCCTCGTTCACACGAGCTTACCGGGTCGGGTCATAACAATATATGGATAGTGGAGATCGGAGGGATCATAGTTGGTGGGTGACAGGGCAGAGGGAACGTAGTCGGTGAGCGATGGAGGTTGGGGGGACCGTAGTAGGCTGGCGATGGTGGTCGGAGTGGTGTGTCGATGGAAGCCGGGTGGAGGTCCGACAGTTATCGGCGGACATGCAGTGGTTTGGTGATGGTCAGCAACTGGGAGGTGGTATGAGGGACCATAGTTGATAGGAGATAAAGGTCGGAGGGATCATAGTCAGCGGGCAATCGTGGTTAGAGGTAGGGGAGTCAATTCGGGTCAATAGGTCAGGTTCGGGTCGAACCCGACTTGACCTGAGCCTAAACGGGTCAACATGAACCCGACCCGTTTAGCTAAACAGGTCAAAAAAATTAAACACGAACCAGACCCGTACGGGTTGCCGGGTTGACCCGACCCGGCCCGTCGATTTCTTCCCAGCGTGGGTGAGAGCAGCTCAGGCGCGTCTGTGCGGGTGACGGGTGACGGGGTGAGTGGCTGAGTGCGGTACTACGGCCTACTGAGGGCCAGCAAGGGGCAGGTCGCTGGCTCGCCGTCGTTAGGGCATTGGGGCGAATGCCGCAAACTGCATTGTATGAGAGTCTTTAGGTCGCCGTCACTAGGGCATTGGGCTGAACTGCGCTGTGCGGTCAGCGGCTCAGTGCCTCAGCGGTGTGGGTACGTAGGCGTAGGCGTGAATCGCGAGTGCGAGCCCTCAGGTGCATGCACGACCACACAGGCACGATGCGACGGACCGCGGACTCGGGAGAGAGCGGATCTGGGTCGGGCAACAGTGAGTCAGTTATTCGGGTCAAAACGGGTCAACCAGAACCCGACCCATTTTTCAAAAGGGTCAGAAATCCGAACCCGAACCCGGCTTGTTTCACAAGGGGTTTGCCCGAACCTTAATTTTTTTGGGTCGGGTTTCGGGTAGAGGGACTGTAGTCGGTGGGCGATGGTGATCAATAGCTAACAGTTAAGCCGAGGTTTGATGGCGGTCGACGGCCAAGCTATTGTCCGACGATGATCTGGCAGAAGTCCGACTGAGAGTGGTGAACGGGCAGTGGTCTGGCTGCGCTCGGCGGCGGGGCAGTGGTTCGACAACAGGTTAGGTGGAAGTCAGGAGGAGATCGAAGACCAGACGGTAGTCCGACAGGGATTGGCGACTGGGTGGTGGTCTGGTAGAGATCGGCGGACGGGCAGTAGTTTGATGGTAGGGAAGTTGTTCGGTGGTGGTCGGCGGAAGTTCGTCGGCGATGGTGCTTGAGTAGAACTCTAGGAACCCTAAAGCCTTAGAGTTCTCCTCAATCTTCCACCAAAGGTCCAAGCCTCAAGCCCCCTTTTGAGAGTATCATACCCCATGAATGCGGAGAAGATTTGGAGCAAACTCGAAGTGCTCCATCACATGACCCATATTGATCCCCTTAATTATAGAGTATTTATCAACCATTTATGTGCCCGAATGATGTCAGAAACTTAGAATAAAGGAGTCTTGGGCTCATTGGATTTGTCTCGTTGAGCCGATGCCATATTTAGAGGTCATTTAGTCATCCAATTAATGATTTGAACCTTCCGGATATGCTTCGACCCCTTGATTTGGACCCTTTTGAGCTTGAATTAGATCAATTTTGATGACGTTTGATTCATCTCTTCGAGACATTCAACTTGATGGTAAGTTTGCTGAAATTGATGTTCATTGATCCCAAATTTAATTTTCTAAGTTTTTAATTTAAATATGCCTCGAAATTCGTGCTATATCAAGACGATTTTTTTGTGGCGTGTGACAAGGAATTTTAAAATTTAAAATCTATTTTAATAAAAAATTTACTCGCTCCTAATATAATTTTTTTTTCAATTTTATCATTCTATTTTAATATTCTTCATCGTGGTGAATCCGATGGCAAAGATGAGCTTAACCAGCCCATAAAACTCAGATGGGCCTGCTTCAGCCCGTTCGTTAAATGCAGTGCGCATCGGTAGAACATTCGAGAACGCAGTCGCCTAGAATCTAGAACCCTCTCCAAAACCACAAATGCTGAACTTCTTCGTGTAGAAATCCGATCGCTGACTCCTACGCTCTCTCTTCTTCCTCTTTCCTCTCCCATGGCAGACGAAGCGAAGGCTAAGGGTAACGCGGCCTTCTCCGCCGGCCGTTTCGAAGAAGCAATTCGCTATTTCTCAGAAGCGATAGATCTTGCTCCTACCAACCATGTCCTCTATTCCAACCGCTCTGCTGCCTATGCCTCTCTCCACCGCTACGCCGAGGCTCTCGCCGACGGCCGTAAGACCGTTGAGATCAAGCCCGATTGGTCAAAAGGGTACAGTCGCCTTGGTGCCGCTCATCTTGGGCTTGGAAACCATGAAGAAGCAATCGCCGCTTACCAGAAGGGCCTCGATCTTGATCCCAACAACGAAGCGCTCAAGTCGGGGCTGGCGGACGCTAGGGCGGCAGCCACCCGGTCTCGGAAACCTTCAGCAGCCTCTCCATTCGCGAATATATTTCAGGGCCCCGAGGTTTGGGCTAAGCTGACGGCTGATCCATCTACAAGAGCGTATCTCCAGCAGCCAGATTTCGTTAAGATGCTCCAGGAAGTTCAGAAGAACCCTAATAACCTCAATCTGTATCTTCAGGATCAGAGGATGATGCAAGTGCTTGGAGTTTTGCTTAATGTAAAGATGAGGGATCCTACGCGGGATGAGATGGAAAGTGACTTTCCTGAGCCTGAGAAGAAAAGGCCGCAGGCTGAGACAACAAATAAGGCGCCACCCAAAACTGAGCCAGAACCGGAGCCGGAACCTATGGAATTCACGGATGAAGTGAAAGAAGCTAAGCAAAGAAAGGCAGAAGCTCAAAAGGCGAAGGAAGCGGGAAATACGGCCTACAAAAAGAAAGATTTTGAGGAAGCGATCAATCATTATACGAAAGCAATTGAGCTTGATGATGAGGACATCTCTTTTCTCACTAATAGGGCTGCTGTTTATTTGGAGATGGGGAAGGTATTATAACTCTAATTTTTGTGAACTTTTTAGCAAATTATAGTTGCCTAATATAAACTTGAAGAGCAAATGGTTTCTTTTTCCTATTGTTTATGTTTCTGCACTAAATATGCTAAAATGCATCTGTTAATGAATAACATATTGAATTTGATTGCACTTGTGCTGCTTGCAAGATCTTATTACTGTTCAATAGTAATGTCAATGTATTTATTTAGTTTTTAATGTACGCATATTGATTTAATTTTAGGTTCTTCCTGAATATCTCTTCACCGTACTAGCTAACCTAGCAAATGCTCTTTTTTTAAGTACATGTTTCAATCCATTTCTAAATGAAAATAGTGTTTTTGTGCAACACGTTAGAGAGACTTTGACTCCAATGCTGAACATTCCTCCCTATGTAACTTAAGACACTGATTGTTCAGCTGTCCGCGCAAATATATTTTCTCACACATGCCATCAAAACAAATGCTAATATTACATCTATTAGTCAAGCACTAACCATAGTTGAATCATTTGATTTGGAAAAGAGTCATCTTGTTGATTCGAGCTCCAATTGTCAATGATTAGCTGTCATCTTTGACAATCACGCCAAAAATATTCTAGGGTAGTCTCCTCCGAAATTTAAAAGCAGCCATCTTGATTAATAAAAGGGCTTAACTGACCTTGTGGAGTATTATTTGTGTTTGAAGATATTATGATGCTATGCACTGCATTTGATGTAGAAAAATGCATATTATTTCAGACAACGCTCAAATATTTTGTTTGGAGGTGGTTCTCCATACTTCCTCGATAAATGTATTTATCCTTTTGATGAACTAAGGAGGCAATTCATTGTGTAGTTTTCATGCTCTCAAAGGATGTTGAAAATCTAATACACTGCTTTATATCTAGTAAAAACAAATGAGTGAATATATGAGAAGGTTCGCTTGGGTGACTCACAAAGTCTTTGATGTTGATCTTTGCTTGGTGAAGGCAACGCAAGTCCTTGGGCTAAAGATTTGTCTGATGGGGTGCCACTAAGATATGTGGTAAACTTCGCTTTTGTTCCATAATTATTTCCTATTTAGGTTATGATGATGATCTTCCTTCCTATCAAAATGCATATCTTTTGGTGTCATGATAAAAGTGGCAATCAACAAGTGCTTATTCTTCAGAATTCTAATTTTCATATGGAATTCAAGAAATGTTTTGTTCTTTCATGTGAGCGGGAAGGTGGGCTTGGGTGTTATATATTTAAGAGCTATCTTTGGTTGAGCTCTCTAGTAAGAGGGGTGCCACAAAAGGAATCATAGCCCTTGCGGCGACTTGAGGGAAGTAGAAGTCATATAAGATAAACAAATCAACTTCATGGTCTCACTTACTCTCTCAACCTACCTTTGTTGAATTGTTTTTGAGTAGTTAGTCTCGATTGAACATTTGGAAGTGATGTTCCCTATGCCAAATAGAAATTCAAATATTGGATGAGATTTGCCATCATGCAAGTGTTCACAACATTGTTTGAGAAAGAGTATCTTTTGTTTTGACTATTAGAGATGACGGGGAATCATGAATTAAATTGATTCAATATGTCATTGAAGTTCTTATCTTAGAAGGGGACATTTGGATTAACTTTTTGAATATGCTTATTGTGTTAAGGTAAATTTCAAAGCAAGACTCATTGGCTTCCACTTAAGTGGGATGTTTATACATGGCAACCATTCGATATGCTTGGTGTCAACTTATCCATTGCATCGCCTTCATATTTTTCTAGAAAGCATGGTGCCAAGCAAAAGAAAATGGGACTTCACATTAGAAATATAAAAGGAGATTAATGAATAAGTTTACATGCTCATAGATTTAGGATTTATAATTTAGTTGAGATGTCCAATATCAATATTTGATATCCAATGTGGTGATGGTATAAAAGGCAAATAACAAGTGCTAGATGTGTGTTGATTTCGAACGAGTTAGTGATGCATGCTTGAAAGACTCATACCTTTACTCATTCACCCCTAATTGATTCTGCAAGGTCATATACAATGCTCAATTGCTTCAACCCCTTCTCTGGTTCCAATTGATGAAGGGATATCTTGTTATAAGGAGATATTGTTGAATTGAGGAACGTTGGAACAACTTGTTAGAGATTGATAGATAATGCCTATTGAGCATCAAAAGGGGGAAATATGGAGATCTACGCTGATGATGTCCTCATTAAGAGCAAAGGGATTATAATTCATCTTGTTGATTTTATTGATATGTTTACAATGTTAAGGGCATTTAGCATTCAACTAAATCCAACAAATTTTGTGTTTAATGCTTGGGGAGGAGTGTTTCTTGGCTATGTTGTATTTTTTGAAGAAATTAAAGTCAATTTTGATAAAGCTTGGGTGGTTTTGGAGTTAGAATTCTCCTTGTGTGATTAAGGAAGTTGGAAAGTTGCCTGAAAAATTTCTTGTATTGAGTTGATTTGTCCTTTGATCAGGAGAATAAAGTGTCAGATTGTTGGGAATAGTATAAAGGCAAAAGTTGTTAATGGCATTATTTACAAGGGAAAAATGGCATACGAGGAGCAAATGAGGCGAAGATGGTTGAATTATATATTCATGATGTGACAAGAAAACCATTGTGGGTGTGGAAGAGGTTGGTCATGGAAAGGATTGGGAGGATAACTTGTATCGCGAAGGATGCTGGTAATACGATACTCAAATATGAAAAGATTTCTCTGATGTAATTTTGTTTTTCTATGACACCACTTTTTCTACCAAATAATTGAACTAGTAATCCAAATGAATAATACAAATAAAAAAAAATTGTTTGTAAAGCCAATGCGACAAAAAAAACAAAATCTAAAATTCTAAATGAAGCCTAAAGTTTCAACTTGGTGATTTGGAGGTTAAAAAGGTTGAATCCAGTAATCAACTAGTTGTACTAGAAGTGAGAAATTTGATCATGTTTGGGAATGTCTATATATAATTAAATATGTTAGAACTTGGAGCAAACAAGTTGCATTTGAAAACAAAGGGGTTGAGCTTTATTGAACATGGAATTCAAATGACCTTCAAATATTACAACAACAACAACAACAACAAGCCTTTGTCCCACTACGTGGGGTCGGCAACATGAATCCTTTTTCTCCATTGTGTCCGGTTCAAAGTCAAATTCTCGTTTAAATCTAATAGAGAAAGGTTATTTCTAATATTTTCTAACCAAGTCTTTTTAGGTCTACCTCTACCTTTTCTTAACATAAGTCAAATCTAATACCTCTACTTTCCTAACTGGGTCATCGGAAGGCCGCCGTTTTATGTGACCAAACCATCTAAGGCGACTCTCTCTAATCTTATCCTCCACTGGAGCTACTCCAACCTTTTCACGTATATGCTCATTTCGTATCCTGTCTCTAAGAGTAAATCCACTCATCCACCTAAGCATCCTCATCTCCACAACACATAACTTAGTATTGTGCTTCTCTTTTAATGGCCAACATTCTGCACCATAAAGCATTGCAGGTCTCACCACCATCTTATAGAATTTTCCCTTAAGTTTAAGGGGGACTTTTCTATCACACAACAAGCCCGATGCATTCCTCCACTTCAACCATCCAACTTGAATTCTACTGATAACATCCCCATCTATTTCACCATCACTCTGAACAATAGATCCAAGATATCTAAAACGTGTACTCTTATTAATGACTCGATCGCCCAAAGTCACAATCCCCTCACTAGGTCTATTACTGCTAAAATTACACTCCATATATTCAGTTTTAGATCTACTCAAGCGAAAACCTTTGGACTCTAAGGTTGATCTCCAGACTTCAAGTTTACCTTCAACTCCCTCTTTAGTCTTGTCAACAAGAAGAATATCATCAGCAAAAAGCATACACCAGGGTACATCCTCTTGTAAATGTCTAGTGAGAACATCCATGACTAACGCGAAAAGATATGGGCTTAAAGCTGATCCTTGATGTAATCCAACCGAAATAGGGAAATACTTGGTCAAACCACCTTGTGTTTGAACACAAGTAGTAGCTCCTTCATACATATCTTTAATGATTTGAATATAAGCATTATTAACTCCTTTCTTTTCAAGAACTCTCCATAGCACTTCTCTTGGAACTTTATCATATGCTTTCTCTAAATCAATAAATATCATATGTAGATCCTCCTTATTCTCCCTATATTTCTCCATCAAACCTCTCAATAAATGTATGGCTTCCATAGTAGACCTACCAGGCATGAATCCAAATTGATTTTGAGAAACATTAGTATCACGCCGCAGCCTACGCTCCATAACTCGCTCCCATAGTTTTAAAGTGTGACACATTAACTTAATTCCTCTATAATTCGCACAATCTTGTGCATCACCTTTATTCTTATAAATAGGAATCAATACACTTATTCTCCACGCATCTGGCATCTTTTTAGTCTTCAAAATATTATTAAAAAGTTTAGTTAGCCAAGAAATTCCTTCATCTCCTAAGCATTTCCACATCTCTATTGGGATATCATCAGGTCCAACAGCTTTTCCACACTTCATTTTCTTTAAAGCCTCTCTAACTTCGGTTTTACTAATACGCCGATAAAAACAGAAATCTTTATTATCATTTAGGATGCTAAGGTCACTAAAGTCAATTGTATTCCTACAATCTTCATTAAAAAGTTTATCAAAATATCTCATCCACCTTTGTTGAATATCATCTTCTAAGAAAAGTACTTTTTGATCTTCATCCTTAATACACTTCACTTGAATTAAATCCTTACTACTCCTATCTCTTTGTTTGGCTAGCTTATACATATATCTTTCTCCCTCCTTAGTATCTAATCTATTATATAAATCATTAAAAGCTAAGATCTTTGCATCACATATTGTTTTCTTAGAATCCTTACATGCCTCTTTATATCTTTCCCAATTATTAGAATTTTTACATCTAAATCAATTTTTATAACAAATCTTCTTATTTTTTATCTTTTCTTGCAAATATTCTATGTTTAAAATTCGAGTTCTAATGTTGTTTGGGTTCTATGTGAGGCTTGCATTAAAAATAGAAATATGTTATTTCTTGCTCCTATATGTTATGAGATTTCCTCTAAAAAATGTATAGCATCTAATTATAGATCTTTTATCAATTAATGATCATGTATTTAGCTTTTATAGAGAATTCTTTTACCAAAGAATATAATGATTCTATAAGTAGCTTGAATGTGATATTTTTTGGTTTATGCATGAATTGACTGATGAGAGTCACTACAAATATGATGTCTATAAGGGTATGAGATAGTTTGGTTATTTTTTCATCTAATATTCAATATTGTCAAATGTTTGCTTCTTTTTATTCTCTATTTACTTTATGAGATTTCCTCCCAAAATGGACAAATATAGTCAATGATCTCCTATCAACGGGTGATTCTATATAATTTTCATCAGTATACCTTTTAATTTGTAAAATATGTAGTTTTTTATAGGAGGAAATTTCGTTATCAGAATTTATTTAGAGTATCTAAAAATTTTATAAGCAGCTTGAAAATGAGATTTTATGAGTTTTTATATAAATTGATTGATGAGATACATTATAAATATGATGTCCATACTGGTGTGAGATAGATTGGTCTTTTTTTCAATTAATCTTTGATATTATTTTATATCTAATTCTTTTTTCTTCGTTTGCGTCCAATTTCCGATGTGATTTTGTCATGATTTCATAAGGTTTATAAGCTGCTTTATTTGTTTCATTGATGACTTTTTTTTTTGTTAAAAGAGGAATATTCTTTGTTTTGGTTGAGCAATTTCTAATTTTAGGAAGTATTTGAGTTTCTTCAATTTGATCTCAAATTTTCTTTATTGTTATCACTTGTGATAATTATATGGTAAAAATATATGATTAGAATTAATATTTTATCATCAATAAAATGTTTATTGTGGAGGTTATTGGCTTTCTTTGTTTCGAACTTTATTCATGATTTTTATGAATTTGATAAATCATGCTCTTGGAGATTTTTGAAGGTAGTATAGAGCCTTTTTTTTAATTTGTGTTTTGTTCTTTATGAAAGAATTATCAAATTATGTTGTGGATTCATATAGACTTCTTCAACATCCCCATGCAAAAAAGCTTTCTTTATATCATATTGCTTGCATGTATCATACACAATTAGCTGTAAGAGAAAATTAAAATGTGTATTATATGTTTATTTTTGCAATAGGAGAAAAACTTTTTTGGTAATCAATTCCATTGGATTGAGTTTATTTTTTGCCATTAATCTCCTTTTATATCATTTTAGACTTTCTTTAGTTTTATATTTTATATAAAAAATTCATTTGCATTCTATCATTTTCTTTCTTTTTAGCTATTCAATGATCCCCCACGGCCCCACATATGTTTTTTCTTAAGATCATTTATCTCTTCTATCATGGCATATTTTTAATTCTAATTTTTAAAGTGCTTAAATAGAGTTTATGATATTTTAATGATATCTAGAGCTAATATTTGTAAGAAGATTTTATGGGTAGTAGAATTTTTTTGAAAAGATGTATATTGGGAGATGAATATAGAGGAGAATGTGTGTTGATTGGTTGATCATTGTTACTTATTATTTATTTTGAGACTTGAGCTTGTTGGAGATTTTACTTGGGCCTATTCCTTGTATAGATTTTAAGGAGTACAATGGTTTGATTTATTGGAGCATGTGTTGTAGGAATGTTAAGAAAAAAGATAAAAGTTTCTTAAAGTTTATCTTTCAATTTAAATTTCTTCTTGAAGATTAGTCTGATTGAAAAAATTTTATTTCTCATCAAATGTGATATCTTGTGAAGGAATGTTTTGGTAGTAGGATGATAAAAGTGGCAGAATAACCAATAAATGCACATTTTAGAGCTCTTGGATCAAGTTTTTCTCTGTGTTATTTGTGAATGTGGACATAGACAATGCACACAAAGAGTTTTGCAAGAATTTTTTAGAAGTTATTTGTGAAAGAATTCTGTTAGGTAATTTTTAGTACTTTTGAAGCCAATCACTACTGAGGGTATTTTATCTATTAATTATGTAACACTTTGGACTTTCTCCTTAGTATTATTTTGGCATATGATTCTGGAAGAGAAGAGTTCTCATAACTTTTAAAAGATGGTATTCTTTTTCTTTTTGATATTCTATTTTGTTGGGAAGTGTTTGGACAAAAAAGAGTGATTGATGATTCATTCTTTCTAGAAAAAAGATAATGTGTGTTTAAAGTAATTATGAGCATTATTAGTCTGAAATATTTCTATATTAACAACAACAACAACAAAAACATCAAGCCTTTATCCCACTATATGGGGTCGACTACATGAATCCTTTTTCTCCATTGTGCCATGTTAAAAGTCAAATTCTCATTTAAATTTAATAAAGAAAGGTCATTTCTAATATTTTCTAACCAAGTCTTTTTTGGTCTATCTCTGCCCTTCTTAACATAAGTCAAATCTAATACATCTACTTTCCTAACCGGGTCATCGGAAGACCGCCGTTTTATGTGACCAAACCATCTAATGCTACTCCCTCTAATCTTATCTTCCGCTGAAATATTTCTATATTAACATGAAATTATTTTTGTATCATGATAATAAAAATGGTGAGAATAGTGGCGATATAATATTTTTATTTGTTTAAATGTGCCTATGTCATTGGAGTGTTATCATCAATGAAGATGACAATCTTGCGGCTTCAAAAATATTAAGATTTGGAAGATCCCCAAAATCTTCATATGTCTCTCTGATTAATTAGAATTAGTAGAGGATTTATGATTACTTTCAAGAAAACAATAAGATGATATTTGGCAATTTTACAAATCTCACAATAAAAAAATTTATATTTAAATTTAAAAAAGAGAAAAAGAACATGCATTAAAAAATTTTGAAAAGTGGATGCCCTAGCTTATAATGATGCTCCGAAATAATTTATGTATTGAGGGTGGAAATAAAACAAATGTGACAAGTGATTCTTGTCTTTAAGAAGATAGATGCCTTTCTTTCCTCTAGCTTGCATAATTGCCTTCCTCGTAGTGAGTTTTCAAAATACACATTGGATTAGCAAAAAATGTTACTTTAAAGTTGTGGACTTTAGTGATTTTATATATTGATTAAAGATATATTGCAAAATGTGAAAATTATAGTTTATTACTGAGAGTAAATATGGAGAAAATTAAAATGTTTTCTTGCTATGCAACAATTGTTAGAGAAAAATTGATTGCTTTTATTTTTATATTATTAGGTAGGGTTTGTAGTTTTGAAAAAGGTTGGTAAGGTTAGTCATGTGGTCAATAGCTTCTAAATCTTGGATCCAAGCTTGAAAGAAATTACTCAAGGCATTGAAAACACAAGAATTATAAGTCATATTATTTTGAATTAGAAAGCATGGTTTAGATAATTTTTTCTCGAGATTTGAGAAAGTTTATAAATTTGTCATTTTTTTTGGACTGAGCTCTTTTGATTTCACAATGTAGGCCTGCTCTTTTTAATGATCTTTATTTTCACCATAGCCGAGGAGCTTTTTGTGGAGTTTTTTCAACAATTTCTTTTGATGTGTCATTTATTCTTGTAGTAGTTGCACCATAGATGACCTTTATAAAAAAAAAAAGCTTTAGCTCTTCTCTAAGGAAAATATATGTAGCAATAAGTCTCTTATCTTGGGTTGATGTCATGGTAGTTAGTTTGAAGATCAAAGTGTTGAGCTTTACAACTTTCCCTTTTTAACTCATATGAGAGGAAAAAAATCTCATTTGACGATGGTATGTTTTCTCAGTTTAAGATTTGGATATAAATTTATTTAAAGTCATTAGTAAGTCCTACAAAGAACTCAAATACTCATTCTCTTTTCACGAATTGTTTGAGAAGTATTACATCAATGTAGCTTCTCATCTTACGATCTTGGTAATAATATTGTTAAAGCTGATAAATCTTCATTACATTAAACTATTTAATAATATGAAGGTTATTTTATTTATTTTATTTATTTTAAGTCTTTGTTTTGATCTTGTAGATTTAGTTTTTCAGCATGTTTGTTTGACGGCGTCCCAAACTTTTTTTACAATAGTTTCAGGCATTATGATATTCTACAATCATGTCATGATCATGGGATCCTCTTCATCCCAAATTATACATTTTGAATCTTTCGGCTTTGAAGGAGAATTCACAAGATAGATTATTTTCATTCCTTTTTGAAGTGTCTTTACAATTTGGAGTTATTTCAAATAATTTTTCTAATTACAGGTGATGTAAGCTCTGATTTAATTTTCATTATTTAGGATGGATCACTCCTTGGAAGGGAAGTAAAAAAAATCTGCAACGATAAAGAACAAAAAGGGATGGGAAAAAAAAAATCAAAAGTTGGTGGATGAAAACCAAACCTCACTCTGATGACATGTAGACAAGTTGAGAAGTAGGAAAAAAATATTTTGAATTTTATTACTTGTATTTTTATAAAATGTGGAGGTATTTATAGACTTTTCAAATGGCTTATAAAGAAAATAAATCAAAACTATTTATAAAATGAAACAGAATTCTCTATGAGGGTTAGACGGCTAGAAGAGGAAGTTGAGACACATTGAATGTAATCTAAGGGCTTTAAGAGGATTGATCTAATGGCTAAAATCCTTAATCTATGTGCCCGATGATTCCTACTAAAATTGGTTGACTTGTGGATTGCATGATCTGTCAACACTTCCCCATCCAATTACTTACTAATAACAGTTCACATGTTCAATGAAAGTTCATGAAAAATTTTGTCTCTGTAAGCTGTTATTTGGATTGTACTATTACATTGAAATATGTAGCAGTCATACCTTGTGTTATTCTGACAGTATGAAAGCATATAGCTGCAGATTATTTGTCAATATATCTTCTTAAAATTTGAGTTGTTCATTTTGTCTTCTTGCCTTCGTCAGTTCTCTTAGTGATTTAAGCACTAGTTTCATCTTTGTGACGTGGATGTTTATATTTTTCATGTGAATGTGGTATAGTAAGCATTAGCTTATAGGATTCTTTGAAGGAAGCTTTAAGTTTGTTACATGATGTTTTGTTTTAGTCCTCACCCTTTTTGTTTATACCCACAATGTAAATCTGCACTTTCAGTATGAAGACTGTATAGCTGACTGTGACAAAGCTGTTGAGAGGGGCCGTGAACTTCACTCTGACTTTAAGATGATTGCAAGGGCATTGACCAGGAAGGGATCTGCACTTGTTAAAATGGCAGAGTGTTCCAAGGATTATGAACCTGCTATTGAGACCTTCCAGAAAGCCTTGACTGAGCATCGTAACCCAGATACATTGAAAAAATTGAATGATGCAGAGAGGGCTAAGAAAGAAGCTGAACAACAAGAATATTATGACCCAAAAGTAGCTGATGAGGAGAGAGAAAAAGGTATGTTCTGTTATACATTTTTGTATCATTATCATTGTTTTTTTTTTCTTAGTTGATAATTAGGATTTATTTATCTTTATATTTGATCAACATGGGCAATTTGGTCATGTGTTAGTGATTTGTTATCCACTCTTATTTTATAGGATTCTCTATTGTTAAAAGTGACCGAAGGATCATGTAATAATTAATTATGATCTGAAATAAAAAATGAGGTGTATCATTGATCCACTTTATCAGATTTTTTATATGTTTCTATATCTTCACTTCTTCCCTTTTCCTCTTCCTCAAAAATTTCAAGGCCCACAATTTTTTTTGCCACAGCTCACATCAAATGGTATTAGAGTTAAAAATCTTGAAAATATTGACCCAAAGCTCTGGCCATTTCTTTTATAATTCTTACCTGACATTCCAATACTAATTCTATCTTTAAAACCCCTCCCACTAAAGCTCTTATATCCAACATCTTATTTCATAATACCCCTCATTCAACCAGGCTTCCTTTTTTTCCTCTCATCAAATTAGATATCCTCCACATCCTATATGGCTTCCTCATCAAGATTCGACTCCTTGATATCTCAAAAACAAAAAAAAACTAAGAAATACCTCTCCAACACTCGGCCACAAAAAATTCAGTCAGCTCTTTTCTTGCTTGGACTTGAGAGTATATGGTCCGTATGAGCTCTTAGAGAACAATTAGCTAAGAGCCCACCTGTATAATATGCTCTTAAGTTCATAAAACTAAAACTTCCATTAAAACCCCTTCAACATACATTGGTTCCTTGGCTCATAGGACTGCAATTTTACACGGATCTTCTAACTTTTCTCTATATCAATTTTTACTCATGTTTATGGAGGATCCTTGCAAAAAATGAGAATTTATCAATGGCATCTTTTTTTTTTGGATTTTTTGTTGTGCAAGCTTGTGTATTGTGAAATGCATTGGTTGAGTGGCAAAGCTATGCATTTCGATGGTTTAATAGCTAAGAAGTGGGATAAGGGATCTAAGGTTTTCGATAGTGTTAGATGGAATTTGTGTGATGAAAAAAAGACCATAGTTCAAGATAAAGATGCGGAAGAAATATGAGAATTTTATATTGGAAAATTTTTAAATGAAAGTTTAAAGGAATATATTGTTTTTCAAATAATCAACATAAATAATAAAATACATTTTAAGTTTATCCAAAACAAGCAAAGTGGATTTAACTTTGATAAAGATGCATAGAGTGAAGCAATAGGTGTAGATAAAATACCAGGTGAGGTTTAGGAATTTACGAGTGGTATTGGGGTAGTTTGCAAGTATATTTGTTTAGGGGCTTTGAAGGCTAGAAGATGTTAAATTATTGGAAAAGCATTTTGGAGTTAGTATTCAAGAACAAAGAGATTCAAAAATATTAAAATTATAGGAGAATTTCACTTACGTGTTAATACCAAAAGATTTAATATGGATTTCATGATAAGACAATTAATGGAAAGCTATAGGGAGCAAAAAATGTTCATTTAAGTTCTTGTGATCTTGAGAATGCATGTATCGAAATATCATGATTATTGATTTGATGTACATTATTTAACCAAAAATAAATTAATTGTGTCAAAGATATGCTATAATTCATAAAGGTATCTTAAACTTCTACATTTTCTGTGATATTTGTATAAACGTGTACTAAAGAGATTCAAAGTGAGGTGTTTTGGCATATATTTTTTGAAGATGGCATAACTTTAATTAGTGAGACCTTCATTGATATAAGTGAGAAGTTAAAATAATGGAGAAAATTTGAAGGTTAAAGCTTAATAGAGCAAAAATTACATTTATGATATTTGCAACAAATTTATTGGGTTTAATATTTTACCAGCATTTTTAGAATATGAAGTTATATTTAAATGTGATTTGCTTAACCGTCTTGTATCATATATAGAATCATGAATTTATTGATAATGATACAACTTTTAAAGTTAGGGATGTTGTAAGGATAACAAGGAGAAATACCACATCTATTTGAGATAAGAGAATATCATGAAGATTAAATGTTAATTCTATAAAAGTGCAATTAGGCTTGCTATGCAAAATTAGTTAAGTTGAAACCAATGCCAAGTATTTGATATACGTCTGATGATGATGATGATGATGATGATGATGATAATGAAAGTGCACTCTTAACTCTTTGAAAATCTTGTCTGTTGATGTAGTTTCAACTGTTACATCTGTTCAATAGTGTATTGAACTTAAATTGATAGAATCGGGAATATTTTTTCTTCTTTTTAATGAATTATGATCATTTTGTTGATTTTGTGAGCCATATTCTGTCGGTTGCAATGTCTAAAGTCGATTGTTTGATATGCTCTTTTCTGATTGCGTGGTGTGTCATATTTAGATTGATTTGAGTAAGAGTTTCTTTCTAGTTATGTAACCATATATGGAGCAAGAGAGGTTGTATACTCATAAAGTTATATTTTTTTCTCTTTTTAAAGTAAGTTTTTTTTTTTACTATTGAAAGCCGGTGCTAATTGTAGGGGAAGAGTGAGAGTCGTTGTAGATCTAATGGGGTTCTAGGTACTTTTAAATTGAATGTTGGTTGTTACATGTCCATAGCTCTTTCGAAAGGAAACATTTTTTATGTTTGCGAGTTGGATTGTTGTTGATGAATTAACCCAAAAGTTGTGTTTTTTAATTGTTACTTGCTTGCATGGTTTTCTTTGTACGAGACTTATTTTTATTTTTAGCACTTTCATTTGTTTTCATTTTTAGCATGTTTTAGATATCTTGGGTCAATTTTTTAGAGTGATGGTGAAATAGATGGGGATATTATTAGTAGAATTCAAGTTGGATGGTTGAAGTGGAGGAATGCATTGGGCTTGTTATGTGATAGAAAAAGTCCCTCTCAAACTTAAGGGAAAATTCTATAAGATGGTAGTGAGATCTGCAATGCTTTATGGTGCAAAATGTTGGCCATTAAAAGAGAAGCATAATATTAAGTTAAGTGTTGCAGAGATGAGGATGCTCAGGTGGATGAGTGACTTTACTCTTAAAGATAAGATACAAAATGAGTATATACGTGAAAAGGTTGGAGTCGCTCTAGTGGAAGATAAGATTAGAGAGAGTTGCCTTAAATGGTTTGGTCACATAAAACGGCGGCCTTCTGATGATCCGGTTAGGAAAGTAGATATATTAGATTTGACTTATTATTAAGAAAGGTAGAGGTAGACCTAAAATGACTTGATTAGAAAATATTAGAAATGATATTTCTTTATTAGATTTTGATGAGAATTTGACCCTTAATAGGACCCAATGGAGAAAAAGAATTCATGTTGCGGACCCCACATAGTGGGATAAAGGCTTGTTGTTGTTGTTGTTGTTGTTGTTGTATATCATGCCTCGCACTTGTGACATCTGGGAGCGTAGGGACTGCTCTAAAATTGCTTCACCGCTAACGTTGTTGCCTTAGTCATGAGTACTTCTATTTTCTCTTGAGTTGAATATTCAGTGAGCTCAAAATCCATTGTGTTGATGCTATCGGTTAATTAACTTATTTCTTAAAATCTTCTTTCTAGGCATACTTCTTGATTTGGATATTATACTGTTCCGTACTCTGTAGTTCTATTTCATTGTCACCACTTGTTTTACGTTTGTCATATAACTTTCCAGTGGTCCAAGTTATATCTTTCTTTTTTGGTTTGCATGTGATTTTTGTTGGGTTGTGTGGTAGATGCATTTTCCTCAATTAAAGATTGTGAGTTCTGGGTATCATATTGTTATTCGCACGTTCTTTTCTAGTTTTGAATACTCACTACTGACGTTTTCAAATAACTGCTTATTGCAGGTAATGAGTTTTTCAAAGAGCAGAAGTATCCAGAAGCAGTGAAACATTATACAGAGGCAATCAAAAGAAATCCACTTGACCCTAAAGTAGGCATTTACTTGTTTATGCTATTTTTATTGTCTTGAAACAAGTTGAAAGAATGCATGGAAATACACAAAAATTTTATTTTATGATATCCATTCTTAGAGGCTTAATGGCTTGGCTGGTTACTTTTAAGAAAAAGCGTGAAGTGAGGAGTGAGTGAAATTTACTATTGTTTGTTAGGTTGGTGGTGGAATTTTGGTGATTTCTTATACAGGAAGTGACAATTAGGGGTTAATTCTTACTAACCGCAGTTTAGAATGAACCCAACATTATAGGAACATAAATAAACGGATGGAAAATGAAGCCAAATTGAGAAACTAGAAAATTGGTTCAATTTAGTTTAAATTGGTTTATTGGTCCAGTTTGATTTAGTTTTACATGTATTAATAGTAAACAATTGATTTATAAGCTATAAATTTAGGATTAGTCATTTGTCTTTGATTAGATGATTCAAGATGCATCATCTATTTTTTTTATTTAATTTGGTTAATTTTTTTTTTCGGTATACCAAAATTTCAATCCAAAACTAAATTAAGTCAATTGACTTATGAATTGCAAATTAAAATTGTCCCAAACTCAAGCCACAAGCCAAATCATTCAATTGTTTCACTTGGTTTGGTTTTTTGGGGTTAAACAGTCTTGTTGGTCAACTCTCATGACAAGTATTATTCTTAGCGACCCTTTTAAGACACTGTTTCACATGATGCATGCAAGGGCGAAGCAACAACGAAGAAATGGCGATGAGAAAATGTAACAAGCTAACAATAAAGAAGAAATGGAGATTAAGAGCAAAACCTAAATGGCCTCCATCTAATTGGTATAATTTAGCATAATTAGTATAATTTAAAATATTAATAATTAATTAAATTAATTAAATAATCTAATGAAGATATCATTTATGTAAAGATGGGTTCAAAAACCCCTTCGTTCTTGAGCTATCATTTATGTAGAACATGCTTATTGATTAGAATTTCTTTTTTTTTCTTAGGACAAACTCTCTTTTTGTTTGGTTGTGTAGGAAATGAATAATCATAGTGAATGGCAGACCCTAAAAAACTCTATAGACTTTAAGTTGTTATGGGAACACAACAATTTGAATAAAAAACAAATTGAGCATTATACATGAATACATTGCTTAATACATTATGTTCTGACGATGTATTGGCTATTTAAGAAGATGAGAATGCAGTTGGCCTAATCTACTCAAATCAAACTTGGTAAACTAGACCAAATATTACAACTTTCATTGTAGTTGTGGACATGCTAGTGAGGTCTATCAGCCACTTTGAGAGATCGAGAGAGTTTTTTTGTCAAGGCTAATCTAGAGCGATTACTCCAAGATTAAAATGCTTTTGCAAAACTAATTCTCCATGAGGCAACACCCATCACAACCATCATAAGAAGAGAATGAATTGGCAGGTAGAATTAAAACCATCGTAGGAGGTTCCTTCCTACACCAAAAAGGTCTCACATTGTTAATACAATGAACTTTAATGGCTTCGACCTTGAAAGGGTATAAACTTTTGTTAGGATCTATCCGTCAACTTGAAGCACAAATGCTTCAAAAAGTGTATATGTCGAATGAGGACACGCCATTGACACATTGAAAATTGTGTCCAATGATTTTTTTTTTCAAAACTTAATAGTCAAACACAATGAAGGCTCGCCCCCTTAAGATTGAAATGCCCCAACATAGTTAGGACGCACAATGATGATTACAAGTTTTTTTTTTAAAGGCTGGTGAGGCAACACTACAGATTATGTTTTTATTATCAATGTTGTAGATTCTATTGCTAGGGTGCATTGTGTTATTAGTGTTGATCATGGTGCTGAGAGTGCTAGGCTAATTAATAAAGCATCAATGAGTTCTTTTTTTTTCATTTTTAAGATTACATACTCTCTTTTAATACTATGGCATTTTTTGTGTGCAACATAATTTTGATATTGATTAATGCTCATGTCGTGTGTTGTTGACAATTACATAGACTTGATAAAATTTTATAATATAATTGTGATTAAACAAGTATTATTTTGTATTGGTATTTAAGTTTTTTATGAGATTTATGAGATACTTATATGCATTTGATGGAAGATATTGATATTAGATGTTAAAATTATACATTTTATATTAAGAATTTATAAAATAATACTTGTCCATTTTGAATCATCTCGTGTTACAATTATGTTACATCCTCATGCCTGTGTCTCGTATCCATGTTTGTGCTTCATAGTTTGGTCATTAATGTTAGGATTAGGGAATCAGGCTTTAATGTCAAGAGGATCGATGGAGATAGTGAGAGCTTTGTTGACTGATTTTCTACTTCACTTTTCTGGCAAGCAATCCACATGTGAAAACTAATGATAAATATCACAAATAAAGTCTAGGCTTCAAAATGGAGAAGGAAGAAGAAAGGGGGACACCACCCCCTAAACCTCTCTTGGGGGTTATGACTGGTGCCTGTTAGTGTACCACCAAATGTCATGTCCACTAACGCATGAGTGACAAAATTGGGAGAGACAATTGACACGCTCATCACCTTAACACTGCCCTAATGAGTTGGCACATTGTGTTTTCTCATTGACGTAATATGTTGTCACCTTCGTGAAGTGACATAGTATCACTCTTCAGACGGTTTTCACAAAAGCCTCCCATGCTGGATCTCCCATTAAGGAACCACCTGTGTTGGCTAGTGTGGTGAAACATCACACATGCACAAGGATCACCTGCATGAGGTTGCACAAGCTACAAGCCCACATAATAAGCCTAATTATATAAACACATGTAGGTCCCAAACAAAGACTCGAACCATGAGACTTGGGCCATCATGACTCAATCTAAGCTACCTTCATGTTATGCCTAATATTATAACCAGCTTCCTTCAGGACAAATCATATGAAAACAAGCACTTCAAATACATTAGAGTGTTATTCTAATATTATGCAAAAGCTCCAAAGCATGGGTGGTCAACCCATGATATCTCAATTTGTTACACTAAGAGGATGTCCATCTTGATCTTCTAGGTGTGGTTGTGGGTTAGGAAGATTGAGGTTAGTACCCCATCTCAGAATTCTTTGACTTGCATGGTTTTTTTTTTTTTTTTGAAGAAAAATTTTGAATTATTTTAGAAGAAACTCAAAAATAGGGTTGATATGTCCCTAAAAAAACATTGATTTGGGATCAATTCCAACCATTTGATCAAGAACACTTAAGATTCTTGCTATGTGTAATGGTGATAGAATAGGACAATGGTCCTTTGAATCTACACCATCAGATCACCTCAAGATCCATGGTGACCCTTCAGTCAAATTTAAGGGGAATTAATGCTAGTCTGAAAGCTGTAATAGGAATCTGTCCAAACTATATATCCAAGATCAATCTCAAAGATATTTAATGACCCAATTCAAATTTTAAAGCTTAAGGCTTTCATTATCTATCCCATTATCCTTAGGATATGATGGTACAACTCCAATCTTGAAAATATAGTGTTTTAGTCCTCAACCTTCCAATAAGTTGAAGTTTCAAATACTCCTTATTTCTGGCCATTTTCGCCCAGCATAGATGTTGGACAAAGCGTCTCTCCTTTCCATCATCCACTTGGTCATAAGTATTAAATTACCCTTCACTTAAACAATTATAAATACCACTCAAGAGGGAGGTGAAGATGGATTAAGAAACCCTTTCATTCTCATAAGGACTTTGATGTGCAATGCTTGTCTTTGAATACACTAACTTGAGCTTCAGAGTGTTTTCCTGAGGAAACTCTCTTTGAGATAGACTAATCTTTTGTTTTTGTTGAGCTCACAATCATCATCTATGCATATATTTTATTCTTATAATTTATAATAATAGAATATTCGGTTAATTACCCATGCCTTCAAGTTAGATAGTATATATTACACATACATCTCATATGTATTCTTAAATTCATTCCCTCAACTGTTGTTAGATATTATATTATATGTTAAACCCAATTCATTTTTGAAATAACACTTTGTCCCATATTAGATATTTAATTACATGTTAAAACCTAATCCGTTTTACTGAGAGATTAAAAAAGGAGCCTGAGAAATTGCAGAGAGATAAATGAAATGCTGATTGTCTATAACTATAGAGAGCTAAATGTATTCACCTTTCAGTATATTATTTTTACCATAAAAAAACTATATTAAATGAGAATTAAATAAAATTTATTTTCTAATAATTATATTTATGTAATATGCATTATACATGTGCTTGAACAATAGTAATACATATAACATGAACTGCCAAACAATACAGAACAAGCTTGCCAGAAGTTGATTCCTTAACATTTACTTGATGTGAGAAGTTTATGAGCAACCAAATAGAGGCCCTTAGACGAAGTCAAGCAACTTCAGTGAACTTGGTTCTACTGAGAGGCAACATTCACTTATATCTGATTCGCTACTGTTGATGGAGTCTTCTTTAACTTGGATATGTTTGACGAATTCGATATACTTTAATATAAATTAGTAAGTTATGGATGTGGAAATTAAGCTTTTAAATACCTGCTATTTTTAATGTTTAGTGTTGTCCTTGAGTAATTTATTTATTTCTTATCGCTCTCTTAAATTGAGTCATCCCCAATCAATGACATCATTATTTCCCTTTTTAAAAATGTGATTGCAATTAAAGCAATAACTGACTGAAAGTATATATCACTGAATTTCTTCTTTGTTATTTCAGACTTACAGCAATCGGGCGGCCTGCTACACAAAGTTGGGGGCTTTGCCTGAGGGATTAAAGGATGCAGAAAAGTGCATTGAATTGGATCCATCATTTTCTAAGGGTTATACTAGGAAAGGTGCTGTTCAGTTCTTTATGAAAGAATATGACAAGGCATTGGAAACATATCAGGAAGGCCTGAAGCATGACCCTAAAAATCACGAACTTATTGATGGCGTGCGGAGGTAATAATAGAAGCAGACCTTAATTACTCGAGCTGATTAAGGGGAAAAAAATGATATATGCTAACGTTTGTTGCTGAAACTGGTTATATTCTGCGTGTTTACAGGTGCATCGAGCAAATCAATAGGACAAACAGGGGTGATATTAGCCCAGAGGAGTTGAAGGAAAGACAGGTGATTATTTTTTTCTTCAAACTCTGAATTATTATTCGTGATTGGGAAAATTTCTTTAGTATTTTCTATGCTATATATATATATATAATTTCAATCTTGTATTGTTTTCAACAGGCTAAAGCAATGCAGGATCCTGAGATACAGAACATCTTATCTGATCCCATAATGCGTCAGGTATTATTACCTTTTGCCTGAAGTCCCTCTCCATACGAATAACTTTGCTTGTAAAATTTGTTTTCTATGCCATGATTTATCTCACCTCTTCACTAACATAATGTTTTTGATAAAATGCGTTCAGGTGTTGGTTGACTTGCAAGAAAACCCCAGGGCTTCACAGGAGCACCTGAAGAACCCTCAAGTTATGAATAAGATTCAGAAGCTTATTAGTGCGGGAATTGTTCAGATGAGATAAAGAGGTGATTGATGCTTGCTAACGCGAGTTTATTGGAGCCCATGATTTAGTTCTGAACTGGTTTCCTTTTTCCTAAATGATTTATGAGTGCTTATTAAACTTGTTTTTATTGAACCCTGATCAGGCTCTTAGTTTCCTTTTTCTTAAAACTTCGTTGTATTTAATCATTAAACGGGCGTTGGGAAAGGTTATAAAAATCCGAGGCGTAAACTATGTTCATGCAGCAATAGGCATTGACATTTAAGCTGTGCTGGGCTCCCGAACGTTTCTTAATGTTTTTGAGCAGTAAAGCCCAAAAATCCTGAATGTGAAGGAAGTGCCACTGTATTGATTTCTTGCGATCAGGAAGACAGATGAGTTTATTTTTATTATTTATATCAGCTGAAAAGTGCTGAATTGCTAAATAGAAGTTTTATATCTGTGAAGTTGCAGAGGGGAAAGCTTGTTGGAAAGTAACTAAGAAAATGAGTTGCAGCTTGTGATCCCCTGGATGGACTATAAAAGCTAGTGAGCTTGAACCTGGGTCCTTACCCTTCATTTAGATTTTGTTTGAGATGATTTTCTTATTACTTACAAATTTTAAGTAATTTTTAGTATAAAAATATTAATTTTTTATTAAATATTATTTTTAAGAAACAGTAAGAATCGTTTTAAATGTTTGTGTGTGTTATGACCTTTTTTTATATATAATAATGAGGTATTAATTTTATGAATTTTGTATGATATTTTATATGGTTTTGTGCTATTCTTGAGATTGAGGATGAATTCCCAATTTTCTGTACTGTTTTTTATTATTATTCCAAACAATTCAAAATCTATGGTGCATTCTCATTATCTGACCAACTTGGAAGGTTTTTTCACGGAATTCTGCCTATGCTTTATATTCATGTTAGTACTCTTATGACATTTTCTCGTCATAAATTAGTCTCTGATTGTTGGCTTATTTTCCAATTTCAAATCGATCATATTATTTTTAAGCAATTTTTTTTTCCTTACAATATTTCTTTATTGTTATTATTTCATTATGATTCTCTACATTTGAGCCTTCTGTTTTAATGTTCCTATATATATATATAATCATGCATATTCCAGATAATGCTAAAATTTAAGATATTTTATTTTATTTTATTCAGAAATAATGAAGCCACGTATTATAACAAATTATTTATTTAGGATCACTATAATTTGTTTAATCTTACTCAACGCCTAATCTTAATTATTTATTTCAGGCATATAAGTCGCATATGAATTTTGCGTGCGTAAATTAATACTTATTTATTATTTTCATTTTTTTTAACAAATCATAGGTGTCTTAAAAGTTAAAATTTATGATTGAGGGTTTATATCTTGTTGAGTGTATTTCAATAATATTCATGAGGTCACGACTATAACCTTTCCTCTCAACAAATAAATAAATAAATAAAATATAAATAGTTAGATTTTATGTGGGATGATTTTTTTGCTATTTTTAAAGCATTTTTTTTGTTAAAAATATTAATTTTTTAATAAAAAGTTACTTTAAGAAGCAGTAAGAAAGTTGTTCCAAACTAAGCTTAATCTCTTCAAGTGCGTTCTTTTTTTAGGCTTCATTTGGGACGATTTTTTTACTACTTAAAAGTAATTTTTTAGTTAAAAAATTAAATTTAAACTAAATAAATTAGTAACAAATCTTTTATCATTTAATTACATTTTAATGAAATCAGATATTTCACAAATTGCCAAATAGTATAAATTATTTAGGTCTCTTTTTTAATTTATAAGAATTGTTTAGCTAATATTTAATCAATTAAATATTTTTTAATCTGTTTATTATAAGTCATTATGCTTGCTTAAAATTAATTGGGGGAAATTGCTTTATGCAATAGAAGTTGAAGAAGCATTGTTATGGAAATGTTAAAATTTTAATATGGATAGTGTTATGGAAATATCCATTTTTTTTTAGTTTTCTTAAAGATGTGGTATTGTGCATGCTGGAATTGAAAAATTGTAGGAAGTTGTATATAGGTTCTTAGTTAGTCGATCTAATAATTGGTTTGATGTAGCGGTTAGGATAACTTTATTGTTTTATTCCTCTCCGAATTCACTTATTAACTCGTAGAGCTTTATGTTTGCCTATTTGGTTAGTATTTGATATGATTTCCGAAGTTAGGTTTTCAAAATGAGTGGATGATCATCATCATTTATGCTCATGTATGATGGAGAATTATCTCAAGATTCTAATTTACCCCTACGTATATTGGTAGTAAAATTCGTCCCTTGTAAGTTCTTGTTAACTCAAACTTACAATAGCTTAAGGTGAGGGTTCTTAGAGTGCTCAAGTATAATATGTCCAGGTTCACAGTTAACCTTGTGCGTCATTTTTCAATTGGGAATGAATTTATTGCTTCACAAGTTGAGAACGATGAAGTGTCTCTGAAGTTGTTTTATCCCTTGCTGTTGGAGAAGTTCTGCTTCTGTATGTGGAAGTTGAAGAGATTGCAAGGGGTACTAATTGTGATGAAAATGTTTCATCTCAAATTCATGATTTTGTCACCCAGGATCATGGCGTTGAGATGCATGATGCAGGGTATAGCCAATTACCAGTGCAAGATACAAACATTTGATAAGTTCAATATTGAACACATTAATTGTTTGGTGACTCATACTTAATTTGTTTAGTGCTATTTATTTGAACATATGTCAGTATGATGTAGATTTGCGAAAAAAACATGTGGAGCTAATGTAGTTGGTCCTTTGACACATCCCCAACCTGCTTTTTTTTTTTACTTATGAGTCTAGAGTTTGTGATCATATAGTTGACTAAGGGTATGAGATAATGAGTTATGGTTCAAACGAAGAAGATTCTAAAGATGATGACGACCTGGTAGTTGATACGAATGTTTGCAGTGTCCTTAATTATTACTATATTAACAAAGTTATTCAGGATTACTACATTAGGATAGTTAATACAGAAGCGCGAGTGGTAGACAATAATGAATATACAGAAATTTGTAGGAGTACTCGTTAGTGGAATGCTGAGAATGCTTCTGATAGTGATAATGTGTTTAGTCTATCGAATGAGGAATTTTTAATTCCAACAGAATTGGTTGAAGGTATGTGCTTTCGATGGAAATCAACACTTCAGTTTGTCGTACATGGTTGGTCCATCAGGAATAATATTCAGTTTGTGGTTATTGTTTCGAATAAACAAATTTTCACAGTCGCCTGTCTACAACATGATAATTGTTCCAGGAAATGTCCTTGGCATTTGCATGCAAGGCTGAGCAAGCAATTGGGTGGTGTCTGGAAGATATTGTCCATTAAGCTATAACATTCATGCATCAATCCTATTCTTGTGGCAGATCATAGGTTGTGTAACTCACAATTCATTAGCTTCTTCATTTTGCCTATCATAAGAAAGCAAATGGATATTAAACCAAGATAGATTATAGGGAGATTTGAAGCAAAATTTAACATCGCAATCTCCTATATGAAAGCTTGGATGTATGATGAAAAGCTATTAAGGTCATATTTGAAAGTTGGGAGGAGTTATATAGGATAATTAATCTATTCATGGAAGCAATTGTTGTAGTAATGCCAGATACAATTTACAAGATCTAATCCTTTGATTCAAATATGTTCCAACACATTTTTTGAGCATTCAGGCCATGTGTATCTTGTTACCAATTTTACGGTTCATAAATCCTGTTATCGATTAGCTTCAATCCTGTTCAAATCCTGCATAAATCCTGTATCCCAACAGCCGCCTAGAATTAGTAAAATGTAAAAAAGTGGCACATACACAACAGGGCTGTTTGGTAGAACCTAGAATTTCATTTTAGTAGGATTTTGTAAATCCTCTAAATCCGGATTTACAAAATCTTGAGGGGGTTAAATCCAGAAAACGGTTTCGTAACATTTATGTAAATCCTGTTAAATCCTTTATGACTGTTTGGCTATTCAATTTAGGATTTAAAACAATTAATAGATTTGACATGCATTTTTTGGATAATTAGCATAATCTAATATATTTTATTAATTTTTAATTATTAATTAGTTAATTAATTAAGTATAATAATTTTCATTAAAATATTATAAATAATATTAATTTACATGATTTAATGTCATTAGTTTACTCATTTTAAATAATTCTTCTACGATTTCATTGCCTATGCCCTACGGTTTGCTTTTCCCCTAGGAGCTGTTCGGTATGCGGATTTAGGCCAGATTTTGGCCGGATTTGGGCGAAATTCAGCCAAACGGCCTAAAATGCAAATCCAAATCTCACGGCAAACGAAATCCTTAGTAGACGTAAAATTCCTCCGATTTGTTCTAAATCCTGGATTTCCGAAATCTGGTATTTTGCCGGATTTGTGAAATTCTCCGGCTCTATTGGCGCGGAAAAGAAATAACTACGCTTAAAATTTTTAACCTCCTTAAATTCTGAGTAGAACAACCAGGCAGTCACATAATATTTATGAGAATTTATCATGAATATTGTCAAATATTTTTCAGAATTTAACCTCTTAGAATTTCGTAAATTTAAATTTAGAGGATTTACTTAAATGAAATCCTGAGTTCTACCAAACAGCCCCTTATTTCTTCGTTTCCGTTCTTCTTCGGCTCCTTCGTCGCTGTTCGATTCCGCTCCTCGAAGACGTTCCCTTCCTATTGGATCGGAAGTTACGACATTTTGATCGGAAGCAACGACGGGAGCTCGCTCGCTGTGAAGGTAACTTTCTCCCTTTCGCGCGCTTCTTCGGCCAAGTCCCGTAAATCCGAATCAGAGGATTTCGGAAATCCGGGATTTACCACGAAAAGGGGTAATTTTCCGTCTACGGCTGCTTTCATTTACCGTGAGATTTGGTTTTGGGTTTTAGGCCGTTTGGCTGGATTTCGCTCAAATCCGCCTCAAATCCGGCATAAATCCTGCTACCAAACAGCCCCGACGAGTGGCGGTCGAGGGTAGGAAAGGCGGATCACAGATGCAGCAGAGGAAACCCGTCGCTGGTCGGCCATCGGGAACCGATGGCTTCGATTACTCTTACCGCATGGTCGTCGATTCCAGTTAAGTACCGTTTCAGGAGTCTTGATCGCTCTTTAAACCTTGATTAAAAATTGCATCTTGGTTAAACTATGCTCGTGATTGTAGGATATACTAAGGTTGCTAAGGGCAAGTCACGCCTTAAATCCATACTAACAACGCAGGTTAATTTCCACTTATTTTGTTTCTGTTTGCTTCATGTTTCCCTCAAACATCAGAAAAAAAAAGGGTTTTTTGAATGTTTTACCCAAAGCCTGTCTACGTATTTTAGATATGTCCTTTTGCGTTATTTTCCTTGCATTTTCAGATTGGCCCCTTTAGGTCGACGGCCTTACTGATTTTGTAAGAACCTTATGATCTTAATCACCTAGAGTCTTCGAAGATGGAATTAATGCTGAGAGATGAAACGATAGTTTATATCTTGTGATCCTATGATAGTTTATTTGTTGTTCTCTATTATGTTTAGAATAATGCTGCTCTCCCCTAGTGGATTCACACTTAGGGGTTGTTTGGTTCGCTCACATCTTTTGATGTCCAATATCTGGTTCTCGAACATCTTTTAAAAGCAATACCATAAATGATAATCAGGTCCTATGTTGATGACATCTAGGCTGACATCTAGTTGTTAGGCTATTTAACTGCTAAAATAAATTATTATAAAAAGAAAGATTAAAATTATCATTAATGTTTTTAGATAACATTATATTGTTAACACTGAACCCACGACATTGATTTCATAGATGAAAATGTTATGTGAATAGCATTGTTATCTAGATAGCACTCTTATCTAAATGCCATTGAATCAAACGAGCTTTTAAAATAGAATCACTAGAACTTTCATTATTTAATGCTAAAAAAACGTGCAATTGTGACCTCAGCTATTATTTTTTTTGACATATTTTAGAATTTAAACCTATATATATGGTGTCTAATTCAAACGTAAGATGCTGTACTCAAACGTAAGAGCCTTCATCCATACATAAAGGTTTATTACATATAAGATCATTGACTTGGTTATAAGATTTAGCTAGATATTTTGTTTACTTTCTTTACCCAAATTTAAGGTTTTTTGCTCAAACATAATGTTCTATTTGTGATGGGGACATCAGATATTGGAAAGTCTATCAAAGGTGTGACCATCGATTTACGGCCATGATCGCGCCGATCTACTTATGAGTCTTTTTATGTATTTGTGTTATTTGTTTTGCTTATTGTATTTGTTTTAGTAGTTTTCCCGTTTTGCCTTTATTTAAGGGTTTTGTCATACGTGAGCCGTAGGGGCATTGTAGTCTTTTATTTCCCTTTTATTGTAGGAGGCTATATATAAGCCCCATATGTTTCTTTTGAAGTTAATGGATGAATATTATGAAAATTTCTGCAACTTTGTGTTCTTTGAGAGTTTGAGAACATTGGAGGAATATCCCTAGGCGAGGGAAAGTGGATCACCCACCAACCTCGGAAGCGTCTGAGTTCGTGGTTCTTTTACCTTGTATTTCTTCTCTTCCCATCCTTTCCCTCCACCTCTCGGCCCATCTTTGGATCCCAAACCGCCGGCCACATTCAAGCTCCACCACCGCCGGCTAGCCCTTAGCCCACCTCCCTTACTCTCGGCCCACTACTACATCCTTCCACCTTTCATACATTGACATTCCCACCACCACATCATCAAATCACACAAAAACCTAACCCAACCCTAGACCTAGCCGCCGGCCACCCCACCTCCCCCTTGCCTCCAAAATTCAAATTCCCCCATTATTACTTTTCTTTTTCATACGAAATTAGTTTGGGAAAGATTCCAATTCAATTACCCAATCCAAATTTGAAATTTGAATGGTTTCTTTAAATAGAATCCTATTTTAGGAAACTCCTCCAATCTAATCCAAATTAAAATTAAATTGGATTGGAATCAATTTCTTTATTTTAATTTGGAATTCCCAAAGAGGCAAGTACCAAAATCTTTCCCCAAACCCCTCTCCCCCTCATTGATTTCGCCGGCACCCTCTCCTATCCGCCGCCCCCTCTCTCTCCAATCTCCCTCCCCTCATTAATCCCTCTTCCTTTTAGCATCTCAATCAAGGTTCCCCCATAAGGACAATTTCCCCTCCCTTCTCCTTTGCTTGAATTCAGATTTCTCAACCCTAATTCCCTCCAAGACAAAAATCTGAACTTTCCACTCAGATTTTGACAAGGGAATTCCTCTCACCCTTCTCCCCCATTCGAAGGCTCTCAAGAACTCCTTTCTTTCAAGGAAAATCGTTAAGGAAGCAAAGGAACATCTACTACAACACTTCAACGCAACAAGATCGATGCATGGCCAATCCCGATCTTGATTTCGGCATTGTTTACGACGAGTAAGGTTTCATCTACATCCTCCACTCAACTTTCTTCGACGCCAATCCGGATATTGATCACACTGTCAAGGAATACGTGGAGCGCATCTTAGACACTCTCTTTGAAGCCATAAAAGAGCAGCTTGGCGCCGTTCAATAGTGGATTACGTCCAAGCCGTGACAAAGGTCTTCCAATCTTCCTACTCATGTATTTTCGTAGTTTAATTCTCTATTGTGGTTTGAATTGATTCATGAAGGTCTTGCTCAACTATCTCTGCCAAGCTTAGTAATCGTAGGAATTGAGTTGTACTTTCTATATTTCTAATCTTATTGTTAGCGTAGGGAATGTTGTTGAATGACTACTTAATTCGTATGTTGTTGAATTTCTAAATTGTCTTGATGATTCAAGTTCATAGCATGTGATTTGGCCTAAGCGTAGCTACCCCTCTCACATTTTATATTATCGTTTAGTGGCTAACAGTCTTAATTGTTCTTTGCTCTTATTTAAATTGTGCAAGCTCTTATCGCATTTATCTAAAGCATACTTAGTTCTGCATCATTTGGTATCAGAGCATGATTTGCTCTTAGTGCATGTGTTAGGATCCATCGTGGAGTTCTATTTTCCATCATTAAGCTTTGCTAGTTGTTCCTACATTGCATTTATTTCATTTAGCACATTATATGTTTGTTGTCCACATATTTACTACATCAGTTTTGCAAGCTATAAGTGTGTTTTCATTCATTTTAATTACTGTCCTTTATATCCTGGTCACCTTAAGTATCCCGTAGTATTTCCCAATGGACCCGGAACAACTTGGAAGGACTTTAGACTTACGGGTAGGTCAAATGAATACAATTAGTCAGCAACTCAAAGAAAACCAAGTCGACATAGCTGAACTTTGTAGGACCACCACTGATCGATTTGATACCTTAGAGCGAGGTAGGAACCACCTGATTCCTTACACTCCGTCTAGACCTCCTTCCATGTATGGGGACAATCCTTTTTCGGATGAGGGACCACTTCATGCCCCTTATCGAGCTCCCCACTATAGACATGATCATAACCATGACCTGATCTTCCACTGATGAAAAATATCAAGGTCGATGCACCCACCTTCGATGGTACCCTCGATCCTCAGCTCTTTTTGGACTGGATCAAAGGTATGGATAGTTTCTTTAAGTGGTATAACATCTCTGAGGCTAGAAAGGTCAGTTTTGCCAGCATAAAACTCATTGGTAGGGCTAGTCAATTTTGGTCGAACTTAGAAAGCCTTAGAGAGTCCCGAAATGAGTATCCCATCACTGATTGGTCATCGATGAAGCATGAGCTTAAGCAGAAGTACTTGCCTCCCTCATACTTCTCTAGGTTCTTTGATAGGTGGCATAGGTTGACTTAGGGTAGCAAACCGGTCAAAGATTACATCGCATCCTTTGATGATTATCTAATCTGTTGCAAAGGGGAGACCTCCACTACCCCCGCGCAAATTCTGCCTATGTTTCGTACTGGGTTGCGAGAGGGTCTTTGCAATGAACTGTTTGCCGGAACTTAACTACCCTTGAAAATGCCTATAGCTTAGTGTTAGACTTTGAGGAAAGTCGGTCCCAACACCCTAGTTGACACCACGATTCTAGGCCTTCCTACAGACCCTTTGGTAGCTCCACTCCTCACACCTCCACTGCCCGATCGACCCCAGGAGGCACTACCAGGCCACCCACTGGTCCTCCTGCACCCCGACCTGATTTTAGAAGTAAACCTCCCACTCCGGATACCCCTTGGTCCAATCCCGGGATCAAGTGCTTTCGATGCCAGGGGTATGGGCATATCACTTCTCAGTGCTCCAGTCCCTATAAAGTCTTGATTATCGAAGAGATCACTGAGGAGGATCTTGAGCCCGAGGTCGATCAGGTCCATCAAGTAGAAGATGAGGGCGACTTCTTCAAGGAGGATGATGACACTGCTGTCCTTCATTGCCTTCAGAGAATTGACACCTCTCCCATCTGCGTGGTGAGATGTGCACTGTAACACCCTGTTACTATCGATGATTGGCGTAGGACTTCGATCTTTCACACCTACACCAAAATCAAGGATAAAAATTGTAAGGTCATCATGGATAGTGGCAGCTGCATCAATGTTGTCTCCTCTAGCATGGTGTCTAAGCTGGGTCTGTCTTCCGTTCCTCACCCCAACCCCTATAAGGTAGCTTACGTCAACTCCACTGCTTTGGAGGTGAAGGAACGAAGCTTCATACCTATTTCCTTCGCTGACTATAAGGAGAATGTTTGGTGTGATGTACTGATGATGGATGTTGGACAAATCCTTTTGGGGCGTCCCTGGATTTTTGACAATGATGTCCACATTTATGGGTGTTCGAACACCTGCGTGTTCGAGCATGTGGGCAAAAAGATCAAGCTTTTGCCATCGCAACCCCGGGTTAAGGATGACTCGAAATCCAACCCTACTAAGTTCAAGAAAGGGCTAAACCTGGTCAACGCCAAGGTTCTGGATTTTGAAATTGCCCAAGGCGCACCTCTGTACGCCTTAGTCGGTCGTGAGACTTCCACTGAGTCTGACAAACCCATTCCTTAGGAGGTCCAAACCATACCGGGTTAGTTTGCTGATGTCTTCCCTGATGATCTTCCAGATCAGTTACCCCCACTTAGAGACATCCAGCATGCCATAGGTTTTATCCCTGGAGCTTCCCTTCCTAACTTGCTACACTATCGCATGAACCCCACGGAACATGCTGAACTCAAGAGGCAGGTAGATGAGTTATTACAGCGAAGTTTTATCAAGGAAAGCCTTACTCCTTGCGCTGTACCCGCCCTTCTTACCCCTAAGAAGGATGGATCATGGCGGATGTGTGTTGATAGCGGTGCTATCAACAAGATCACCGTCAAATATCGTTTTCCTATCCCGAGGCTAGATGATATGCTTGATATGATGACGGGAGCCACTTTATTCTCCAAGATTGATCTCAAGAGTGAATACCACCAGATCTGGATCTGACCCGGTGATGAATGGAAAACTGCCTTTAAGATCAAAGATGGTCTCTATGAGTGGTTAGTCATGCTTTTTGGGTTGAGTAATGCCCCGAGTACTTTCATGAGGATCATGACTCAAGTGCTACGCCCTTTTATGGGAAAGTTTATCGTCGTCTACTTTGATGACATTCTTATTTATAGTCAGTCAATGAGTCATCATTTGGACCACTTAAGGAAAGTTTGCGAGGTCTTACAGAAGGAACAACTCTTTGCCAATCCCAAGAAATGTACCTTCCTTGTAGACCGTGTTATTTTTCTGGGCTTTATCGTTTCAGCCCAAGGGATCTCTGCAGATCCCGAGAAGGTGAGGGCCATTATAGAATGGCCAGTTCCCCAGAACATCCGGGAAGTCCGCAGCTTCCACAGACTAGCCACCTTCTATAGGAAATTTATCCGTAATTTCAGCACTATTGTATCTCCTATCACCGACTGTCTTAAGAAGGGTGATTTCCACTGGACCCCGGCCGTCACCAGAGCTTTTGATGAGATTAAGAAAAGAATGGTGGAAGCCCCATTGATGAGACTTCCTGATTTCTCCAAAGTCTTTGAAGTGACCTACGATGCTTCGAGGGTCGAAATTGGAAGAGTCCTATCCCAGGAAGGTCATCCGGTAGCTTATTTCAATGAAAAGCTAAATGACATTTGACAACGTTATTCTACGTATGACAAAGAGTTTTATGCAGTGATCCAATCTCTTCGATATTGGCGACACTACTTGCTTCCACAAGTGTTCGTTATTTTCTCGGATCACGAGGCTCTGCGTTATATCAACTCCCAAAAGAAGTTGAACGCACGCCACGGTCGATGGGTCGAATTCCTTCAGGAGTACACCTATACCCTTAGACATAAGGTGGGAGTTGAGAATAAAGTTGCTGATGCTCTCAGTTATCGTATGATGACTACCATTGAGATGAGAGCCGAAGTCGTGGGATTTGACCAAATCAAAAGGGACTATTTGGAATGCCCGACTTCAAGGAGACTTATTCTCTCATGTCCACAGGCAACATGCGCCTTGTGGACGATTTCCTTCTGGAGGATGGTTATCTCTTCAAAGCTCAGAAGCTTTGCATCCCTAGCACCTCCCTTAGGGAATTTCTTGTGTGGGCCGGAGGCCTCACTGGGCACTTCGGTCGGGATAAAATGATAGAAGCCGTGGAGTATCGCTTCTTTTGGCCCAGTCTGAAGAGGGATGTTGGTAGGATGGTCAGCAGGTGTCACACCTGCCAGCTGGCCAAGCAACAAAAATAAAACATTGGTTTGTACACCCCTCTGCATGTCCCTAGTTGTCTTTGGCAGGACGTTAGCATGGATTTTATCTTAGGCCTGCCCAAGACTATCCGTAGGAATGACGCCATCTGTGTTGTAGTCGATAGATTCTCCAAAATGGCCCATTTCCTACCTTGCTCTAAAACATCCGACGCCTCCCACATTGCCAAACTTTATTTCAACGAGGTCGTCCGTTTACATGGTTTACCCAAAATCATTGTATCAGACATGGATGTTAAATTCACTAGTTATTTTTGGAAGACCCTTTGGATGAAAATGGGCACTAAATTGTAATTCTCCAAAGCCTTTCATCCACAAACTGACGGTCAAACCGAGGTGGTCAATAGGAGTTTAGGCAATCAGTTACGATCCCTGGTAGGCGAGCACATTAAGGATTGAGACTCCATACTCCCCACAGCTAAGTTTGCCTATAATAATTCTGTGAATCGAACCACTGGCCTAAGTCCTTCTGAAATTATTTATGGGTTCAAACCTAGATAGCCGTTAGATCTCATTCCTATGTGTTCTAGGTGTAGGATTTCTGAATTTGCATCATCATTTGCATCACATATGGAGTTGAAGGTAAACTTGAAGTTTGGAGATCAACCTTAGAGTCTAAAGGTTTTCGCTTGAGTAGATCTAAAACTGAATATATGGAGTGTAATTTTAGCAGTAATAGACCTAGTGAGGGGATTGTGACTTTGGGCGATCGAGTCATTAATAAGGGTACACGTATTAGATATCTTGGATCTATTGTTCAGAGTGATGGTGAAATAGATGGGGATGTTATCAGTAGAATTCAAGTTGGATGGTTGAAGTGGAGGAATGCATCGGGCTTGTTGTGTGATAGAAAAGTCCCCCTCAAACTTAAGGAAAAATTCTATAAGATGGTGGTGAGACCTGCAATGCTTTATGGTGTAGAATGTTGGCCATTAAAAGAGAAGCACAATACTAAGTTATGTGTTGCGGAGATGAGGATGCTCAGGTGGATGAGTGGATTTACTCTTAGAGACAGGATACGAAATGAGCATATACGTGAAAAGGTTGGAGTAGCTCCAGTGGAGGATAAGATTAGAGAGAGTCGCCTTAGATGGTTTGGTCACATAAAACGGCGACCTTCCGATGACCCAGTTAGGAAAGTAGAGGTATTAGATTTGACTTATGTTAAGAAAGGTAGAGGTAGACCTAAAAAGACTTGGTTAGAAAATATTAGAAATGATCTTTCTTTATTAGATTTAAACGAGAATTTGACTTTGAACCGAACACAATGGAGAAAAAGGATTCATGTTGCCAACCCCACGTAGTGGGACAAAGGCTTGATGTTGTTGTTGTTGTTGTATTTGCATCACATATGCATGAACTGCATAAAGAGATTGCACAACAAATTGAAAAGAGCAATAATGATTATAAATTGTATGCTGATCTTAAACGAAAATTTAAAACTTTTGAGGTTAGTGACTCTGTGATGGTGCGGATTCGTCCGGAACGGTTCTCGTAAGGAACAGTTAAGAAGTTGCATGCTAAGAGTGCTAGACCATTCAAGATAATTAAGAAAATCAATGATAATGCTTATGTAGTAGATTTACCTGCAGAATTCAATATCAATCCCTCCTTTAACATAGAATATCTAGTTGCATATGAAGATCCTGATTTCAACCCACCAAATTCACTTATACAACAGTCTTGTGTGATCCCACCGTGTGAGAACCCAAACCTACCTCCACTCCCAAACATTCCCAAATCACTCATGGTAGAGAAGGTTGACACGATTCTGAGTGATGATATCATCTCCACAAGAGAGGGTGGACGACGAAGGTACTTTATCAGGTGGAGAGGCAAACCTGAGTCAGAGGACACGTGGTTGGATCGTGAGGAGCTACAACAGATTGACCCCGACGCATTGGAGATCTATGAGAGCACTCGGGATGCTTACTCAATGGAGTCGAGCTTTTTCTCACCCCGGGAGAATGATGGGGATATCAGATCTTGGAAAATCTATCAAAGGCGTGGTCGTCGATCTACGGCCACTATCGCGCCGATCTACTTTTGAGTCTTTTTATGTATTTGTGTTATTTGTTTTGCTCATTGTATTTGTTTTAGTAGTTTTCCCGTTTTGCCTTTATTTAAAGGTTTTGTCATATGTGATAGGGGCATTATAGTCATTTATTTCCCTTTCATTGTTGGAGGCTATATATAAGCCCCATATGTTTCTTTTGAAGTTAATGGATGAATATTATGAAAATTTCTGCAACTTTGTGTTCTTTGAGAGTTTGAGAGCATTGGAGGAAAATCCCTAGGTGAGGGAAAGCGGATCACCCATCAACCTCGGAAGCGTTCGGGTTTGTGGTTCTTTTACCTTGTATTTCTTCCCTTCCCATCCTTTCCCTCCACCTCTCGGCCCATCTTTGGATCCCAAACTGCCGACCACATTCAAGCTCCACCACCGCCGGCTAGCCCTAAGCCCACCTCCCTTACTCTCGGCCCACTACTACATCCTTCCACCTTTCATACATAGACATTCCCACCACCACATCATCAAATCACACAAAAACCTAACCCAACCCTAGACCTAGCCGCTGGCCACCCCACCTCCCCCTTGCCTCCAAAATTCAAATTCCCCCATTATTTCTTTCCTTTTTCATACGAAATTAGTTTGGGAAAGATTCCAATTCAATTACCCAATCCAAATTTGAAATTTGAATGGTTTCCTTAAATAGAATCTTATTTTAGGAAACTCCTCTAATCTAATCCAAATTAAAATTAAATTGGATTGGAATCAATTTCTTTATTTTAATTTGGAATTCCCAAAGAGGCAAGTACTAAAATCTTTCCCCAAACCCCTCTCCCCCTCATTGATGTCGCCGGCCCCCTCTTCTATCCGCCGCCCCCTCTCTCTCCAATCTCCCTCCCCTCATTAATCCCTCTTCCTTTTAGCATCTCAATCAAGGTACCCCCATAAGGACAATTTCCCCTCCCTTCTCCTTTGCTTGAATTTAGATTTCTCAACCCTAATTCCCTCCAAGACAAAAATCTGAACTTTCCACTCAGATTTTGACAAGGGAATTCCTCTCACCCTTCTCCCCCATTTGAAGGCTTGAAAGAACTCCTTTCTTTCAAGGGAAATCGTTAAGGAAGCAAAGGAACATCAACTACAACACTGCAACGCAACAGGATCGATGCATGGCCGATCCCGATCTTGATTTTTAGCAATTGTTTACGACGAGCAAGGTTTCATTCACATCCTCCACTAAACTTTCTTTGACGGTAATCCGGAGATTGATCACACTGTCAAGGAATACGTGGAGCGCATCTTAGACACTCTTTCCGAAGGCATAGAAGAGCAGCTTGTCGCCGTTCAATGGTGGATTACGTCAAAGCCGTGACAAAGGTCTTCCAATCTTCCTACTCTTGTATCTTCGTAGTTTAATTCTCTATTGTGGTTTGAATTGATTCATGAAGGTCCTGCTCACCTATCTCTGCCAAGCTTAGTAATCGTAGGAATTGAGTTGTACTTTCTATGTTTCTAATCTCATTGTTAGCGTAGGGATTTTTGTTGAATGACTACTTAATTCGTATGTTGTTGAATTTCTAAATTATCTTGATATTCAAGTTCATAGCATGTGATTTGGCCTAAGCGTAGCTACCCCTCTCACGTTTTCTATTATCGTTTAGTGGCTAACAGTCTTAATTATTCTTTGCTCTTAATTAAATTGTGCAAGCTCTTATCGCATTTATCTAAAGCATACTTAGTTCTGCATCAATTTGACAAGAGGTCTTTTACCTGGATATATTGTGTTTGATCTTGGTATTAGAATACTTGAAGATCGTTAATATAAGACATATTTTATAGCGTTAGCTTTACATTTTAATTTGGCCACATTTATGGCAGCATACGTGGCCCCTTTTAATTATACATTTACTTGGGGAATGTATCACTAGTCTTATTTTAATATGTAGGGTTTCTATTGCTTGACCATCTGATTATGCTAGTAGAATTTATAAGCACATAAGTTAGCTAATTTCTGTAGTAGGTTATAAAGTGGGAATTTTCCCTTTTATTCTTGTAAAGGGCGGGATTTCCCCCATTTTATTACCTTAGTTAAAACAGTAAACTTGGAAAAGGAAAGCACCAACTAACAAAAACTTTTAAAGGACAAATATAAAAGATAAACATTGTATTTGAATACTAGTTCTCACCTTGGTTTTTTACTTAGTGAAATATACAGTCTTTTTTTAGTTTAAGGGCTCAGTTTTTCTCTATTTTATTATGATGCATCTGTGATTCAACTTGATGGAAAATTTATGACATTGTAGTAATTTGATAATGCAGGGTGTACTCCAAGTTATCGGTTCTTTCTTAGTTGTACTTGCGTCACGAGATAAGGGATTTGACAACCTTGTAGTTGTAGCTGTTTCTATTGGGTTCATCTCTCTTTTGATCGGAGAATTAGGTATGACAGTTTTTATCTTTTCTTTTTTAGATCTCTTACACTTTTAGTATAGTATATCTGATCTTTTTTCCACTTTGGAAAGGTCGTAGGCGCAGTCAAGTTAATTTAATGAGACTCTATCTCAGTTTGTCTGCTATTGCGATTGCGTTTGCTACAGCACATGTAGTCCGAAGTGATTTATTTTTCAAGGTAATGAGTTCTTATTCCTTTTTTTCATCAGGACCGTCTAAATTTTTGGGAAAAAAACTTTTTTCCTTGCTAGATAACTTTATGGCCGTGAGGTATATGTACATTTAAAAAGTATTATTTTAATAATGATGAACATTTAGGGGGTTTGGGAACTTGGCTCTTTGATTCCAATAATAGACTCACATTCGATGTCTATTGTAACAGCAGCTTGTATGCTAATATGATCTTTGAGCTGAACCTGTTGCATGGTTTTACTAGGATCAGTACATGCATAAAGCACATGGTACATGGACAAGGGATCAATCTAGCCTACTTTACATTGGGTTATTTGTATGTGTGTTTGCTGGGTTGGGGGAAAGGCCGTAAGCACTAACCTAGCAAAGTAAAAATGTTTAAGAAGATATTTAAAAGTCATTAATGGTAATAAAACTGTTCAGGGGCCATGGCCCCTTCGGTTTGTCAATGTCACATAACCAATTGATGGTTAATTTACAACTAATCTAATGTTTTCTGGTTTGTTATTCCTGAAACTTGGTTTTTTGTATATTTTCATGCTTTTTTTTCCTTGTTTGGTTAAGTGTATCTATTTCTATTCCATGTAGCTAAGTTTGCTGAGTTGCTGTATTGACTACAATATAGCTGTTTATTGACGTGTGTATAGTGAAAGTTGAATATAATTGTTTGTGACCATTATTACAACCGTTTGACTGCTGGATGGTGTGTTTTACCTGATTCCTTTAACTTAAATTTTAATAAGAGATTGGACTTGCAAAATACCTCATTTTTTCATGCACACATTTGAGTGATATTTTAGACCATGGTTATGAAAAAATGACTGAAAGGCTAAAAACCTGGAAAGCCCAATTTCATTCTTTCGCTTCCCTGTCAATCACAATCAGAATAGATCCTTCTGCTAATGTAGGCTTCAAACTATCTATCATTGATTTCTAAGGTGTAACATGCGTGTTAGAACTTCATTTGCACATATTTGCAGCTTCATCTTTGTTTATTTGTTCTCTTGCTTATTTATTGTGAGTTGACTAACAGCTAATTTTTCTAAGGTGTAACATGCGTGTTAGAACTTCAATTTCTATAGAGCTTGATAAGATACGCATATAAAGCCCTTTTATTGTTTAATTTTCTTAAATTCCTGTAGCTTGTAGATTATTTTGGTCATTGTTTTTCTCTCTCCTTTTTTCCACTTCTTGTGTTTGGTTTATTGCTTGGTTCATTCCTTCTAATCAGCGTCCTTGCCCTAATGTTTTGCATCTTGCTCTTTCTAATATCGTGTCTGTCAGCTAAAAAAATTTCTCTCCATATTTCTTTTCCTTGAATAAAGGAAATTATTATCAGTATTATGCATGTTTTGTCTTTTCTTGTATTCCTACGTTGCCTCGCAAAATTTCATCTTTCAGTAAAGCAAAAGTCCTCTAAAAGTTTTCTTATGTAACAGCTTTCTAAAACTCAAGATTTATCATCCATAACAAGCTACGAGTTGGGTGAGACCGTTTACATCTTGCTTGGTAAGTCTACCTTCCACCGGCTGCATATATAGCCTTCTCCCTAACTCATGCCTCTTACTCTGCACTCTGGTTGGCAGGTGTTTTGCTGCATGTTTTAGCTATCATCACTGCTGTTGTTCTTCTGCAGAACATGTCTCCTAAGAGAACTACCTAATTTTGTTTTCTAATAGGCTTCTTCTTTACTTGGCCACAAGGTTGCATCATATTGTTATATTTAACCATTTTTCTTTTTGTTTCCTTGCCTTTTCTAAGTATGAAAAAAACAACTGGATGCGTGTTTACAGTCATAAACTGTTTGTTAATGATTAATTGCGTTGTGAACTTTTCCTCAGTTTATCTTGCAATTCTGCTTCTGTTGCTTTAGTTTATTTGGCCATTAGACTTGTGATTTATTTGTGAACTGGGTTTTTGTTTGCACTTTCGGCACAATTTTTTTTTTTTTGTAATAGTTGCGTGGAGATGCATTCCTCCCTTCATAAAATTTTAAAATTATTCAAATTTAAGATTACAAAGTTTAATCATTTATATATATATATATATATATATATATATATATATATATATATATATATATAGAGTTAAAAAAATAATAAATCTTATTGAGAAATAAAAACTCCTTTAACATATCTAGAATAATTAGAGGTGTGAATCAAGCTGACTTGCGAGCTAGTTTGGGCTCAGTTTGATAAATGACTCGAGTAGAGCTCAATGAGTTAACGAGCTAAGTTTGTGTTAGTCCTGACTCAAATTATTAGCTCACAAGCCGGTTTGTTTAAACAATATTAATATGAAATATGTTTAAAATATATTAAGTTTTAGAATTTTAAGTACAAAATTTTTTAAAATAGGTAGAAGTTATTTTTCATTCTCTTATATTAAATGATTCTTTATTACTTTCTATAATTTTTCGTTCTTTTTACTTTTTTATTATTGTTGTGGGCTAGAATATATGCGGTGTTAGAGTTAGAAATTTTCGTCTTAGCCTTGTACGGATATCCAGCACACAAATAAAAGAAAAAAGGAACACAAGAATTTTACGTGAAAAATTCTGGAAAAGAGAAAAACCATGGGGCCATGCCCAGTTGAAATGATTCCATTGGTATTTGATTGGATTATAAGTGACTAAGTCATCCCAAAAATTGAGGGCGATCAGATTACAATAATCAACCGTCGGGTTGAAATCCAGTTACGAGCAGAGATCGAAAATCCGGCGGCGTTTGGTGGTCGGACAGAAATCCTGCTTCAATTGACGGTCGGGCAGAAATCTGGCGTTAGTTGGCGGCCGGGCAGAACTCCGGCGTCGGTCGGTTATTGGGTAGAAGTCCAACGTCGGTCGGCTGCTGGGTAGAAATCTGACGGTGGTCAAGGAGGAGTCTGGTGGCAAGAGAACTCAAGTTTCTCTTCTTCTCTTCCTTCCCTTCTTGCTTGGGTTCCCTCTCTTGATAAATGAGGGGTCTATTTATAGTTTTTTAGAGTGGCATGACAAGTAAATAAAAGGAAGATTAAGGGTAAATTGGGAGTGGTTTGAATGGACGGTTGATGTTGAATCCCTTGATCGTGGATCGTTTATTAGGCGTTTGAATGTCTTAATGATATCAGAATTTGACAATTTTGGGCTCATTGGATTCTTCTCGTTGAGCTGCTCGATTCAACTATAAGCATGTCATGTTTGGAAATTGATTGGTAATCCAAATTATGGATTGAACCTTCCAAATACGCTTCATGTCTTTGATTTGGTCTCATTTGGGCTCGGATTGAGTCGATTTTGGTGTCATTGGGTTCGTATTTTTGAGACGTTCAATTCGACTATAAGTTTGCTAAAATCGAAGTTTAGATGGTTTCCGATTTAATTTTTTAAGTTTCCAACTTGAATTTACCTCGAGATTTGTGCCCGATCAAGATAATTTTTTTGATGATATATCAATTATAATAATTATTTTCTCTTCTTCATAATACATAAGTTAAAAGCTCGAACTCGATTAATCATTCATGCTCAAGTTGCAGGTGGCTCAAATTCAGCTCAACTTGTTTACACTCCTAATAACAATGATAAAGGTTATTAGGAAAAGTAATAAATTATTCTTGATGAGATGAAATTGAAATAAGTTAATGTAATACTAATATGATTTTATATCTAAAGGATTATATATATAATTTATGTTGATCAAATTAGGGGTGTAAACTGTCAGAATATCTGTCTAATTCAACCGATCTCATTTATTAAGCTCAAGCTCGACTCGTTAAAAATTCATAAGCTCGAGCTTAACTCGATTGCTCAAGCTTGTTTAGAAAGCTCGTGGTCTATTGCGGGCTAGAATATACGCGGTGATAGAATTATAATCCTACGTCTTAGTATTGCACAGATATTCAGCTCACACACAGAGAACACAATATTTTTTACGTGGAAAACCCTGGAAAGGGGAAAAACTACAAGGTCAAGCTCAGCTGAAAATAATTCCACTATAATTTGAGTTGAGTACAGTGTGCTGACTCGTCCTTGAGGGCCATTAGATTACAAATGTCAACTATATGGTTGTAGTATAGTGCCAAACGGTGATGAAAGTCCGGCATCACTTGGAAGTTTGGGCGTTAGTTGGTTGTCCGGTGGAAGTCCAGATGTCAGTCGGTGATCTGGCGAAATTTTGTCATCAAGGGGTGGTCCGGCGAAAATCCGGCGTTAGACGGTGGTCCGGCAGGAGTTCGGGCATCAAGTTGTGGTCCGGCAGAAGTCCGGGCGTCAGGTGGTGGTCTGACAGAACTCCGGCGTCAGGCGGTGGTTCGGCAGAACTACAGGCGCCAGGTGGTGGCTCGGCAGAAGTCAAATGGTGGTTTGGCAGAAATCCGGGCATCAGGTGGTGGTCCAATAGAGGTCCGGGCGTCAGGTGGTGCTCCGGAAGAACTCTGGCGGCAGGCAGTGGTTCGGTAGAAGTCCGGGCGTCAGGTGGTGGCCTGGCAGAAGTTTGGGCGTTAGGTGGTTGTCCGACAGAAGTTTGGGCATCAGGTGGTGGTCCGGTAGAAGTCCGGGCGTCAGGTGGTTGCCCGACAAAAGTCCAGACGTAAGGTGGTGGCTCGGCATAAGTCCGAGCGTCAGGTGGTGGCCTGGCAGAGGTCCGGGAGTCAGGGGGTGGTCTGGCAAAAGTCCGGCGTCAGGCGGTGGTCTGGCAGGAGTCCGGGCGTCAGGTGGTGACTCGGTAGAAGTCCGGGTGTCAAGTGGTGTCCCGGTAGAAGTCCGGCGGTGGTCGAGGAGGAGTGAGGAGGCAAGAGCGATATCCGATCTCTCTCTTGTTTCCTTAGGCTTCGGGGGCCCCTTTTCAAGAGGTAGGAGAGGTCTATTTATAAATTTCATAGAGTGACATGACCTGTAAATAGGAGAAAGATCAAGGGTAGATGGGGAGTGGTTTGGATGGACGGCCGATGTTGAATCTCTTGATCATAGATCATTCGCTAGCCATTTGAAGGTCTTAATGATGTCGGAATTCCATGATCTTGGGCTCGTTAGATTCATCTCGTCGAGCGGCTTGATTCGACTATAAGCATGTCATGTTTGAAAACCGTTTGGTAATCCAAATTGTTGTTTGAACCTTCCAATAGCGCTTCGACTCACGATTTTATTAACGAGCCAAGCTCGAGCAGGGTCGCGAGCCGGCTCGGCTCACTTAAACCCCTAAGTTAATCAAAGTGATAATATGAGCTAAATATTGGCGTGAAATATATTGCTCAACATTTCCTAAAACCTATAATGATCTCATGACTTAAAAGAATAGAACTATACAGAGAAGATTTGCATGGCCCCTGCGCAAGAATACCACACATAAATCAAGAAATGGTTCAAATTTATAAAAATAAAAAAAATAGTGTAATCTCGCAAAGCTAATTAGGGCCATAAGAATGAAGATGTTTTAGTACCACATGATTATGGCCCTACGGAGAAGCGCTGGAATCGACCATGGGCCAACAATGGCTTCCCATGATAACGATAAATCCCATTTTCTGCCATTACTGGATGGATGCATAATTAATAAAGCAAAAATGTCTATCTCCATCTCCACAAGTCAATAAATTAGACGGCAGGTGGCAAGTGACAATCGGCCAGTTGTTCTTTCCCATATCTTCCTTCATTAATCCATCGTTGGAATTCATATCAGTGTGCATTTGTGCGTTCAACCATTGTTAACTTTGTTTCTTAAGATGATTAAGGATTTGCGAACAATTCCTACAGTGGATTAGTTATCAGTCTAAGACTCCAAAATAATGAGCCTTCATCGATGGGCTCCAACCAGTGAGCAAATTAGAATGCTGATGCCGAAGAAAAGTTAAATGAGAGGAATAGAGAATGCGTGGCCTATTGAGTCCATCTGTATGAGTGTTGTATGAATAGAATAGATCTTGGATGGATTAATTTAGGAGACTTAATTTAATGTGTGGTCCTTTATTTGCTGTGTTGATGTTGATAACTACTCGCATGAGGCATAAATAGAGTTTTAAAAAGGACTTTGAAGTGCAAATGGTTCTCAAATTTTATGTGCTTGTGATAAAATCAAGCGTCTCGATCGGAGGAGTTCAATAATTTTAAGACCATAATATTTTTTTTATTCATTAAGGCATTTAAATGTCTTAATAGAAACTGTTCAAAAGAGTGGTTGAGATTTTTTACTAAAATAATAAAATATCATTCTAAAAAATTATAAATATGACTCGTTATTCATATGATGGAGATCTCTGAATTAAAAGAGCTAAGAGATGTGAATAACTTTAAAGTCTTATCCAACAGTTTATACTAACAATTAGTATCAGCAATATCGTAGCCTAACCATCGTATTTGATTGTTGATCCCTGACCATCGTCGCTTGAACACTGTTACATGAACATCATCACTTGGCCATCATCAGCCTTAATTATTTTCTAGTTCAGTCGCATGAGTATACTTGGTAATTTTGTCTTCTCTAATTTAGGGGAAAAACATACCTCTATAAATTTACTTATATAATGGACTACTTAATTGGACTTGATCATGTGATCTTTTTTTTCCTTTTTAGGGCTTTCACATAAATATTTTGATATCTTTTTTGAATTACTTTTATATGTTTTTATGTTAGCTTAACCGAAAGCAAATCCGTAAAGCTCCTTCTCTATTACCATGAATATTCTAATGCATGATAAAAATATTATATTTTAATGTATAGAATATATATTATATATTCATTTCAATGCATATAGAATATGCTATTGCAATTCTTTTTCAAATATAATGTTACAATCCGTATAACATATTGATAATAATTTTAATAATCAACCAATTTTACTAATGGCTTCTTCTAAAGCAGTGCAATGTACACGACTCCAATTTTTTTCAACATTTAAACTCTTACTGGTGATAAATTTTCATGCAATACTTACACACTCAAATAACCAAAACACTTAGGTTTTATTTGGGACAGCTTTATTATTGCTTCTTAAGACAGCTTTATTATAGCTTCTTAAAACAGCTTTCTAGTACAAAAATTAAAATTTTTGTACTAGAAAGCTGCCTTAAGAAGCAGTAAGAAAGCAGTCCCAAACGAAGCCTTAAACGGGAGCAATTTACATGAAAATTCAAATATAATGAAAACATGTCGAAGCTAATTGTTGACAAAAAATAACTATACTAATTGAGCTACATGGTTATACCACTGAAGCCGCCATAGCCTGCTTTGGCCACGAGCCACCTCCTACAATGCTGAGAATGCCAACTCGGAGTGTCCAATATTATTTTTATTAAGGACATTTAGGTCAATTAAGGCAAACTCACACGCACATCACATACGCAAGCATCGAACCTAAGATTTCTTGATTGATAGCCAAAGCTCTTAACCAACAGATCAAGGTGACTCAAACTCTCTAGTATTATTTGATCACATAAAACAAACTATGAGACTTGTCATTTTCCAAGACATTTAATTTGGATCTGGGAAGCAAAAAATCAACATCGTGGAATGATATACATACACGCATCAAGATACATCAGATAGCTGGCTCATGTTACATATAATTCCTCCTCATATCTACCTTCACTGCACGCCTCTTCCCAAAAAAACCTAGCCTTAATTGGGACCCCATGAAGAGGATTCAATTTTCAATTTGTTGCCAAAATACTACAATGATTTCTCATATGCCGTCGACTTGTATTGTTGGAGCTTAAAACTTAGGCTTCAGTCGAGATTGTTTTCTAAAGTAATTTTTTAGTATAATTTTTTTTAGCTGTAAATTTCTGCATTTAAAAAATTATTTTAAAAAATAGTATAATTTTAGTTACACACTCAACTGATAAGAATATGTGACATTCTATAAAATTATTTATTTATTTCTCATTAATAGTGGCGGAATCAGTCTCTTTCTTAAAGATGAATAAAAATAGAATTACGACATGCATAACTTTAAAGGTGAAATGGAAGAATTTGTTTCTTATAATTTTGAATAAATGCATTTATTGAGATTGCAACGTATTTAAAGACTTATTCTACAGATTATATATGGCACTGCACTCTTTTCACAATATTTTTGGAAAGATTAGATGATCACAATAGAAGATTCTTCTGACAATGAACTTTTTTGCCATTATTCTAAATTGATCTAATTAACTTGGCTTCATTTGATCCTCAAATAAGATTCACCCACACTTCGCCACCGACAAACTTAAAAATAGGATTAAGAGAAATAGTTGAAAGATTTATTCTGCTAAGAGAAAAAAAAAATAGAATGGACAAATGTCCACCATGAGCTCTTTCTAGGTCCACTTCAGCTTATTAAGGCTTCATTTGACATAACTTTCTTACTGCTTTTTAAATCAACTTTCTAAAATAAAAATTTCTTCAAAAAAAAGTGACAAAAAATTATCCCAAATGAAGCCTAAGAGCATATGCCATTATACTCTTTTCACAATATATTTAGAAAATTCAGATAGTCACCGTAGATGAATCTTCTCAGTTCTCACCATAGGCATTTTTCTAAACTGATCTAATTAATTTTAATTGCATCATATAAGACTCACCCAACCTTCACCGCCAATAAATGTAAACCCAACAATATATTTTTATATTAAAAAAATTAATTTATTTTATTATACACTTCTGTTACAACATATAATGCAGTAATATTAAAATTATATAAAGTATCTCATAATAAAAATATTTTAAATATTTTAACCAACTCATAGATTTTCGCAAAGTTTGTGAGGGGTGTCAAAATCGGGTCTCGGGTCGGGTTCAGGTCAAACCCTGAACTGACCCGACCCTATTTAATGCGACCTGAACTCAATCCATTTTTGCAAACAGGTCGGTTTGTTCAACTTGGACCCGACCCATCAGGTTTCCGGGTTGGCCTAACCCGACACGAAATGGCGAAGAAGCGCGCGTGGGACTCTCGAACTCTATGGAACTCCGTCGAAGATGATGAACAGGCAACTCATCTCTCGTTGAAGTCGTACGATGCCACGACTAGAAGGAATGTCGTCCTCGTCGAAGCCGGAGAATTAGAGGAAAAGCAAACCTTATTACAAAGCGTCGAAGCCGGAGAAGAGGAAGGAAGGAATGTCGGCACCCGGAGAAGAGGAAGGAAGGAATGTCGGCACCGGCGGCAGGAGAGGCGGGGCCGCGGGAGGATGGCGGGACACGGGGCCACATAATGGCGGGAGAGGCGGACGACGATGTCGGCGAGGCCTTCAGGCAGTCACCAGGTTGACTCGCGAGTGCGGGCGGGAATGACGAATCAGGATTTCCGATTTCATGTGCATGGGAGTTAGGGTCGGGTTGGTATCGGGTCATTTTCGGGTTTTCGGGTCAACCCGAATCCGACCCGATTTTTGAAAAGGTCAATTTGTGGAATTTGAACCCGACCCATTTGACAAATGAATTGACCCTAATCTGAAATTTTTGGATCGGATTCGAGTCAAATTTTCGAATTTTGTCAAATATTGACACCCTCACTTTTATCCTTTTGCTCAGCCCATTCAGAATATTAGCCTAGTCCCTAAGACACTTTAAAGCAGAGGACCTGCTGGTGAAGGAGCAATTATGTCAATGTGGTCCACCTTGCAATCTCATCCAATTTTAAGAGAACGACATGCGGCTCCACCTTGCAACTTAAGCCAAGTTGCTCGCCGGCCTTTTCGGAGTGATGCCAACCCATAAGCTTGCATTTTAATTATCTAATTTGGTTTGAAATGTGCTCCTCCACACATGTGGGCCCACACCTAAAACCACGGCTATAAAATGAGCCGAGCACAACCCCCAAACCCAAAGTCCCAAACATCGGCCCCTTTCATCTTCTTATTAATTCCTTGCAAGTAAATTACAATGGCGCCATCCACTCAGCCCTTGTTTGCAACTTCCTCACTTAATATATTTCTAATAATATTTCTGATAATGCTCAGTCTCCGCCTAAACCCATCCCACGCCGCCAGACCACTCCCGGCCAACAGCAAGACCCCGACCGCATCGACAAACGCCGCCGAGCTGTTCCTAAAAAGCGCGTGCAATTTCACAACTTACCCAGACCTCTGCATCAGCTCCCTATCTTCCTATTCCAGCAGCATCAACAACAGCCCAATGCTCCTCGCCCACACCGCCCTCTCCGTAAGCCTCGACGGTGCGCGTTCCGCCTCCACAGCCATGCGGTCCATGTCTACTGCCGGCGGACGCATGAGTCCGCGCGAGGCGGGCGCGATGAGAGATTGTGTGGAGAACGTCGGCGACTCCATCGACGAGCTACGAGACTCGTTGAGCGAGATGGGGACTCTGCGCATGGGTAAGGATTTGACTTATAAAATCAACAGCATACAGACGTGGGTGAGCGCCGCTCTCACCGATGACAACTCCTGCATGGAAGGATTCGGAGAGAATCGCATGGATGAGAGTGTGAAGGCTACAGTGAGAGGTCCTATAGTCAACGTGGCTCATCTGACCAGTAATGCTCTCGCCCTCATCAATGCTCTTATGTCTTCCACGAACCACTCCAGCACCGTTGCTCCGTAATATATCTCATCATCATCGTCGAGTCTCTTCTGTTAGTTACATGTAATCTTGGTCATTTAGTACTACTTGTCGCGTGCTATATGTGTTGTACGTGCATGTTAAATTTAGTAATTAGTTATACTTAATTAAGTGATTAATACATGGCTCAAATGGAGACTGGATGATCACACAAGTATGTATAATTATTATGAGAAATTTTAATTTTAAGAATTTCTTTGAATATTATTGACTTTTTTATTGAGATAATTTTTGCTCATGTAAATCTGAGCAGCGGATGGTGTCAGAATTACTTCTATATATAATCCCTCATCTCCGTTAAACTCTTGGTGGCAAAGATCTACATATTCAAATATCCAATCAGGCATATCACTTTCGATGATTGTTGTGAAATCACCATTGACCATTTAAGTCAACCTCAAAGCAGGCTGACTGACTACTCAAGCTAGGTAGCTCAACGATTTATTGCTTTTAAAAATAATTTTTTAGTACAAAAATTTTTAATTCAAAATTTTTTTTACTAAAAATTTGATTTAGAAAGCAGCCAGAAACATATCTCAAATGAAATCTTAGACTTCAATTGGGACTGTTTTTTACCACAGTTTTTTAACTATTTTCAAAAAAATTTACACTAAAAAATAGTTTAAAAAAACAGTAAGAAAATTATTCCAAATGAACTTTATTGGTATTTTTTTTTAATATCTAGATCAATTATGACAAACTCATATACACATCATATATACAAATTTAGAATCTAAGACCTCTTATTAGATAACCAAAGTTCCTAACCAACAGATTAAGTTGACAAGTTGACATTTCAATTGAAAAATGATATGACTTGCATCATTCATTGTCAACACCTGAATTTTTTTTGGGAAAAAAAAGGGCGATCTTTCTATTTTTGAAAGCATTACAATAGATACTTTCTATTTTTGTTTACCCCTTTCTTTTCCAAAATAAAAGACGTTTTCTATTAACTTTGATCCTAAAGGGTTGCTTTTGAATTATCTATTCGGTCTTCCTATTAAAATTCGAGAGTCTCATGTCAAAGGGATCTTTTCAAGGCAAACTTTATTTGCTTCATCTTAAATTGATTAATTGAACTCTTTATCCTTTTGTTCTTATGCTTGTTAGATACAAATATCTTTGTTTTTAACAAGTAATTTAATATTTAAAAGATAAATAATTTATTTTACAATACACTTTTGATAAAATATTATGATATAAAATAGAAGAAATATATATTTAGAATTTGCATATATACCATATCATTTTTTTTTGTATTTATATATCTAACACACAGGCTTTCATATTTATTTATATAATGATCTAAGCTTCAAATCACATAAAAAATATAACAAATATTAACTTTTTAAATTGAAAAATAATTTTTCGTATACATGTTTTGATATGATTGAAATACTAAAGTAAAATATAAGTAAATATGAAAATTTATGTTTTAGATATGTAAATACATAAATATTAAGTGGAATATATGTAAATCCCCCAATAAATAATATTTAAACCAATCTATAAATTTTATCAAAACTTGATATCTTCTAATGAGACCATCTATATTTTTAGATTAGCTTGTCCAAAAGATACTTTCATGTACATGATTGATTGCTAAGGAAGCAAATACCATATATAAGGTAGCAAATGAAAAATTATAAAGTGTGTCGCACATATAAAAATAGCCTTTGATAAAATAGGTGTAGAGAAAATTGTATATCTCAACCGTAAAACAAAGCATGAATAGTATGGTGTAAAAACCTAAACTATTGCATTGTGTTTTACTCCTCCTCTTACAGCTCGAGTGTATACGAATACATTAGTAGAGATATAGTGAAGTTAAACTAAAGCATCATCTAGCTGTCGGAGTGTGAGTCGAATGAACCGCTAAGACGGAATATGTTGTTTCCTGAGCCAATCACAGATTTGCCTGTTGTTGTTGCTTTTGCCAGACTGCTGGAGTAGTGGAGCTCACATAGATAGCAATGTGTCATCTTGTGTTTGTTGTTTTGTATGAGTGTTGTTATCAATTCCCCTCAAATTGACAAGCCAAGTTTGAAGTATTAATTTGTGACAAAGTAGTATAAATATATTGTTTGGGAGTCCTTTGGTAATAATGTCAGCTATTTGATCTTCTATTGCTATATGATGAATAATGATAGTATTGGATTTGATACACTCAAAAAAATAATGGTGATCTATTTCAATATGTTTGGTTCTGGCATGAAATACTAGATTATTCGTAAGCGAGATAGCAGAAATATTGTCATAGTATAGTGGTGTGGGATGTGACAGAGATATGCGCAATTCATTGAGTAACCATCAAAGCCAAATGATTTCAGTAGCGGCTGAGGTATGGGCTCGATATTCAAATTCTGTGGATGAACGAGCCACGGTTAATTGCTTTTTGGAACACCAGCTTGTAATGGTCGAACTAAGGAGCACACAAAATCCAATGGTGGAATTTCGGTCTTGCTTATCACTCGCCCAATCAGCATCTACATACGCATATAGAGTTGCGTATCCCTTTGTTATCGGTAAGCCAGTATGATGCGTACCTTTGAGGTAGCGAAGGATGCGTTTGAGCATTTAAAAATGGTAATTGAGTGGTTGATGCATTTGTTGGCATACTTGGTTGACTGTAAATGAGATATCTGGATGGGTAATTGTAAAATATTGAATTGATCCAGCAAGACAACGATAAAGCTGTGGATCTGTGAACGGTAGGGAGGCAGCTGGAGTATTGTCTTGTTTTCTTGAAACTGGATTTTGTAGGGGTTTACACTTGTCCATGCTGGCCCATTCAAGAATGGTAGTAGCATACTTGAGCTTATGAAACAGAAGTCTAGATTCGAGATGTTGCACTTGTATCCCGAGAAACATATGTAATGTGCCCAAATTCTTTTGTTGAAAGTGCTAATGATGATCCTTGAGGTGCCGGTGAATGAGATTGGTATCATTGCCCATGAGAAGTATATCATCTACATAAATAAGGAGATAAATAGTTGTACTATATGTGGAATAAAGTAGTAGGGATGGATCAGTTGTATTAAATGCAAAACCCCATTGAGTAAGATAATCAGTGAATGTGGAGAACCATTATCTAGGAGCCTGTTTTAACCCATAAGTAGCTTTGTTGAGTTTGCAAACATATGTGGGATGATTTGGGTCTTTGAATCCTGGGGCTTGAGCCATGTAGACAGTGTTTGAGAGCTTGCCCTAAAGAAATGCATTTGAAACATCCAATTAACTTATTTGCCAATTGTTATGGATAACAAGTGTCAAAAAAAAATTGATTGGTTTGGAATTTGGCCATTGGGCTAAAGGTTTATGTAAAATTCAAACCATATTTTTGGGTATATATTTGAGCCACCAGTCTAGCTTTATACCGAGCCACTGTACCATCATCATGGAGTTTTGTTCTAAAGAGCCACGTACTACTAAGAACATTTTTAGAAGAGTGTAGGGGAACTAGAGATTAGGTTTCTTGTGTAAAACCCAAAAACTGTCAATCGGACGTATTGCACGCATTTCGATGCACCGCAATGAATCTAGATGAATTTTCAAAGTTGTCGAAAATTTACAAAATAAATTTTATTAAATTCGGCACAAAATTTCGATCAAAATGATATAAAAAACTTATAGCAAATTTTGCGCGGGTTGCGAATTAAAAATCGGCAAAGGTAGTTTAAGTAATTTTTAGGTATTGTGACCAATTTGCCCTTAGGATAGCCTTAAGAGAAATGTTAGGAGAGGGGTACATGCATCAATTGCCTCTTAAAACTCCTCTTAAGCCCTCTTTACCTAAGGGACCGAATTCATTTCGATCCCTTGTGTCTTGTTTCGGCCGAAGGAAGAGAGCAAGCGAGAGAGAAGAGGAGGGGCAACGGGAGCTTGGTGGAGGCGGCGGCTAGCGGCTTTTTCAGCGGTGTTCTTAGGAGAAATCGAAGGGGAAGGCTTGGGATAAGTTAAGGTATGTCTGTTTTAGCTAATCCTAATTTTTGAAAAAGATTTTCTTAAGAAAGATTTTTAGGGTTTGCTCAAAACTCAAAGGTTTAAAAAAAACTATAGGGAAGGATTAGGGAAGTTGTTTCCTCCTTGAAATATGAAATTTCCTTAAAAGATTTTTAAAAGTTAAAATTAGGATGTCTTCCACATGTTGTTTCCTCCAAAATTTCTTTACAATAATGATTTCCCTTATGATTAGAAACATTTTTATGCTTCCAAATTTAATTTTTATGGAAAAAAATTTTATGTTTAAAATTAGTGTTTTCTTAAATGATGGGGCTTTCATAGAATATTGATAGGGAATGTATGTGAGCATAATCCTAAACCATAAAAATGAATTTTTCTTAAGAAAATTTTTAGGTTCCAAAATTAGGATTTCTTATAAAATTAAATTTTATTTAGGAAGGTTGTTAGAAAATGTTTAGAAGCATGTAATTAAGCAAGAAATTGATTTTTCCTAAAGATTGTTGGAGTTTTCAAATTAGGGCTTTTCCTAATTTTGTGATTTAAAGCTTTCATGTTAACCAATATTGTTCCTAGGAGATTTGAGAAGTCTCTAATTAAGAGAGAATAAAAAACTTGAAAGAAAATAATTTTTCCTAATTTCTACATTATCTAAATCTGAAAATTAGCATGTAAATTATATTTAATTAAGGAAAATATTTGATATAAATGTATTAGATTTGAAAATATGTGAAAAACATGCTTTAAGTTATGGGTAGGTTAAGTAAATTAATGAAATGTACAGGGTGTAGGAATGAGGTATATTTGATTTGGTTTATGATGTCATTGTAAATTTTGCTTAAGTCTTAAAAAGGGGAAACGTTAAGGAGAGACCGGTGAGACGGCAGTTTCAAGAAATGACAATTGAGATAGGAATCTCTTTTTCTACATGATCATATTCCTTTATGTACTTAATTATTTTCACGTATCTTACTTGTTTCTTGGATGGGAAATGTCATGTTGTTACTTAAAGGGATATGTTGTTGCTTAAAGTGCTATGGCAATGAAACCTTTCGATACATAAAGTGATATTGCAAGTGAAACTTTTCGATACCAAATGCATTGTTTATCTTTTTGTTGGTTATGTTTAACTTTTAAGCATCTTACTTCATGTTCATACATCTTACTTCATATTTATGATGACTAATTATTTGTGGCTACATTTTATTATATATACCCTATATGAAAAGAGTTACAAATATAAAAAGAATATGAAATTGATTGTGTATGTTGAAAGTGGAGTATCAAATATGATGTGAAAGCACAAATATGCTTTTTTTAGGATGGCTCTTATGAAAAATACGGGAACAATATGGCCCTTTTGGAGCAAAAGAGGAAAAGAAATAAATGGCCAAAAGATATTATGTACCTGATCAGTACACCCCTGGTACTCTGGAGATTCTTATGTGGTATTGAAACACTTATGTGGCATTGAAATACTTATGTGGCATTGAGATACTTATATGGCAGTGAGATACTTATGTGGCATTGAAACACTTATGTGGCATTGAAATACTTATGTGGCATTGAAACACTTATGTGACGTTATTGGTGGTTGAAAGCGGGTTTTGAAAAGTTTAGTTTTCTTTGGGAAATTTAAATTGATGTTAAAATTTTTAATTCTAAAATCAAACATCCCATTAGAAAAAGTATACCACCTCGGGAGGTGAAAATAAAATTTTAGGATGGGGTTTAGATTTAGAATTATAAATTCTATCTTGAATATCATAATCAGATTTAAGAGAGAACTTTGTATGACCCCGAAGGGTTAAAATAAAGTTCAGTCAAATATCGAGCTACGATAATCAAGAGGAGCGATCGTTAATTTTATATTCGAATTCATTTTAACAAAAGATATATCTCCTTGAAGGGAGAAGATATCATTTGCAAATAATCATTCGAACATAACGATAACAGTCATTAGTGATTAAATTTTCCCAAAGATGACTAATTGAGTTTTGAAAATTAATTTTTAAAAATCAGATGTAGGTTCTAAATCTCCTACGAGCGCAAGCCCTCGTAGTTAATTGCATCGTGGGAGACCGGAGTCCCCTACAAAAACTTTCGATTAAAATAATGGCAGAAATTTTGTTTAGAGATTTTCTAGGAATGATACCAAAGAGATGAATTTGGATTTTGAAAAGGGATTGGATCAAATTTTAAACAATTATTTTTGAGTCAAGGGAAGAGGGGTAGGAGACACTTTGAGATTCTGAAACAATTCAGAAGCGTCCCGACCTAAGCTAAGTGTTGGGCTTTAAATTTTGGATTTGAAGAATATTTAATTTGAGTTAAATGTTTTGTTAGAAATTTGGGATTATATTCCCAGAAGTTGGGGTCTTATGACTCAAAAAGAAATCTGCCCCGGATCCTAACTCTAAATTTGGACACTAGAACACAGTAGTCCGAACCTAACTAATGCAGTGCAAAATCTGGACTTACCCCAGCCTGGATTGAGGAGCCAGCTAAACCACCTAAACGCTTCAAAACCATGAGTCCAGTCTCTTGATGATGAATGATCAGGGACGTTATTTAAGATAGGTTTAAGAAGTTGGGGTCGACATCTAGAGCAGATTCCTAATTGACCCCTTAACTTATGTCGGGTGGAATGCTTAGACTAAAATACAATTAAAATTTTAATTTAATTAGTTTCTAATGCGATGCATGCTGGTTAAAGTATCCAAATCAGGTATGCATGAGATTTTTAAAAAAAGGCTTATAAAATAATAATGTTTGAAAAGACTAGACTTCCCCAGATCCAGCACCTCACCCTCATAGGTCGGATTATCTGGACTCTACCCGTAGGCGGGGAAGTGTCTTATAGCAAGGAGGGAGAGAGATGCAGTAATATGCATGTGACCCCCGACGATTCCAGCTATTCCCTAAGTCGTTAAGTTTCTATGTTATTTAAATCTTAAAATTTTAAATATTAGTTACGAGTAAAAATATTTTTAGTCCTTAAAGAGCCTAACGAAGTCCAGGCTAAAACAAAAACGACATGCAAGCGCCAAAGAACTAGGAAAAATAGGCAATCATATACGCAATCAAATTAAATTACAACACATTAAATAATCAAATTAATTAAGTAAATGTCCATAGGCAAATTGCCTTGCTTATTACAACCCAGATTTACATAAATTAAAAGTGGCCAGGTACCACTAACAACAACCCGGATTCTAATCCTAATACAGACGCAAGTGACTTTGAGTGGGATACTCTATGTCTTCAACTTCTCGGTCTTCTCTTCCTCGAGCTCCTTGGATTCTTCGTGGCTGGATACCCAAATGGAAAAGAGAACTCTTCCCTTGAGGGGGAGGTTACTCTTTCCACTTTGAGTAGTAAAGTGATCCAAATTTGGACTTCCAAATGGATAAGGACTATCCCCTGAAGGGGTATCCTTTCCTCTTTAGAATCCAACATTTGGATCTATGTATCCCAAACTCAAAGTGTCACTTTCACAACTCAATACTCAAATGAATTACATAAATATGAAGATGAAAATTCTAGACTCCCCTGCAAGGTTATCCTAAGTATTTAAATATTAAAATATATCCCAAGCGGTTATATGTGTATATATGCAAAAAAATAAACACACTTGACCACGCTCTTTTTTATTTGGGGGCTAAGCAGCTGAAGCACCTGTAGCATTTATATTTATGATTTATTTAGCCCCCTTTATTGTCCTGCACGAGCGTGGCCACATGCAGAAAATCCAGTGAGCATCCAGATCGTTCCTAACCTAAGGGTAATCTAATCGTCCATCACATCAATCCACAGAGTGCAGTAAAAGTAAACAAACATATCAATCAATTTCAATCACAACATGCAATAAAAACTCGAAAAACCCGGCACACAGCAGAAAAGTAAACACCGGCCTAGCCTAGATCTAGAGTTGGTTGTCCTAACAAACCATCTAAAGTGTGTGTAGAAGGTCGTGTGGCTGGGGTAGATCCTAAGTTGGGTAATTTGTTGAAGTTGTTTAACGTTTGAGTTTGTTAAAAGCTAAAGGAGGGCTTTATGTTTGAGTTTAAATATTAATATATTAAAGCTTAATTTAAATACATTTTAATTGTTAAATGATTGCTACCTTTGTTGCTCACCGAGGCCGTGAAGTTTATTTCACCTTCCTTGGGGCTAAGTTAATAGCCTCGTAGGCCTGGGTTACCCAGTAGCAATCAGGGTTGATTAAGGTGATTTAGTTTGTTGAAAATTAAGGATCAATTAATATTAATTAATTTAATTAATTATTGATTTTTAAAAGTTAAATTATTTTATGTTTTCCATCAACAGGTTCGTGGCGTTGTGCCAACAGGCTCGATGAATCAGGCCTCCTTAGGACTACCCCGCAGCCCGGAGTAGTCCATCCAAAAAACCTTATTGATGTAGTTGAATTAAGGATTTTAATTTGGTTAAGTAATTAAAAGTAACTTAATTTTGATGTTTAACACTCCATTGAATTCATTCGTGGCGTTGTGCCACCAGGCTCGAGGAACCAGGCCTCCTTAGGACACTTAGCCCCGCAGCCCGGAGTAGTCCATCCAACAAACTTCATCTTTGGAGTGGTTGTTATGTATTTGAGTGTTGGTTGAGTGTTTTATTAATCAAATCAAAGTTTTCTGGAATTTTAATGAATTATTGGATTTTTAGATTTTATTGGAATTATTTAATTATGTTAATTAAGGGGTCCAAAAGTTGACTTTCAAATTAAAGTTAATTTTATAAGTTTCAGATTTTTAATAAATATTAGACCTTATGATGAGTTGTTAGACTGTTGGCACACTTAATTTGGAGTTTTTTATGAAAAGTTACGATTTTTTGAAGTTTAGGCCTAGATTTGAACTACGGTTGACCAAAAGGTTGACTTTTTGACTTTGACCATATTTTTGAGGTTTGACATTTATAAAAAATACTAAACCTTAATTGGAGTTGACAGACACTAAGTTTTCTTAATTTGGATTTTATTTGAATTAGTTATGAATTTTTAAAGTTTCGTCAATTATTGAATTTTTAAAAATTGCTTAATTAGGAAGGTTTTGATCATTTTGATCCAAACTCATTCCAAACTGCATGGAATCAATCCCAAAGGTCAGGAATGACCCATGGAAGTGTTTCCAAGTGTTTGGAAATTATTTGGGATTTTTTATGATTTTTAATTAATTAATTTAATTAATTATTCAATTTCACTTAAAATTAAATTATTCTTAAAATTGATATCAAATCAAGTTGGTTTTAATTTTCATGTGTAGAGACCTAAATTTTGATCAGTTAGAAGAGTTATTTGTATTTTTTGATTTAAATTTGATTTATTACATTTTTTGGAAGGTTTAAATGCTTAATTAAGGTTTGATTTTGATTAACTTAATTAGAGGGCTTAATGACTTCAAAATTCAGTGAGCTATTTTTTGTGAACTGAGAATGTTACTAAGTTCAAGTGGTTTGAATTTCAAGTCAATAGGAGGTGGATCCTAATTATTGGAATTATTCTAAGTCCTCTAAATAAAATTCTTAATTATTGTCCATAAGTGGTACTAGTGTTTGAATAGGTCAAAAATTTGGTGTCTCTAACCCTTACAGCAAAACACATATACCATAAAAATTTTAAAGCCTATTTCTATATGTTTTAAAAGAAATGAATTTTTAAAGTTTTAGGTCAAAATATAACCTAGAGCTTTAAAAATTCAATTTGCCAAAATACAGTCATAAATAGGGGCCAAGAAAAATTTGGGATGTGAGGAACATCCCCAAATATGCCCTGACCAAATCTGAGTTGAATTGGATCATTGGATTATGAGTTATCAAGGAAATTCAATTTTCCATTCATAATAAATATCATAAAATCCAATGGTACAAATTCAATGAAACAAATTTTAAAATAAAATTGGGCTCGAGACGATTCCAACGAGCCCAAGAACATCAAATTTGGACAAGATATGACTTTTTGGCGATTTTCCAAAGTTTCAGTCATTTCTGTGAATTAAATATCGTACCAGACGATGTAAGTTCGTACAGTACGAACCAGAATCGTACTGTACGAACTAAAATCATACAGTATGATAATTACACATGTTCTGAGTACGAAATCATATCGATGATCGTACTGTACGATCGTGCAATCGTACAGTACGTTTACACGTGATCTGGAGTGAAATCACAGCCGTTTGATAAAAATAAAGGTAATGGACGGCTGTGATTTCGTCTTCTACCCATGAACAACCGAAACTTAAGCTTAAAAAACCTTCTAAACATAACTTAGGGTAGATTAGATGGAATAAAACATTGAAAAATCATAAAGTATGATTAAAGAAGAGGAAGAATGTTATTTTTACATTTAAAAAAGCATCACACTTCAAAGATATTAAACCCTAGATCTAGGAGCTAGGGTTAAGGATTTACCACCATTGTGAATGGTTTTTGATGTTCAATAGCTTGTTGAGCTTGTAGATTATCCACGAAAAATCTTCTAGAAGGAACTGAGGGCTTCCAACGTCTGGATCACGAACTAGACGAGTTGGACGAACTTCAAGAAGGAGGTGACCGGAAGCTCGTCACCGACAGATTTGACCGGTTGGATTTGAATGAGAGCTCAAGGGGAAGAGGTCTGGAGCTCAAATGGATTGAGGGTTCAGCTGGGAGAGCTTAAGGTGGTGAGAGAGTGTAGAGTAGAGAATGATAGCCTTTTTGATCCTCTTCCCCTATTCAAACGGTCCAAAGCTTGAGGGATGGTCCTGATGCATCAGAGGGCTCCCTTGGATGATGGACAAGTGTCCCAAGCCTTAGAAGGATGACCCAAAGGCTGGAGCAAAGGGGGAACTCCTATGGAGGGTTTATGCTCATGGGGGGGGACCACTACCATTTAAAGCTAAACCAAGGGCTAGGCTTGGTTTAGAGAGCTTAAAGAGAACTTTTGGATTTGAGTGGAAAGGGCTAAGCAGCTTAGATTAAGGAAAAAAAGAGTTCACATGCATGGTTGACCATGGAAGAAAGGGTTTAGTATTTGTTGACTTCTTTGACTGGTCAACCAGTCAATGGGGGCTGATATGGCAAGGAGAAATGTCTTGAGAGCTGCTTGCAAGTGTCAAGTTCAAAGCCTAGGTAGAGGGATCAATATTGAGTGGGGTTTGACTATTTGAAAGCTCTTTGGAGGCTTGGTTGTCTAAGTTGACTGGTCAACCAGCCTACATGGCTGATGAGGTGGATTGATAGGATCCTAATGGCCTCATACAAAAATGAGGTCAATAAATGAACCCACAATATGTGTAATAGAATGAAGTTCTATTGCACATATTGGTGTTGACCGAATTAAAAAGTTAAGCCTAGAACTTTGATCCTAAGGAAAGGCACCACCTAACCTAAAGGAAGAAAAGAGCAGGTAGAACTAGGATGGTGCCTCGAAGGGCGTTATCCATCACTAATGGGTGATCATGTGGGGAGGAAGCTTGCTCCACACAGAGGATCAAAACTGGATTGAAACTAGGATGGTGCCACAAAGGGCGTTATCCACCACTAGTGGATGATCATGTGGGGAGGAAGCTTGCTCCACACAGAGGATCGAAACTGGATTAAAATTAGGATGGTGCCACAAAGGGCATTATCCACCACTAGCGGATGATCATGTGGGGAGGAAGCTTGCTCCACATAGAGGATCAAAATAGGATTAAAACTAGGATGGTGCCACAAAAGGAGTTATCCACCACTAGCGGATGATCATGTGGGGAGGAAGCTTGCTCCACACAGAGGATCGAAACTGGATTAAAACTAGGATGGTGCCACAAAGGGCGTTATCCACCACTAGCGGATGATCATGTAGGGAGGAAGCTTGCTCCACACAGAGGATCAAAATAGGATTAAAACTAGGATGGTGCCACAAAGGGCGTTATCCACCACTAGTGAATGATCATGTGGGGAGGAAGCTTGCTCCACACAGAGGATCTAAACTGGATTAAAACTAGGATGGTGCCACAAAGGGAGTTATCCACCACTAGTGGATGATCATATGGGGAGAAAGCTTGCTCCACATAGAGGATCTAAACTGGATTAAAATTAGGATGGTGCCACAAAGGGCGTTATCCACCACTAGCGGATGGTCATGTGGGGAGGAAGCTTACTCCACACAGAGAACCTCAACTGGAGATAAACTAGGATGGTGCCACAAAGGGCATTATCCACCACTAGCGGATGATCATGTGGGGAGGAAGCTTGCTTCACACAGAGGACCTCAACTGGAGATAAACTAGGATGGTGCCACAAAGGGCGTTATCCACCACTAGCGATTCTAATCCTAAGGAAAGGCAGCACCTATCCTAAAGGAAGAGAAGAGAAGGTAGAACTAGGATGGTGTCACAAATGGCGTTATCCACCACTAACGGATGATCATGTGGGGAGGAAGCTTGCTCCACACAGAGGATCAAAACTGGATTGAAACTAGGATGGTGCCACAAAGGGCATTATCCACCACTAGCGGATGATCATGTGGGGAGGAAGCTTGCTCCACACAGAGGATCGAAACTGGATTAAAACTAGGATGGTGCCACAAAGGGCGTTATCCACCACTAGCGGATGATCATGTGGGGAGGAAGCTTGCTCCACACAGAGGATCTAAACTGGATTGAAATTAGGATGGTGTCACAAAGGGCGTTATCCACCACTAGCGATTCTAATCCTAAGGAAAGGCAGCACCTATCCTAAAGGAAGAGAAGAGAAGGTAGAACTAGGATGGTGCCACAAAGGGCGTTATCCACCACTAGCGGATGATCATGTCGGGAGGAAGATTGCTCCACACAGAGGATCAAAACTGGATTGAAACTAGGATGGTGCCATAAAGGGCGTTATCCACCACTAGCGGATGATCATGTGGGGAGGAAGCTTGCTCCACATAGAGGATCGAAACTGGATTAAAACTAGGATGGTGCCACAAAGGGCGTTATACACCACTAGCGGATGATCATGTGGAGAGGAAGCTTGCTCCACACAGAGGATCTAAACTGAATTGAAACTAGGATGGTGCCACAAAGGGCGTCATCCACCACTAGCACGTCTAATCTTAAGGAAAGAAAGAATCCTATCCTAAAAGAAAAGAAAATTGGAAATAATTGATTGATGATCTTTGTACGTGATTTGATTTTTTTGAATTTGGAAATGCGACTTTGATGTTGAATTTGATACTCATTAGGCATGGCATTTGTTGAAGAGCCGCCCCAATGTTAAAAACATCAAGTGGCATATTTCAGAATTAATCAATTAGTATGAATCTCACTCATAGATTATTTCTAAAGTGAACGATCCAGTCAACGTTGATTCAAAGTTTCCATCAATCTTATGGTGGACTAAAATTGGTCTCCAAAGGATTATGGCCAAGTCTCCTACTTGGAAATTTCTTATGTGACACAATTTGTCATGAGCTTGAATCATACGTGACTTATGTAATTTCAAATTTTATTGAGTTTGAAAGCAATTTGAGGCCATCAAGCTCCTCCAGTCAGAGTCGGGCACTCAACTTAGTTTTGACTCAATTTTGAAAAGCAATTTCCAGCGATGTAAATCACACCTCTAAACGAGAACAATCTTGGACCCATCATAGAGTGTAATTTAATAAAGGAGGCCTTAAAGGAAAGATGCCTGTACGGAAGGACTAACACACATCCCTCAAGGACTAGATTTGAATTCTTATCGAGAGTAGAAGATTCGTTCTTTTTAATGAAAATTTTCCTCTTAATTATTTGGACCCTATCAGAATGACAAGTGGGAACAAATTCAAAGTACAGTGAGAAGTAGAGTGACTCCAACTAACCTGAAAAGGGCTAAGGGTTTAGATTGTGTTAACTCACATCAAGTTTCATAGAAACTGAACTAGGGCTCTCCCTTGTGCCAAAATTTTAAATTAAAATCAATTTCAAAAGGTTTAAGTTGGAGAGAGAAATTTAAGCTTTTCAATTCTTTTGCATGACTCTTTTTATATCTGATAGACTGTCTATGCATAACAATAAATCTAGATTCAAGATTTTTCAAAGTCAAGCTATTAAGGGTGATCGGGCTCGTTGAGGTTTAAGGATTTAAAAAGAAGGAAGCCTCTTTCCCTTTTTTTTTGTGGCGCACTTTGCGCATCTTTTAATTTTTAGTGCACTTTGTGCATATCTTGATTTTTATTTTTGAGTTTCGGCGCACTTTGCGCATCTTTTGATTGATTTTTTTTGACAAAAGGCTTCATCTCCTTTAAAAAAATCTTAAAATGATTGCTCTTTTTTGAAAACCAGGATTATATCGCAAGTATAAGAGAAGAGAATTCATCCTCTCATACAAGGAAGAATAATCCCAAGATCGGACCCAATCTTTTAATAAAAATATCACCTTGACTTAGAAAATCATTGAATAGATTTAAAGCATGCAAGAGACACCTATTAAGATAGAAAATTGCAAGAAGATTGGGAAGATTTTCATTTCAAAAATAACTTACATTTGACACAGATTTTAATTCAAAAATTAAATCGAACCACTTAAGCGGTGGGAGGGGCCTTTAAGTATCCGGTGGAGTCAACTACAACTCTCTCCTATTTTTAGTTTAAAGTAGAGGTTAATTTTCATTAAAAAGGTTAATCAATTATCTTGAAAATTCAGACCCAATACACTTGAGAAGTGGTATGTTTTCCTCAAAAGTTGCAACTCTAGGTGGCAAGACCCTATCAATGTAGAATTATATTTCTACAATCTCTTATGATGAAGAGATTGTTGTGGGGTCTGCACTATCCCTAATTAATGCTGCATCATTTCAATCTAAAAATCTATCATGATAGGACCCCTTTAGAAGTTAAATTCAGATGGTGTCACTATCTGATAAGATCTCAGATCCATCATTATTCCCCTCTTTAATTACTAGTAACCTAGCAATTATAAGAGTGGCATCCCGAGCAATTTCTACACCTTCGCCTCTATAGATGTAGTGGAGCACGTATAGTATCGTGACCTAACATCATCTGGTAGAGTGGATGAGGCATAACCCTCAACTGGGGGCCTATGGTCTATTACTGGTGATTGCTTATTTCTGGTTTGATTGATCTCTTCTGTGCAGTGGTCAAAAGGGCACGGTGGAGATCATACTACTCTTCTCATAACCTCCCTTACTTGAGTACCAGGAAGAGGGTGGAAGCGGCTTCCACCGAAGAGGGGGTATGTGAGAGGAGAAATGAACTCTCTATTGGCCTCATATTTAACTTGCTTTAAGGCTTCCGACTCAACAATCTTTGTAGCCTTAATGATTTTCTTTTTGACTCTATGTAAGTTGTTCTTCTACAATCGCGCTGCTGCGTAATGAGAAGGTAAGTTTTCCAGCCATTTGAGTATGCTTGATTTCTCAGAGTTAAGGAATGGTGACTTGAATTAGCTAGTTTTGAAATAGAATTTGAATCTTGAAATTGATTGATTTTCTTCAAATTTTGGAACTCAAAATGTTGAGTTTTCACCCAACATGAAGGTTCACAAAATTGACAAGAAAATCTCAAGGGTTGAGCTTAACTCTCTCTCACTCCACAGCTAGCTTGGGGTGAAATGTCAAAGCTTTGATTTGAAATTGAAATTGAGATCGAATTTGTATTGAAATTGACTGGATCTTCTTCAAATTTTGAAACTCAACATGTGAGATTTCTCTTGAACATGTAGGCTTATAAAATTGACATTAAAAAAATCTGAAAGATTGGGCTTGACTCTTTCATTCCACCAATCAACTTGGGGGTGAAATGTCAAAGCCCAAATTTGCTAAAGAAATTTGAAGTTTGATTTTGAGACTGAAGGGTCTTCCATAGAATGTGAAACTAAGCATAATTCAGATTTGTTTGAATATGCAAGTTTGTAATATTTATAGAAAGATTTTAAAGGATTTGGCTTGACCCTTTTACTCTACTAATTAATTTGGAGGCAAAATGTCAAAGCCCGACTTAGATAGGGGTTTCCTCACTCACCTCTCTTTTTTACATGTATTTTCTCTTTTATGTTGGCCACACTCACCCAAGGGAGAAATGGGTAGAGGGACCAACGGAAGAAAGATAGTCAAAACTATCGATGCAATAAAATTTTTCCATTATTAAGGATGGAAAGAGAGATTTAGTCCCACCGTGGTCGCCATTTTTTTTGTTGGTGGTTGAAAGCGGGTTTTGAAAAGTTTAGTTTTCTTTGGGAAATTTAAATTGATGTTAAAATTTTTAATTCTAAAATCAAACATCCCATTAGAAAAAGTATACCACATCGGGAGATGAAAATAAAATTTTAGGATGGGGTTTAGATTTAGAATTATAAATTCTATCTTGAATATCATAATCAGATTTAAGAGAGAACTTTGTATGACCCCAAAGGGTTAAAATAAAGTTCAGTCAAATATCGAGCTACGATAATCAAGAGGAGCGATCGTTAATTTTATATTCGAATTCATTTTAACAAAAGATATATCTCCTTGAAGGAAGAAGATATCATTTGCAAATAATCGTTCGAACATAACGATAACAATCATTAATGATTTAATTTTCCCAAAGATGACTAATTGAGTTTTGAAAATTAATTTTTAAAAATCAGATGTGGGTTCTAAATCTCCTACGAGCGCAAGCCCTCATAGTTAATTACATCGTGGGAGACCGGAGTCCCCTACGAAAACTTTAGATTAAAATAATGACAGAAATTTTGTTTAGAGATTTTCTAGGAATGATACCAAAGAGATGAATTTGGATTTTGAAAAGGGATTGGATCAAATTTTGAACAATTATTTTTGAGTCAAGGGAAGAGGGGTAGGAGACACTTTGAGATTCTGAAACAATTCAGAAGCGTCCCGACCTAAGCTAAGTGTTGGGCATTAAATTTTGGATTGGAAGAATATTTAATTTGAGTTAAACATTTTGTTAGAAATTTGGGATTATATTCCCAGAGGTTGGGGTCTTATGACTCAAAAAGAAATCTGCCCCGAATCCTAACTCTAAATTTGGAAACTAGAACACAGTAGTCCGAACCTAACTAATGCAGTGTAAAATCTGGACTTACCCCAGCCTGGATTGGGGAGCCAGCTAAACCACCTAAACGCTTCAAAACCATGAGTCCGGTCTCTTGATGATGAGTGATCAGGGACGTTATTTAAGATAGGTTTAAGAAGTTGGGGTCAACATCTAGAGCAGATTCCTAATTGACCCCTTGACTTCTGTCGGGTGGAATGCTTAGACTAAAAAATATTTAAAATTTTAATTTAATTAGTTTCTAATGCGATGCATGCTGGTTAAAGTATCCAAATCAGGTATGCATGAGATTTTTAAAAAAAAGGCTTATAAAATAATAATGTTTGAAAAGACTAGACTTCCCCAGATCCAGCACCTCATCCTCATAGGTCCGATTATCTGGACTCTACCCGTAGGCGGGGAAGTGTCTTATAGCAAGGAGGGAGAGAGATGCAGTAATATGCATGTGACCCCGGATGATTCCGGCTATTCCCTAAGTCGTTAAGTTTCTATGTTATTTAAATCTTAAAATTTTAAATATTAGTTACGAGTAAAAATATTTTTAGTCCTTAAAGAGCCTAACGAAGTCCAGGCAAAAATAAAAATGACATGCAAGCGCCAAAGAACTAGGAAAAACAGGCAATCCTATATGCAATCAAATTAAATTACAACACATTAAATAATCAAATTAATTAAGTAAATATCCATAGGCAAATTGCCTTGCTTATTACAAACCAGATTTACATAAATTAAAAATGGCCGGGTACCACTAACAACAACCCGGATTCTAATCCTAATACAGACGCAAGTGACTTTGAGTGGGATACTCTATGTCTTCAACTTCTCGGTCTTCTCTTCCTCGAGCTCCTTGGATTCTTCGTGGCTGGATACCCAAATGAAAAAGAGAACTCTTCCCTTGAGGGGGAGGTTACTCTTTCCACTTTGGTTAGTAAAGTGATCCAAATTTAGAGTTCCAAATGGATAAGGACTATCCCCTGAAGGGGTATCCTTTTCTCTTTGGAATCCAACCTTTGGATCTATGTATCCCAAACTCAAAGTGCCACTTTCACAACTCAATACTCAAATGAATTACATAAATATGAAAATGAAAATTCTAGACTCTCCTGCAAGGTTATCCTAAGCATTTAAATATTAAAATATATCCCAAGAAGTTATATGTGTATATATGCAAAAAAATAAACACACTTAACCACACTCTTTTTTATTTGGGGGCTAAGCAGCTGAAGCACCTGTAGCATTTATATTTATGATTTATTTAGCCCCATTTATTGCCCTGCACGAGCGTGGCCACCTGCAAAAAATCTAGTGAGCATCCAGATCGTTCCTAACCTAAGGGTAATCTAATCGCCCATCACATCAATCCACAGAGTACAGTAAAAGTAAACAAACATATCAATCAATTTCAATCACAACATGCAATGAAAACTCAAAAAATTCAGCACACAGCAGAAAAGTAAACACCGGCCTAGCCTAGATCTAGAGTTGGTTGTCCTAACAAACCATCTAAAGTGTGTGTAGAAGGTCGTGTGGCTGGGGTAGATCCTAAGTTGGGTAATTTGTTGAAGTTGTTTAACGTTTGAGTTTGTTAAAAGCTAAATGAGGGCTTTATGTTTGAGTTTAAATATTAATATATTAAAGCTTAATTTAAATATATTTTAATTGTTAAATGATTGCTACCTTTGTTGCTCACCGAGGCCGTGAAGTTTATTTCACCTTTCTTGGGGCTAAGTTAATAGCATCGTAGGCCTGGGTTACCTAGTAGCAATCGGGGTTGATTAAGGTGATTTAGTTTGTTAAAAATTAAGGATCAATTAATATTAATTAATTTAATTAATTACTGATTTTTAAAAGTTAAATTATTTTATGTTTTCCATCAACAGGTTCGTGGCGTTGTGCCACCAGGCTTGATGAACCAGGCCTCCTAAGGACTAGCCCCGCAGCCCGGAGTAGTTCATCCTAAAAACCTTATTGATGTAGTTGAATTAAGGATTTTAATTTGGTTAAGTAATTAAAAGTAACTTAATTTTGATGTTTAATACTCCATTGAATTCATTCGTGGCGTTGTGCCACCAGGCTCGAGGAACCAGGCCTCCTTAGGACACTTAGCCCCGCAGCCCGGAGTAGTCCATCCAATAAACTTTATCTTTGGAGTGGTTGTTATATATTTGAGTGTTGGTTGAGTGTTTTATTAATCAAGTCAAAGTTTTTTGGAATTTTAATGAATTATTGGATTTTTAGATTTTATTGGAATTATTTAATTATGTTAATTAAGGGTTCCAAAAGTTGACTTTCAAATTAAAGTTAATTTTATAAGTTTCAGATTTTTAATAAATATTAGACCTTATGATGAGTTGTTAGATTATTGGCACACTCAATTTGGAGTTTTCTATGAAAAGTTACGATTTTTTTAAGTTTAGGCCTAGATTTGAACTACGATTGACCAAAAGGTTGACTTTTTGACTTTGACCATATTTTAGAGGTTTGACATTTGTAAACAATACTAGACCTTAATTAGAGTTGACAGACACTAAGTTTTTTTAATTTGGATTTTATTTGAATTAGTTATGAATTTTTAAAGTTTCGCCAATTATTGAATTTTTAAAAATTGCTTAATTAGGAAGGTTTTGATCATTTTGATCCAAACTCATCCCAAACTGCATGGAATCAATCCCAAAGTTCAGGAATGACCCATGGGAGTGTTTCCAAGTGTTTGGAAATTATTTGGGATTTTTTTATGATTTTTAATTAATTAATTTAATTAATTATTCAATTTCACTTAAAATTAAATTATTCTTAAAATTGATATCAAATCAAGTTGGTTTTAATTTTCATGTGTAGAGACCTAAATTTTGGTCAGTTAGAAGGGTTATTTGTATTTTTTTGATTTAAATTTGATTTATTACATTTTTTGGAAGGTTTAAATGCTTAATTAAGGTTTGATTTTGATTAACTTAATTAGAGGGCTTAATGACTTCAAAATTCAGTGAGCTATTTTTTGTGAACTGAGAATATTACTAAGTTCAAGTGGTTTGAGTTTCAAGTCAATAGGAGGTGGATCCTAATTATTGGAATTATTCTAAGTCCTCTAAATAAAATTCTTAATTATTGTCCTTAAGTGGCACTAGTGTTTGAATAGGTCCAAAATTTGGTGTCTCTAACCCTTACAGCAAAACACATATACCATAAAAATTTTAAAGCCTATTTCTATGTGTTTTGAAAGAAATGAATTTTTAAAGTTTTAGGTCAAAATATAACCTAGAGCTTTAAAAATTCAATTTACCAAAATACAGTCATAAATAGGGGCCAAGAAAAATTGGGGATGTGAGGAACATCCCCAAATATGCCCTGACCAAATCTGAGTTGAATTGGATCACTGGATTATGAGTTATCAAGGAAATTCAATTTTCCATACATAATAAATATCATAAAATCCAGTGGTCCAAATTCAATGAAACAAATTTTAAAATAAAATTGGGCTCGAGACGATTCCAACGAGCCCAAGAACGTCAAATTTGGACAAGATATGACATTTTGGCGATTTTCCAAAGTTTCAGTCATTTCTGTGAATTAAATATCATACCAGACGATGTAAGTTCGTACAGTACGAACCAGAATCGTACTGTACGAACTAAAATCATACAGTACGATAATTACACGTGTTCTGAGTGGGAAATCATATCGATGATCGTACTGTACGATCGTGCGATCGTACAGTACGTTTACGCATGATCTGGAGCGAAATCACAGCCGTTTGATCAAAATAAAGGTAATGGAGGGCTGTGATTTCGTCTTCTACCCATGAACAACCGAAACTTAAGCTAAGAAAACCTTCTAAACATAACTTAGGGTAGATTAGATGGAATAAAACTTTGGAAAATCATAAAATATGATTAAAAAAGAGGAAGAATGTTATTTTTACATTTAAAAAAGCATCACACTTCAAACACATTAAACCCTAGATCTAGGAGCTAGGGTTAAGGATTTACCACCATTGGGTGAATGATTTTTGATGTTCAATAGCTTGTTGAGCTTGTAGATTATCCACGAATAATCTTCTAGAAGGAATCGAGGGCTTCCAACGTCTGGATCACGAACTAGACGAGTTGGACGGACTTCAAGAAGGAGGTGGCCGAAAGCTCGTCGCCGGCAGATTTGACCTGTTGGATTTGAATGAGAGCTCAAGGGGAAGAGGTCTGGAGCTCAAATGGACTGAGGGTTCAGCTGGGAGAGCTTAAGGTGGTGAGAGAGTGTAGAGTAGAGAATGATAGCCTTTTTGATCCTCTTCCCCTATTCAAACGGTCCAAAGCTTGAGGGATGGCCCTGATGCATCAGAGGGCTCCCTTGGATGATGGACAAGTGTCCCAAGCCTTGGAAGGATGACCCAAAGGCTGGAGTAAAGAGGGAACTCCTATTGGAGGGTTCATGCTCATGGGGGGGGGACCACTACCATTTAAAGCTAAACCAAGGGCTAGGCTTGGTTTAGAGAGCTTAAAGAGAACTTTTGGATTTGAGTGGAAAGGGCTAAGCAGCTTAGATTAAGGGAAAAAAGAGTTCACATGCATGGTTGACCATGGAAGAAAGGGTTTAGTATTTGTTGACTTCTTTGACTGGTCAACCAGTCAATGGGGGCTGATATGGCAAGGAGAAATGTCTTGAGAGCTGCTTGCAAGTGTCAAGTTCAAAGCCTAGGTAGAGGGATCAATGTTGAGTGGGGTTTGACTATTTGAAAGCTCTTTGGAGGCTTAGTTGACTAAGTTGACTGGTCAACCAGCCTACATGGCTGATGAGATGGATTGATAGGATCCTAATGGCCTCATACAAAAATGAGGTCAACAGACGTTGAGATACTTATGTGGCATTGAGATACTTATGGCATTGAGACACTTATGTGGCATTATGAACATATGACATTTATGAGACATTAATAAAGTGCTCAAACCTATGATACATTAAATATATATGGCATTATAAGGAAATTAGCATTCCTCTGACATATGAAATTTAGCATGGCATGTGAAGCAAAAAAAAATATTTAAGGAATTGCTCTTTTAGTTCCTAATATAAATTTTTATTTTAAAGACATGTGAAAATGTTATGATTAGAGTTTTCCTATTGAGCTCTAGCTCACTCCCTTATGTTGGGAAATTTTAGGAGAACTTGCTGCAAGAAATGGCTGACAATCCAAGGTTTAGCTACAGTCGTCGTACACCGGTTGATAGGTTCTTTTGTTATTTTCTTAGTTGTAGTTTATATTTTTTGGTGGTTTAGCATATTTTAGATTTTGAAAGCCACCTTTATACATATGAATCCTCTCTTGATGATATGACATGATATGAAAGCTATTTTGTATGTTTGGAAAAATTTAGAGACCCTTTTTATGTATTGTGAAGTCTTTTAGATTTATTAAATGCTTATTTTAAGACTATTGAAATGTTACAAATGTCCGATTCTGTTCCCGCCTCGTTTACACGAGCTAATAGGGTCGGGTCGTGACAAGAGTGGTATCAAAGCCAAGTTTAAGATATAGATCAGTATAAAGCGCCCTTGGGATGATTGATACGTCTTAGATATGTTAGGATTATCTTTATGCAATGATTATTAAATGATTGAATGGGAAATTATTTTATTTGGTTTAGGGCTATAGATCAGGAGCCCAATGCCACTGATGGCAATACAGATGGGACTAATGAGTGAGCTGGTAGAGAAGTTCCAGCAGTACCATCTATGGTATAACCCCTAGTAGGTAGTAGCAGTCCTACCTTAGATACTTTCACTCAGATGATGATAGCTGTGACGAACTTGATCCAGCAGTCTCATGAGCAGCCACAGTCTAGTTCCAGGGGCTAGCCATCTGTAGATAAGTATCTGAAAATCTTTCAGGACATGCGACCACCTCTCTTTATGGGTATAGGAGAGCCAGTTGATGCTGAAAACTAGTTGATGAGGGTTGAGAAAATTCTTGAATGTATGCATTATCCGACTGATCGACGGGTGGCTTTAACTACCTTTGTTCTGGATGGGGAAGCTGAGAGATGGTGGAGAGGACAGATGATGGAAAGGTTTAGTGGCAGAGCAACATTTCGAATCTTATGGGATGAATTTGTTAAAGTTTTTAGAGATTGGTTCATGCCACTTTCTGTGAGAAGGCAGATGTAAGAGCAATTTATTCGGTTGGTACAAGAGGATAGGACAGTTATACAGTATGAAGCTGGGTTCACCAAGCTTGCACGCTATGCAGCTCATATTATTCTGACTACTGAGGAAAAATATCATCGATTCTTGTCAGGGCTTTGTGATGTGATTTGCCAGCCGTTGATCCTGTTTAGCCTTGAGGATTATTCTATTTTGGTTGAGAGAGTAAAATGGATAGAGATTAATTTTCAGACCACTCAAAAGAGAAGAAATTTTCTACAGAAAAGGAAGGGTTTTGAGAAGACCAAGAGCTTCCAGACTCATTCTGGAGGTCCTAACATGAAGAAGAAGATCAGAACTTATAGTGGTGGAAGTTCTTCTAGTGTCAGATCTTGTGACAAGTGTGGTAAGCTACATAGAGGTGAATGTTTATCTGGCTCAAATATTTGTTTTTGGTGCCATCAGCCTGGGCACATGGCTAGAAACTGTCCAAGGGGTCCAAAGGAGGGAAGGTCTAGTGCTCCTCCACCTCAACAGAGTACTGGGAGACGTCCTACAGTTGGTAGACCGAGAGCTCAAGAGTCTACTGCTTCAGCCTTAGTACCTAGTCATCTGGCTACGAGACTTATTGTGCAACCAAGGGTTTATATCATTACACAGCAAGAAACCAAAGAATCTCCTGATGTGATCACATGTATTATTTATGTTCAGTGTCAACCTAGTAGAGTACTTTTTAATACCAGTGCATCACATTCATTCATTAGTCAGGAGTTTGTTATGAAGCATGCATTGAATGTCTGCACTATGCCCATTACACTGTCAGTTTTATTACCTGATGGATCTAATATGATTGCCTCAAGTGTATGTTCAACCACACTTTCTTTTTGCGAGAGAAATTTTGAAGTGGAGTTGATTGTATTACCACTTAAGGAATTTAATGTAATTCTAGGGATGGATTGGATGTCTAACCAGTTCATCTCCATAGATTGTAATAAGAAAGTGGTGAATATCAAGCTTCCTGAAGGAGAGAAACTTATTTTTCAGGGAGATCGAGGTGTATCTTCTATGATCATCCCATCTATGAAAGCTTGTAGTTTAATTATGAAGGGGTACCCAAGCTTTTTAGTTCATGTAAGGGACACTTCAAAATAAGTGCCAGAGTTGAAGGAGATTGCTGTGGTACGAGACTTTCCTGAAGTCTTACCTGGTATGCCTCCTATTAGAGAGATTAAGTTCTCTATTGATCTTGTACCTAGTGCTGAGCCTGTTTCAAAAGCACCCTATCGTATGGCAGTTAAGGAACTTCAGGAACTGAAGTCACAATTACTGGAACTATTGGAGAAAGGATTTATTCGTCCTAGCACCTCAACTTGGGGAGCACCAGTTCTCTTTGTAAAGAAGAAGGATGGTAGCATGCGACTCTGCATCGATTACAGGGAGTTGAACAAGCTTACCATTAAGAATAAATATCCTTTGCCTAGGATAGATGATTTGTTTGATCAGCTAGTGGGAGCCATAGTCTTCTCCAAGATTAATTTAAGGTCTGGCTATTATCAGTTGAGGATTAAGGAGGAAGATATTCCTAAAACAGCTTTTAGTTCAAGGTATGGATACTACGAGTTTACAGTGTTACCTTTTGGACTAACAAATGCTCCAGCTGCTTTTATGGATTTGATGAATCTGATTTTTAAGCCAATGCTTGATAGTTTTATCATTGTCTTTATAGATGACATTTTGGTTTATTCTTGTGATGAAGAGTATCATGTCAATCATCTGTAGGCAGTGTTGCAAAGGTTAAGAGGCAATGAATTGTATGCCAAGTTCAGCAAGTGTGAGTTTTGGCTAAAGAATGTGACTTTTCTGGGTCATGTTATTAGTGGAGATGATATTTTTGTGGATCAGCATAAAGTGCAGGCTATAGTTGATTGGCCCAGACCTACAACAGTGACTGAGATAAGAAGTTTTCTTGGGCTTGTTGGTTACTACAGAAGGTTTATGGAAGGGTTTTCCAAGATTACTGCACCCTTGAGTAGATTGACTCAGAAGGCAGTTAAGTTTGAGTGGAGCAGTCAATATGAAGAAGCTTTTCAGGAGTTGAAGACTCGTTTGATGACTGCACCTATTCTTACTCTTCTTTCAGGTACTGAAGGATTTCAAATTTACAGTGATGCATTACTGAAGGGTTTGGGTTGTGTCTTGATGCAACATGGGAGAGTAGTTGCCTACGCCTCTAGGCAATTAAAAAATCATGAAAAAAAAACTACCCAACCCACGATTTAGAACTTGCCGGTGTAGTGTTTGCTTTGAAGATTTGGAGGCACTATCTTTATGGTGTGCATTATGAAGTCTTTATAGATCACCAAAATTTAAAGTACATCTTTTCACAGAAGGAGCTAAATTTAAGGCAGAGGTGATGGATGGAGTTACTTCATGATTATGATCTGAATATTCAGTATCATCCTGGAAAGGCAAATGCAGTTGCTGATGCTTTGAGCAGAAAGATGCCTATAAAGATGAATTAATTATTGACCCAACAAGAGAAGTTGATAGAGGAGATGGAATATTTAGAGTTATCTGTGATACTTCCTACATCAGAGAATATATGGTTAAATCAGTTGACAGTGCAATATGATTTAGAGAGTAAGATAGCTGAGGCTTTATGGAAAGATCCAGATTATGTGAAAATTATTGATCTTGTGAAGGCAGGACATGAAGAGGATTTCCTTCTTGATGAAGACGATCTTTTGAGGTGTAAGGGCAAGGTTTGTGTACCAAATATTGATGATTTGAGAAGAGTTATTCTTTCTGAAGCTCATCATTCTGCTTATATCATTCATCCTGGTAGCAATAAGATGTATCAAGACTTTAAAGATTTATTTTGGTGGCCTGGATTGAAGAGGAGTGTAGCTGATTTTATTACTAAGTGTCCTACTTACCTATTAGTTAAAGCTGAACATCAAAAGCCAAGTGGATTACTTCAACCCCTACCTATTCTAGAGTGGAAGTGGGATGACATTGCTATGAATTTTGTGTCAGGGTTACCCAGATCTCGACAGGGTCATGATGGTATTTGGGTTATTATTGATAAGCTTACAAAATCTGCTCATTTTTTGCCTATCCGATTGATTGACTTAGTGGAGAAATTAGCAATGTTGTATGTGGCTGAGATTGTTCATTTGTATGGTGTGCCTATGTCTATCATATCTGATCGTGATGGTAGATTCACTTATAGACTTTGGAGGAAATTCCAAGAGGCTATGGGCACTAAATTGACTTTCAGTACATCTTTCTATCCTCAGACTGATGGACAAACTGAAAGGACAATTCAAACTCTTGAAGATTTGTTGAGGTGCGTGTTCTTGACTTTGGGGGAAATTAGGAATCTCATACTCCTTTGATAGAGTTTGCCTACAATAATAGTTACTAAGCCAGCATAGGAATGGCCCCTTATGAAGCCCTCTATGAAAGAAAATACAGAACTCCTCTTTGTTGGGCGGAGACAGGTGAGAGGAAAATAATTGGATCTGATTTGGTTGATGATGCTACAAGCATGATCAAAATGATCAGGAATATGTTGCTAGCAGCACAAGATAGGCAGAAGAAATATTATGATGCTAAGCACCGTTCTATAGAGTTCAATGTAGGGGATTTTGTTTTCATAAAGATAAGGCCTATGAAATGTGTGCTTTATTTTGGCAAGATTGGCAAGCTTAGTCCTCGCTATATTGGTCCTTTTGAGATAATGAAAAGGATAGGGAAGGTGGCCTACAGATTGGCTTTACCAGCTTCATATGTTGTCCACAATGTGTTTTATGTTTCTTCACTAAGAAAATTTATATCTGATGATCCTGCTAAGATCATAACTGAAGATGTGGACTTACAGCCAGATCTTACTTATGTGAAAGAACCGGAGCGTATTTTGTAGTTTAGTGTGAGGCAACTCAGGAGCAGGGAGATACCTTTTGTTAAGGTTCTATGAAAGCATGGTTCAGAAAAGAATGCTACCTGGGAGAAAGAATTGAAAATGAGGAAATATTATCCTTATCTCTTTGAGTAAGGTATATTTATTTTTCTTCTCAATTAAATTTTGTGGATGAAATTTTTATTAAGAAGGGAGAATTGTAAAACCCGAAAACTGTCAATCGGACGCGTTGCATGCATTTCGATGCACCGCAACGAATCTAGGAGAAATTTTAAAATCGTCAAAAATTTACGAAATAAATTTTATTAAATTTGGCACGAAATTTTGATCAAAATGATATAAAGAACTTATAGCAAATTTTATGCGGGTTGCGAATTAAAAATCGATAAATGTAGTTTAAGTAATTTTTAGGTATTGTGACCAATTTGCCCTTAGGATAGCCTTAAGAGAAATGTTAGGAGAGGGGTACATGCGTCAATTGCCTCTTAAAACTCCTCTTAAGCCCTCTCCACCTAAGGGACCGAATTCATTTCGGTCCCTTGTGTCTTGTTTCGACCGAAGGATGAGAGCAAGCGAGAGAGAAGAGGAGGGGCGACAGGAGCTTGGCGGAGGCAGCGGCCGGCGGCTTTTCTGGCGGTGGTCTTAGGAGAAATCGAAGGGGAAGGCTTGGGATAAGTTAAGGTATGTTTGTTTTAGCTAATCCTAGTTTTTGAAATAAGATTTTCTTAAGAAAGATTTTTAGGGTTTGCTCAAAACTCAAAAGGTTTAAAAGAAAAACTATATGGAAGGATTAGGGAAGTTGTTTCCTCCTTGAAATATGAAATTTTCTTAAAGGATTTTTAAAAGTCAAAATTAGGGTTTCTTCCACATATTGTTTCCTCCAAAATTTCTTTACAATAATGATTTTTCATATGATTAGAAATATTTTTATGCTTTCAAATTTAATTTTTATGGAAAAAATTTTTATGTTTAAAATTAGGGTTTTCTTAAATGATGGGGCTTTCATAGAATATTGATAGGGAATGTATGTGAGCATAATCCTAAACCATAAAAATGAATTTTTCTTAAGAAAAATTTTAGGTTCCAAAATTAGGGTTTCTTATAAAATTAAATTTTGTTTAGGAAGGTTGTTAGAAAATGTTTAGAAGCATGTGATTAAGCAAGAAATTGATTTTTCCTAAAGATTGTTGGAGTTTTCAAATTAGGGCTTTTCCTAATTTTATGATTTAAAGCTTTCATGTTAACCAATTTTATTCCTAGGAGACTTGAGAAGTCTCTAATTAAGATAAAATGAAAAATTTGAAAGAAAATAATTTTTTCTAATTTCTACATTATCTAAATCCGAAAATTAGCATGTAAATTATATTTAATTAAGGAAAATATTTGATATAAATGTATTAGATTTGGAAATATGTGAAAAACATGCTTTAGGTTATGGGTAGGTTAAGTAAATTAATGAAATGTGTAAGGTGTAGGAATGAGGTATATTTGATTTGATTTATGATGTCGTTGTAAATTTTGCTTAGGTCTTAAAAAGGGGAAACGTTAAGGAGAGACCGGTGAGACGGCAGTTTCAGGAAGTGACAATTGAGGTAGGAATCTCTTTTCCTACATGATCATATTCTTTTATGTACTTAATTGTTTTCACGTATCTTACTTATTTCTTGGATGGGAAATGTCATGTTGTTACTTAAAGGGATATGTTGTTGCTTAAAGTGCTATGGCAATGAAACCTTTCGATACATAAAGTGATATTGCAAGTGAAACTTTTCAATACTAAATGCATTATTTATTTTTTTTTATGGTTATGTTTAACATTTTAAGCATCTTACTTCATGTTCATACATCTTACTTCATGTTTATGATGACTAATTATTTAGGGCTACATTTTATTATATATACCATATATGGAAAGAGTTGTAAATATATAAAGAATATGAAATTGATTGTGTATGTTGGAAGGGAGTACCAAATATGGTGCGAAAGCACAAATATATTTTTTTTAAGATGACTTTTATGAAAAATACGGGAACAATATGGCCCTTTTGGGGCAAAAGAGGAAAAAAATAAATGGCCAAAAGATGTTGTGTACCTGATCAGTACACCCCTGGTACTCCGGTACGGTTGTATAAACATACTTATGTGGCATTGAAACACTTATGTGGTATTGAGATACTTATGTGGCATTGAAACACTTATGTGGCATTGAGATACTTATGTGACATTGAGATACTTATGTGGCATTAAGATACTTATGTGGCAGTGAGATACTTAAGTGACATTGAAACACTTATGTGGCATTGAAACACTTATGTGGCATTGAAACACTTATGTGGCATTGAAACACTTATGTGGCATTGAGATACTTATGGCATTGAGACACTTATGTGGCATTATGAACATATGACATTTACGAGACATTAATGAAGCACTCAAACCTATGATACATGAAATATATATGGCATTATAAGGAAGTTAACATTCCTCTGACATATGAAATTTATCATGGCATGTGAAGCAAAAAAAAAATATTTAAGGCATTGCTCTTTTAGTTCCTAATGTAAATTTTTATTTTAAAGGCATGTGAAAATGTTAGGATTAGAGTTTTCCTATTGAGCTCTAGCTTACTCCCTTGTGTTGGAAAATTTTAGGAGAACCTGCTACAAGAAATGACTGACAACCCAAGGTTCACCTACAGTCGTCATACACCGATTGACAGATTCTTTTGTTGTTTTCTTAGTTGTAGTTTATATTTTTTGGTGGTTTAGCATATTTTAGATTTTGAAAGCCACCTTTGTACATATGAATCCTCTCTTGATGATATGACATGATATGAAAGCTATTTTGTATGTTTGGAAAAATTTAGAGGCGCTTTTTGTGTATTGTGAAGTCTTTTAGATTTATTAAATGCTTATTTTAAGACTATTGAAATGTTACGAATGTCTGATTCTGTTCCTGCCTCGTTTACATGAGCTAATCGGGCCAAGTCGTGACACCTTGAGCTACCAGTCTATCTTGGTATATATTATACCCTAACCAATTAGAGTATTTATCAAACTAAGCAGCACTAAAGCGTCTATCTTTGACCCCAAATTTAGTTTTGGGAAATTCATGATTGAGGGATTAGTATGGACCTCTTTGTAAATACGGCCGTCGAATTTGATCTTGAATATAGATCTAAATTCACTGATAGGAATTCGCAAACCAGGATCAGATGGAAGGTTTTCTAAATCTACTTCCATATATCTTGTTAGTTCAATTTCTACTCAACTTCTTTTTGGATTTTGCTCTTCGTCATTTTTGCTTGTTTCATCTGAAGTCTTTAAAATGCTTGATTTTGAAAGCTTCTTAAAATATTTTTCCATAAAATTTATGCCAAATTAAATTATCTAGATAAGAAAGCATTTCATAAGCACATTAAGCAATAAGCATTAAGTTCAATTAAATGTACAGGTATGACTTTGGGAAAATGTACAAGGAGAAAAGCACATCACGAAACAGATACTTGTAAAGTTGAATCGATATTCAACAAATATACCTACAAAAAGCACATCACGAAACAGATACTTATCCTTATGATGTATTTAAGTATTTGTTTTTTCTTTGTTGTACAAATCTATGATCTTTATGATTTATGATGTCATTAAGAATTGTATTTTCTACTAACAACTTATTTTGATTAAAATTTCCAATAACTTACAGCTAAGTTTCTTCTGTTTCAAAATAAACAGTTCTAGAAAAATGAAAGAGCTATTACTGAAAAGTGATAATCAGGTGTGCGCTGACTGTGATGCTCCAGATCTAAATGGGTGTAAGTTCTATAACCTTTCGGTTCACCATCCAATTTTTATTTGCTAGTTGAGATCAACATCTGTTTTTTTTCCTGAATAAATCTATTTATTTTACTTAACCATTTAGATCAATTGAAAGATGCAAGCTTTACACAATGGTGCAACATATTTATCCTATTATGTGAAAAAGATGCTGATTTTGTGAAGGAGTAAAGGAATTTAAAGCTCACATAAATCTAGAGAAGGAATCAAAGAATAGAATAAAAGCACACAAATACTTCCTCCTTACCTCTCAGGATTGTTCGAGCTCAGCTTTCGAGGGCCGGAGGCATCGAGCAGACTCAGCGAAGGCTGGCTACTACGATCTACAAAGGCAAATGAAGCAAATGAACGGAGCAGAGTCAGCAGAGGCTCGATGATGCGGTCTATGGATGCCAATCGCACGATGGCACGAGCAACAACAACCGATCTGAGCAGGCAATAGAAATTTTAGGATTTTTTTGTCCTTGCCAAACACTAGGTGGTATGCTGGACATCTTTTTTTGTTTTTTTTTTTTTTTTGGGGGGGGGGAGGGGAAATAAATAATATATATTTAAATTATGTCATCTAATTGTTATATCTTTCTCTTTTTCTTTCTTGATCTCTATTTTTTTTTTACCTCTAACTTACTACTCGTTGGATAATACAAAATCATATAATCTTCTGTTCGAAGTTCTTATTACAAGATAAAATGGGGCTACATCATTTCAAGCTTTCAACCAATGTGCCCTTCTTTGAAATATTCAGGTTTCGTTTGGAATTGACTTCTTTTTTATTATTTTTTAAAACTTATATCATTTTTTAAAACAATTTTTTAGTATAAAATTTTAACTCAAAAGATTTTTATTTAAAAAATTATTTTAAAAAATAATAATAATAATGTCCCAACTAAAACCCCAAGTGAAAAAAAGTTACTTTCCCAAAAAAAATTGAAAGAGTGTCCTGTCTAATTCTCTAAGGATTTGTTCACAAAATGAAGCATTTAACATGTATAATATAAAAATCACAGTTTCTGCTTGCCTGCTCTGTTCTTATTTTCGGGGTCCCAACGCAAGTTTAAAGGAAATGATTGTAGATTGAAGAATCTGCCTTTTTATGTCCCTAAAAGCGTCAACTTTTCTATGTTGCACACATAACGGCTAAAAATAAGGAGACCTTCTCGTCCGGCCGAAAGTTTTGCTTAAATTAAGATATTTATTAATCAGATACCCTGGCATCAGTTTGATTATATATTTTGTTAGATGTTAAGCATTGAAGTACAGAAAATGTTTTAGGAAGGCGCATAAATGAGTCGAGTCGAGTCGAGTTTATCTTAAGTCAACTATGAGTTGAGCTTAAGATTGATTTTTTTAGACATTTAGATCTACTAAGGTAAATTCACACACATATCACATACGTAAGATTTGAACTCAAAACCTTTTTAATTAGTTATCAAAGCTCTCAATCAATAGACTAAGACTTCGTTTGTGACAGCTTTCTTACTATTTTTAGAAGCAAATTTTTAGTAGAAATATTTTTTTTGAATTAAAAATATTTATGCTAAAAAATCATTTTGAGAAGAATTTATGGTGTTCCCATTGCTACTTTTTTTATTTTTTCTAAGAAGGTAAGAATTTGTGAACCAGTTCTTCACTGAATTTAGTTATAATAAGCTCAGCGCTCCGATATTATGAGCTTCTTTGACCGTTGGGCTCCCACCACTGATCAATCAATCAAATCAAATATTTAAAAGGCTGATAGCGAGGAGAAGTGAAGGGGAAATGGACGAGCCATTTGTGGACTGCACGCATCTTCTGTACGATGGATCAACACGTTGGGTGAGTACTCAATGTGGACCCGCTCTTCGCATGCGGTGCATGAGATGTACGTAGGGTTCCAAAAAATCCGGCGAGCAACTTGGCTAAGGTGGGAGGGATGTGGTGGGGACCTTGTCGCCGCCATGTCGGTTTTGAAATTTTTATGAAATTTTGGGTTTATTTGGGAGAAAATTTTATAATTTTTTATTTTTTTAAAGAGTTTTTCGAATATGTTTTAAAAAGTTTCTTTGTCGGTAATAATTTTTTGAGATCAAATTAACGATGCAGCTATTTACTGTAATTTTTCAAAAAATAAATTTTCATGTGACATATTTATAATCAATTTTACAGATAATTACTGCCCACCTAAATATAATTTATTCTAAATTTCTGTATTGTTTATTTTGCTTCTGCCTTTTTTCAACCCCACAGTGATATTAATTTTAATGTATTTGTTGTAATAATTAGATTCAACAACAACAGCAACACAAAGCCTTCATCCCACTATGTGGGAGCTACATGAATCTTTTATTTTATTTTATTGTGTCTTATTAAAAGTTAAATTCTCATTTAAATCTAATAAAAAAAGCCTAACTAAGTTTTTTAGGTCTACCTTTACATTTCTCAACATAGGTCAAATCTAATACATCTACTCTCTTAGCTTGGTCATCAAAAGGCTGACATGTTATGTGACCAAACAGACTCCATAAGATTAATTTGTTTTTAACATCTGAATTTTATAACATCTCGAAATTTAACCTCTTTAATATCTGAAATTACATTCAAAGCCATTGTTTAATATAAGCACCAGTTTCTTATGTATGTCACATATTTTAATTATAATATGAGTCAAGGGCAGAATTGTGTACTGATGCCCCCCCTAAAAAAATTAAAACTCTTGGTATAATAAGGGTTATTTGTAATCTGTCTACAGTTACTGTGTATTGTTGTGTATCGGGTGACGTGGCGCGTCCCGATTGACCTCCAGACGGTCCGATGACAGCACGTAATAATTTCTCCAATAAATAACTCTATTTACAAGTGAAGTTCAACGGCGTCACTATTATGATTTGTACTTTATTCGTATGGAACTTGTGGCTAGTTCTGGTATGAGAGAGTAACAGTCTGTTTAGGATGACTATAATATTTTATAAAATTAATTGTAAAATTATTGGAGAGAAAATAATTTTGCTAATATGATTTTTTTTTTTAACAAAACGAATGATTAAAACCAACAGCAGTCCCTGTCATCAGCATTAATTAATTAATTGGTGTCAGAATGATTGTCACATATGAAATGAAAAAAAAATGAAGATGGCAAAGATTTTTTTGCTTGGAAGCCATCCGATCACTGTTAGAAATAATTTTTTATTCATTTATATAAATTGAGTTGATCATGCATGCATGTGCTGCAATTTAATATGAAATTGACAATCACAAAAAATTAATATGGCCACTAATCATAACAATAAAAAAAATATTCCGAATATGAGATGCAATTATGAAATAAATTTAAAATTTAGAGATGACATTAAAAAGAGTATTGTAATAAGATATTTTTCTTAATGATATATAATTGTAAGTGAACCTAATTGAGCATAATTGTTTTTTATTTGAGTTTGAGTTGGACTAACTAATTAAATTTGTGCTTGATCTCGAGCTTAATCTCAATTCTATAAGTCCAAACTGTCGTGCAAATCAGCGGAAAATAAAGCAAATCACACGACCAAACACAATGAATACGATGCGATTTATATGGTTCGGCGAAGAATTTGTCTATGCCTATGGGGTGGGGATGATTTTACTATTGTGGAGAAACATGGTTACAATTGGAAAAACATGGTTACAATTGTACTCTCAAAAAAAGTTGGACTCACGCGATGTCTAGGGTTTCTGAGGGTTTTATGCGAGGTGACTGCTTTCCGGTATTTCTTCTTCCCTAAAATCTCTGTTTCCTGCGATTTCCTTCCGTATGGAGGCAAATCGTTTAAGGGATCCTGGGTTTTTGGATGGTAAGCTTAAATCCAAGTTGTTTCGTGATGCTTTATCCGGTAATTCGCTTGTTTTTCCTCCGCTCAAAGTCTCTTCTCATCGTGGTTTGCCTGCGTTACTCATTTCGGATGAGGAGTTAATGTCTCTTGCAGCGCCTTTTGAGTTTGCACTGGTAGAAAAATTTCCGGCTCGTCGGCCGCCTCTTGAATTGATTCACAAATTTTTCTTTAATCTCAAGCTTTGTGGCTCCTCTTCAGTTACTGTCTTGAATCCAAAAAATGTGCTGATTAAGCTTGTGAACGACCTAGATTACTGTAGGGTCTTCTCTCATCGTTCTTATTTCATTAACAATTATTTCATGAAGTTGTTTAAGTGGTCTCCCCACTTTGATGTTAATATGGAGTCGCCGATTGTGCCCATTTGGGTTTCTTTTCCTAGTTTGCGGCCTCATCTCTTCTCCCCTCGCATTCTTCATGGATTGGGTTCTATGTTTGGTAGACCTCTTCGTATTGATAATGCCACTACGAATGGCACTCGTCTGTTTGTTGCTCGAATTATTGTGGAACTTGATATTACAAAACGATACGCTTCTCAGGTTTGGCTTGGTTCCGAATCTATGGGGTACATCCAATCGATTGAAATGGAAGAATTTCCATTGTATTGTTTTCATTGTAAAACGGTAGGGCATTCTAAGGCGGTTTGTCCTTTATTGCTCCCTAAGGTGGATGTTGGTCCTTCTGGTCAGGAGGATACTCACGCTGCAGTGATTGGGGAGCCTATCAATGAATTGGTTGATGCAAAACATAATGAGGAGGTGGTGAATAATGATGTAATTTGTGATAATGGTAATATTGATGTTGTGTCTCCTTTGCTGAATGTTGTGGGGCTTGAGGCTACAAATGAGTTAGAACTAGGTGAAGTTGTTTTTCAGCGTGATGGTGGATTTATTTCTCCTATTGTGGTCCCTAAGCTGAACGCTGTGATCAGTCAAATAATTCTGGTGAAGTTGGTTTTTGTGCATTGGCTTTGCCTCTTGTTGAGGAGGTGGAGGTTGGTGGATGTGGTGTTGTTTCGAGTCAGCAGATTGTGTGCATTGATTCACCTGGGGCTGTGGCATCTCATGATCAAGTTGTTGAAACTAATTCTCCCCTTTTGGGAACTGTGGGTGACGTGCATATTTCGAATGTTGATGTGGTTTCATTTCAATCTGCGAACCTTGTAGAGGTGCCGATTGTCTTTATGGCTCCTAATGAATTAAATACTTGTGTTACTTCTAATGTGGGGACTAGTTCAGCCTGGCATGAGGGTCCTCCATCTCCTGCTGGTGAGATGGTTGATGAATTTGATGACATTGGTGTTGATCAGGAGGAATCACTTAGGGAGTTGTATGGCATTGATGTTTGTAAAGTTGTGGACAAAATCTTTTCTCGTGGCAGTAAACACCGAAAAAAGAAACACAAAAAGTAGTTCTTGATGTTTGTTGGTGGCAGTTTCTTGGAATTTCTGGCGGTTTTCTGTTTGCTGATTTACTTCTCTACTTTTGTTAGTAGTGACTTTGGTAGGCTGTAGTTTCCTCTTCTGAGGGTGATGTAGGTTTATTCCTTCATTTCCTGTTTCCTTTTAGTGTTGTTTGCAGGTTGATGCTTCTTTATTTGAGATGATTCAAATCGCTGGGCTTCTTTTGGTGGCTGGACTGTGCTTTGGATTTCTTCCCTAGAGGCTTAATTTGGAGGTTTCGTTTGTCTGCTTTTGTTTTGTTGATTTTAGGTGTTTTATTTGCTTTTATTATCCTCCTGTATTAGGTTTTGTTTCAAATGCTGTATTTTTAGCGAGCTGTGGATCCTTTTAGGACTTGTACTCTTTCCATGTATCAACACGAAGGCCCCTCTGAGAGTTTTATCTAAAAAAAAATGGTTACAATTGTACTCTTATGCACTACATTGTAGCAGCCCTCAAACCTCTATATAGATTTTAAGCAAAAACAAATAAGAAAAATCAAATTAATAATTGGATCTTCTAATAAAGATCATTGTTCTGTGTTTTGTTCTCTCCCATTCTTCCCTCCCTCTCTCTCATCCAAGAAGCTCAAGAACTCCTCCAAGATTCTACATTCATGCAATAATCAATCAATAAAATCTTTCCTAATTATTGTTGAATTCGATATGGAAAGATTTTCATAACACAAATTTGTTTAAGAGTTGACTCATTTATTATGAAAGAAAAGGAACAAAATTAAAGTAGTTGTTAAAATAAATAATATAAATTAAAAATTAGACGATAAATAGTAAGAAATCAATTGAGATAAATAAATAAAATAGATGTATTTTTTATTTTTCATAATTTAATGTTTAAATATTTGAATTATAATATATTTTAAGTTATTTAAGATTATTATTATTTAACTTTTTTTTTTGTGGGGAAATTGAATGGTAGCTTTCTTACAGTTATCATGCGGTAGCAAATCTGATTGTAAAAAATAGATTTTTATCACCGGAATTTTGAAGTGAATATCTGGTGCTAAAGTAAGATTCATGGAGACCAGCTAGCAACGGGTCTCAATTTGGTTCACCTAAGTATAAATCAAATTATTTGCGGAGGAGATGAGGAACATCTTCTTGAATAGGAGATATTATTATGTGTGGAGTTTGGATCCAGAGAATAGTTCGATTTTATAACTGTGAATAGTAAAAGCGCAGTGGTAAACAGTAACTGTACTTTTACTGCATTTTTATTGTTCTCGGTCACACAACTGAACAGTTTTTCGGATCTGAACTCCGCACGTAATAATCTCTATAGTCCCTGGACAGATTAATTAGAACCTTTGTCAAAGGGGATTAGCTTAGGAAAGAGAAGTAATTATCATTAATGCCTCTATAGATTCTTTAACTTATTAGTAATTGCGTTATCGTAACTAAAAATAACTTGTGTCAATATTTAGGCTTCTTTTAGGGCTATTTTTTTACTGTTCTTTCAGCTTTTTAATAAAAAAATTTATTTTTTTATTAAAAAATTATATTAAGAATTAATAAAAAAATCATCCCAAATAAAACTTTAATAAATTATGATAACATGATAGTTCATTTTGGGCATGAAGTATTGATCATAATTGGTAGCATTTGATTAGATATTATTTAATCTTCCCAAAAATATATATATTTAATTTTATAGTAGGCCAGGCTAGTAGTAGACTAATCTTGCTTGATTTGTGCAGTTGCAGAAGACAAATTTGTTTTGTTCAGTTTTTTTTTTTTTTTATGTGTCCTATAAAGTAAAATTATCATATATTCTATTTAATAAAATGGCCCCTATCATAAGTTTGTCTATATTATCTTAAAACTATTAATGTGTTCACATGCCAAATAATATTTTTTTATTCGGTCATAAATGAGAATGTAATTACATTTTGTGTACCTAAATTATATTAATAATTGTATACTCATAAATGACTTCACAGGTGTTTCATATGTAGCAACCGGATTATAACGAGGATACTCACACCCTCATGAGAGATTTCTTTGGGGCATTCATTTGGGGATTGTCAAAGAAACTAGCCCGAGGAGATTAACAAGCTCTAATTGCTTGAGCCAACTAAGGAGCTCGCCCTGTGTGGGGCCAATTGGAGATCCCTCATCAAATTGTCGCTTGTCACTACCTCTCTCATTGGCTCTCCCCTAGAACATTCAAGCTTGCCCAGTTTAACTACATGCCTACACGAAGATGCCTATTACATGACCTTCTTACATTATTTATCTATCACTGTTTGGCCTAAAGCTCACATTCTTGCAACAAGCTCACCCACAAAGAGTTCATCCCATTGACTTCATCATCCTCCATCCTATTAGGAGGCGACACGTGTTTATATTAGCATGTAGCATTGTACATATATCTTTTGTAACTTATAATATTTTTTTTTCCTATATAGCCTTTCTTGTAGCTCTTAGAACTCTATAAATGAGGGGTGATGAGAGAAACAATTGGACGATTCTGAAATTTTCTCGAATAGTAGATACTTTGTCAGTTAGATATCTATAGTTCCTTTTCTTTGCTCTCTCTACTTTGTGCTCTCCATCCACACTCAGTGGTTCTAACTCACTAGATTGACCTGCTAGTAAAGTCAGGTATTATCCATGAATAATTTCGAATTCAACAATAATTATGACTACTATCTTTTCAATTTAATTATTTGCGAATCTAATATCCAAATAAACAAGAAAGGTTTACTTAAAAACTAACAAATATGGGTTATAAATTTATTTTGTTATTCGAAATTGAATAGTATTATAAAAAGCAAAAATATTAGAATATTAATTTAACAAATTAATAGCTAAATTTTTAATGATCCATATCCGAAATTATATGTCCCAAAATACATGGAGGATGGGCTGCTATCCATTAACTTGTAAAGAGCTTCGGGAAGAGGCCTACAGGCCCGTCAGATGGCCTGTAGAGGTGGGCTATGATCCATTAATATTAGTGATATTTTTTTACCAGTATTGAAATTGTCAATATTATATAAATATACATAAAGATCTATATTTTTAGATATATAAAAATATTTTTAATGTGTATCTATATAAAAACATATAACCTTATTTATTATTTTATTTAAGGATAACCTGTTAAGGACCAGCTTTATTAACCAATTAAGACATTAAGGTTTCTTTTAGGATAGTCTTTAGCTTCTATTTTTTCTATTTTTAAAAAAAATTTATATTTAAAATTATTTTAAAAAATATTTAAAAAAAGGTCCCGAATGAATAAAGTTTAGCCAAATTTATCTCTTCCCATGCCAAGTTAACTAATAATGTTTCCTATAGAAACAAACTCAAAAAGGGAATAAATATAGTCTCAGGAATATTGGCTTCAAAATGAATTAAATGGGCACATTTCTATTAGTTAAAAACTAAAAAATAAGCATTAATCTACTCAACCAAATCACCCTCCTGATTTATGTCGAGATGATTATATATTTGAACATATTCCATTTGAATTTGATATGAATCATGATTAAGATTTTGTTTGGGAAAGCTTTTGGTCATTATTTTTTAGTTGATTTTAAAAAAAAATGTACGGTAAATATAACGTAGAAAATAGTAAGAAAACAATCTCAAATGAAGTATAAAAATATTAATTTTGATCATACAAATCATGATGGAGATTGATTGTAGAGATTTAGGATCAATGATAATGCAGAATCAAACATTTATTATTTTTATTAATTAGATTTCAAGGACTAATTATAACCAATGGTCAATTAGTGATAAGAAAATAGATAAGTTTTAAGTTTAGTAATTGATTATGAATTAATTAATTAAAATAATTTTAACTATTTTCTAAAGCTAATTATTAGTGATTAATTTGATCTTTGATTGTGATCAATATGGCGTGTACAAACAGAGACAATATTTTTAGAGATCATGTCTGGAATAATGACTCATTTCATAATGTTCTATCATTTAGTTAGGCATATTTCAGTCAGATTGATGAAAATTTGAGAAATTCAACTTAAATTCCACACAATAATCATCTTCTCGGAAAAATATATTTTCAAAAAGTAATAATTCTAAATGCATCGTAGCAGTTACAATCTCATCAAATTACAAAGCGAAGTGTTGCATCAAGTCAGCACATACGATAATCTGATTGTGATGCTCCAGATCCTAAATGGGTGTAAGTTCTATAACCTTTCCATTCACCATTCAATTTTTATGTGTTAGTTGAGATCAACGTCTTTTTTGTTTCCTGAATAAATCTATTTATTTTCTTTAACCATTCAGATCATTTGAAAGTTGCAAGCTTCACACAATGGTGCAACATATTTATCCTATTCCGTGAAAAAGATACTGATTTTGTGAAGGAATCAAGGAATTTAAAGCTCACATAAATCTGTAGAAGGAATCAAGGAATATAATAAAAGCACACAAATACTTCCTCATTACCTTTCAGAATTGGTCGAGCGGAGCTTTCGAGGGTCGGAGGCATTGGGCTCCCACCACTAATCAATCAATCAAATCAAATATTTAAAAGGCTGATAGCGAGGAGAAGTGAAGTGGAAATGGACGGGCCATTTGTAGACTGTGACGCGAAAAGGAAATTCATGTTCTGTTGCACGCAGCTTCTGTACGATGGATCAACACTTAATGTGGACCCGTTCTTCGCATGCACCGCATGAGATGTACTTATGGTTCCAAAAAATCCGGCGAGCAACTTGGCTAAGGTGGGATGTGGTGGGGACCTTGTCGCCGCCATGTCGGTTTTGAAATTTTTATGAAATTTTGGGTTTATTTGGGAGAAAATTTTATAATTTTTTTTATTTTTTTAAGAGTTTTTCGAATATGTTTTAAAAAGTTTCTTTGTCGGTAATAATTTTTTGAGATCAAATTAACGATGCAGCTATTTACTGTGATTTTTCAAAAAATAAATTTTCATGTAACATATTTATAATCAAATTTGCAGATAATTACTTCCCACCTAAATATAATTTATTCTAAATTTCTCTATTGTTTATTTTGCTTCTGCCTTCCCCACAGTGATATTAATTTTAATTTATTTGTTGTAATAATTAGATTCAACAACAACAGCAACACAAAGCCTTCATCCCACTATGTGGGATCAGCTACATGAATCTTTTTTTATTTTATTGTCTTATTAAAAGTTAAATTCTCATTTAAATCTAATAAAAAAAAGCCTAACTAAGTTTTTTAGGTCTACCTTTACATTTCTCAACATAGGTCAAATCTAATACATCTACTCTCTTAGCTTGGTCATCAAAAGGCTGACATTTTATGTGACCAAACAGACTCCATAAGATTAACTTGTTTTTAACATCTGAATTTTATAACATCTCGAAATTTAACCTCTTTAATATCTGAAAATACATTCAAAGCCATTGTTTAATATAAGCACCAGTTTCTTATGTATGTCACATATTTTAATTATAATATGAGTCAAGGGCAGAACTGTGTACTGTTGCCCCCCCTAAAAAAATTAAAACTCTTGGTATAATAAGGGTTATTTGTAATCTGTCTACAGTCACTGTGTATCGCTGTGTATCGGGTGACGTGGCGCGTCCCGATTGACCTCCAGACAGTCCGATGACAGCACATAATAATTTCTCCAATAAATGACTCTATTTACAAGTGAAGTTCAATGGCGTCACTATTATGATTTGTACTTTATTCGTATGGAACTTGTGGCTAGTTCTAGTATGAGAGAGTAACAGTCTGTTTAGGATGATTATAATATTTTATAAAATTAATTGTAAAATTATTAGAGAGAAAATAATTTTGCTAATATGATTTTTTTTTTTAACAAAACGAATGATTAAAACCAACAGCAGTCCCTGTCATCAGCATTAATTAATTAATTGGTGTCAGAATGATTGTCACATATGAAATGAAAAAAAAATTGAAGATGGCAAAGATTTTTTTGCTTGGAAGCCATCCGATCACTGTTAGAAATAATTTTTTATTCATTTATATAAATTGAGTTGATCATGCATGCATGTGCTGCAATTTAATATGAAATTGACAATCACAAAAAATTAATATGGCCACTAATCATAACAATAAAAAAAATATTCCGAATATGAGATGCAATTATGAAATAAATTTAAAATTTAGAGATGACATTAAAAAGAGTATTGTAATAAGATATTTTTCTTAATGATATATAATTGTAAGTGAACCTAATTGAGCATAATTGTTTTTTATTTGAGTTTGAGTTGGACTAACTAATTAAATTTGTGCTTGATCTCGAGCTTAATCTCAATTCTATAAGTCCAAACTGTCGTGCAAATCAGCGGAAAATAAAGCAAATCACACGACCAAACACAATGAATACGATGCGATTTATATGGTTCGGCGAAGAATTTGTCTATGTCTATGGGGTGGGGATGATTTTACTATTGTGGAGAAACATGGTTACAATTGGAAAAACATGGTTACAATTGTACTCTCAAAAAAAGTTGGACTCACGCGATGTCTAGGGTTTCTGAGGGTTTTATGCGAGGTGACTGCTTTCCGGTATTTCTTCTTCCCTAAAATCTCTGTTTCCTGCGATTTCCTTCCATATGGAGGCAAATCGTTTAAGGGATCCTGGGTTTTTGGATGGTAAGCTTAAATCCAAGTCGTTTCGTGATGCTTTATCCGGTGATTCGCTTGTTTTTCCTCCGCTCAAAGTCTCTTCTCATCGTGGTTTGCCTGCGTTACTCATTTCGGATGAGGAGTTAATGTCTCTTGCATCGCCTTTTGAGTTTGCGCTGGTAGGAAAATTTCCGGCTCGTCGGCCGCCTCTTGAATTGATTCGCAAATTTTTCTTTAATCTCAAGCTTTGTGGCTCCTCTTCAGTTACTGTCTTGAATCCAAAAAATGTGCTGATTAAGCTTGTGAACGACCTAGATTACTGTAGGGTCTTCTCTCATCGTTCTTATTTCATTAACAATTATTTCATGAAGCTGTTTAAGTGGTCTCCCCACTTTGATGTTAATATGGAGTCGCCGATTGTGCCCATTTGGGTTTCTTTTCCTAGTTTGCGGCCTCATCTCTTCTCCCCTCGCATTCTTCATGGATTGGGTTCTATGTTTGGTAGACCTCTTCGTATTGATAATGCCACTACGAATGGCACTCGTCTGTTTGTTGCTCGAATTCTTGTGGAACTTGATATTACAAAACGATACGCTTCTCAGGTTTGGCTTGGTTCCGAATCTATGGGATACATCCAATCGATTGAAATGGAAGAATTTCCATTGTATTGTTTTCATTGTAAAACGGTAGGGCATTCTAAGGCGGTTTGTCCTTTATTGCTCCCTAAGGTGGATGTTGGTCCTTCTGGTCAGGAGGATACTCACGCTGCAGTGATTGGGGAGCCTATCAATGAATTGGTTGATGCAAAACATAATGAGGAGGTGGTGAATAATGATGTAATTTGTGATAATGGTAATATTGATATTGTGTCTCCTTTGCTGAATGTTGTGGGGCTTGAGGCTACAAATGAGTTAGAACTAGGTGAAGTTGTTTTTCAGCGTGATGGTGGATTTATTTCTCCTATTGTGGTCCCTAAGCTGAACGGCTGTGATCAGTCAAATAATTCTGGTGAAGTTGGTTTTTGTGCATTGGCTTTGCCTCTTGTTGAGGAGGTGGAGGTTGGTGGATGTGGTGTTGTTTCGAGTCAGCAGATTGTGTGCATTGATTCACCTGGGGCTGTGGCATCTCATGATCAAGTTGTTGAAACTAATTCTCCCCTTTTGGGAACTGTGGGTGACGTGCATATTTCGAATGTTGATGTGGTTTCATTTCAATCTGCGAACCTTGTAGAGGTGCCGATTGTCTTTATGGCTCCTAATGAATTAAATACTTGTGTTACTTCTAATGTGGGGACTAGTTCAGCTTGGCATGAGGGTCCTCCATCTCTTGCTGGTGAGATGGTTGATGAATTTGATGACATTGGTGTGGATCAGGAGGAATCACTTAGGGAGTTGTATGGCATTGATGTTTGTAAAGTTGTGGACAAAATCTTTTCTCGTGGCAGTAAACACCGAAAAAAGAAACACAAAAAGTAGTTCTTGATGTTTGTTGGTGGCAGTTTCTTGGAATTTCTGGCGGTTTTCTGTTTGCTGATTTACTTCTCTACTTTTGTTAGTAGTGACTTTGGTAGGCTGTAGTTTCCTCTTCTGAGGGTGATGTAGGTTTATTCCTTCATTTCCTGTTTCCTTTTAGTGTTGTTTGCAGGTTGATGCTTCTTTATTTGAGATGATTCAAATCGCTGGGCTTCTTTTGGTGGTTGGACTGTGCTTTGGATTTCTTCCCTAGAGGCTTAATTTGGAGGTTTCATTTGTCTGCTTTTGTTTTGTTGATTTTAGGTGTTTTATTTGCTTTTATTATCCTCCTGTATTAGGTACGATCGATAGCTCTTAGGTTTTGTTTCAAATGCTGTATTTTTAGCGAGCTGTGGATCCTTTTAGGACTTGTACTCTTTCCATGTATCAACACGAAGGCCCCTCTGAGAGTTTTATCTAAAAAAAAATGGTTACAATTGTACTCTTATGCACTACATTGTAGCAGCCCTCAACCTCTATATAGATTTGAAGCAAAAACAAATAAGAAAAATCAAATTAATAATTGGATCTTCTAATAAAGATCATTGTTCTGTGTTTTGTTCTCTCCCATTCTTCCCTCCCTCTCTCTCATCCAAGAAGCTCAAGAACTCCTCCAAGATTCTACATTCATGCAATAATCAATCAATAAAATCTTTCCTAATTATTGTTGAATTCGATATGGAAAGATTTTCATAACACAAATTTGTTTAAGAGTTGACTCATTTATTATGAAAGAAAAGGAACAAAATTAAAGTAGTTGTTAAAATAAATAATATAAATTAAAAATTAGACGATAAATAGTAAGAAATCAATTGAGATAAATAAATAAAATAGATGTATTTTTTATTTTTCATAATTTAATGTTTAAATATTTGAATTATAATATATTTTAAGTTATTTAAGATTATTATTATTTAACTTTTTTTTTGTGGAGAAATTGAATGGTAGCTTTCTTACGGTTATCATGCGGTAGCAAATCTGATTGTAAAAAATAGATTTTTATCACCGGAATTTTGAAGTGAATATCTGGTGCTAAAGTAAGATTCATGGAGAGCAGCTAGCAACGGGTCTCAATTTGGTTCACCTAAGTATAAATCAAATTATTTGCGGAGGAGATGAGGAACATCTTTTTGAATAGGAGATATTATTATGTGTGGAGTTTGGATCCAGAGAATAGTTCGATTTTATAACTGTGAATAGTAAAAGCGCAGTGGTAAACAGTAACTGTACTTTTACTGCATTTTTATTGTTCTCGGTCACACAACTGAACAGTTTTTCGGATCTGAACTCCGCACGTAATAATCTCTATAGTCCCTGGACAGATTAATTAGAACCTTTGTCAAAGGGGATTAGCTTAGGAAAGAGAAGTAATTATCATTAATGCCTCTATAGATTCTTTAACTTATTAGTAATTGCGTTCATCGTAACTAAAAATAACTTGTCAATATTTAGGCTTCTTTTAGGGCTATTTTTTTACTGTTCTTTCAGCTTTTTAATAAAAAAAATTTATTTTTTTATTAAAAAATTATATTAAAAATTAATAAAAAAAATCATCCCAAATAAAACTTTAATGAATTATGATAACATGATAGTTCATTTTGGGCATGAAGTATTGATCATAATTGGTAGCATTTGATTAGATATTATTTAATCTTCCCAAAAAAAAAAATATTTAATTTTATAGTAGGCCAGGCTAGTAGTAGACTAATCTTGCTTGATTTGTGCAGTTGCAGAAGACAAATTTGTTTTGTTCAGTTTTTTTTTTTATGTGTCCTATAAAGTAAAATTATCATATTTTCCATTTAATAAAATGGCCCCTATCATAAGTTTGTCTATATTATCTTAAAACTATTAATGTGTTCACATGCAAAATAATATTTTTTTATTCGGTCATAAATGAGAATGTAATTACATTTTGTGTACCTAAATTATATTAATAATTGTATACTCATAAATGACTTCACAGGTGTTTCATATGTAGCAACCGGATTATAACGAGGATACTCACACCCTCACGAGAGATTTCTTTGGGGCATTCATTTGGGGATTGTCAAAGAAACTAGCCCGAGGAGATTAACAAGCTCTAATTGCTTGAGCCAACTAAGGAGCTCGCCCTGCGTGGGGCCAATTGGAGATCCCTCATCAAATTGTCGCTTGTCACTACCTCTCTCATTGGCTCTCCCCTAGAACATTCAAGCTTGCCCAGTTTAACTACATGCCTACACGAAGATGCCTATTACATGACCTTCTTACATTATTTATCTATCACTGTTTGGCCTAAAGCTCACATTCTTGCAACAAGCTCACCCACAAAGAGTTCATCCCATTGACTTCATCATCCTCCATCCTATTAGGAGGCGACACGTGTTTATATTAGCATGTAGCATTGTACATATATCTTTTGTAACTTATAATATTTTTTTTTCCTATATAGCCTTTCTTGTAGCTCTTAGAACTCTATAAATGAGGGGTGATGAGAGAAACAATTGGACGATTCTGAAATTTTCTCGAATAGTAGATACTTTGTCAGTTAGATATCTATAGTTCCTTTTCTTTGCTCTCTCTACTTTGTGCTCTCCATCCACACTCAGTGGTTCTAACTCACTAGATTGACCTGCTAGTAAAGTCAGGTATTATCCATGAATAATTTCGAATTCAACAATAATTATGACTACTATCTTTTCAATTTAATTATTTGCGAATCTAATATCCAAATAAACAAGAAAGGTTTACTTAAAAACTAACAAATATGGGTTATAAATTTATTTTGTTATTCGAAATTGAATAGTATTATAAAAAGCAAAAATATTAGAATATTAATTTAACAAATTAATAGCTAAATTTTTAATGATCCATATCCGAAATTATATGTCCCAAAATACATGGAGGATGGGCTGCTATCCATTAACTTGTAAAGAGCTTCGGGAAGAGGCCTACAGGCCCGTCAGATGGCCTGTAGAGGTGGGCTATGATCCATTAATATTAGTGATATTTTTTTACCAGTATTGAAATTGTCAATATTATATAAATATACATAAAGATCTATATTTTTAGATATATAAAAATATTTTTAATGTGTATCTATATAAAAACATATAACCTTATTTATTATTTTATTTAAGGATAACCTGTTAAGGACCAGCTTTATTAACCAATTAAGACATTAAGGTTTCTTTTAGGATAGTCTTTAGCTTCTATTTTTTCTATTTTTTAAAAAAATTTATATTTAAAATTATTTTAAAAAATATTTAAAAAAAGGTCCCGAATGAATAAAGTTTAGCCAAATTTATCTCTTCCCATGCCAAGTTAACTAATAATGTTTCCTATAGAAACAAACTCAAAAAGGGAATAAATATAGTCTCAGGAATATTGGCTTCAAAATGAATTAAATGGGCACATTTCTATTAGTTAAAAACTAAAAAATAAGCATTAATCTACTCAACCAAATCACCCTCCTGATTTATGTCGAGATGATTATATATTTGAACATATTCCATTTGAATTTGATATGAATCATGATTAAGATTTTGTTTGGGAAAGCTTTTGGTCATTATTTTTTAGTTGATTTTAAAAAAAAATGTACGGTAAATATAACGTAGAAAATAGTAAGAAAACAATCTCAAATGAAGTATAAAAATATTAATTTTGATCATACAAATCATGATGGAGATTGATTGTAGAGATTTAGGATCAATGATAATGCAGAATCAAACATTTATTATTTTTATTAATTAGATTTCAAGGACTAATTATAACCAATGGTCAATTAGTGATAAGAAAATAGATAAGTTTTAAGTTTAGTAATTGATTATGAATTAATTAATTAAAATAATTTTAACTATTTTCTAAAGCTAATTATTAGTGATTAATTTGATCTTTGATTGTGATCAATATGGCGTGTACAAACAGAGACAATATTTTTAGAGATCATGTCTGGAATAATGACTCATTTCATAATGTTCTATCATTTAGTTAGGCATATTTCAGTCAGATTGATGAAAATTTGAGAAATTCAACTTAAATTCCACACAATAATCATCTTCTCGGAAAAATATATTTTCAAAAAGTAATAATTCTAAATGCATCGTAGCAGTTACAATCTCATCAAATTACAAAGCGAAGTGTTGCATCAAGTCAGCACATACGATAATCTGATTGTGATGCTCCAGATCCTAAATGGGTGTAAGTTCTATAACCTTTCCATTCACCATTCAATTTTTATGTGTTAGTTGAGATCAACGTCTTTTTTGTTTCCTGAATAAATCTATTTATTTTCTTTAACCATTCAGATCATTTGAAAGTTGCAAGCTTCACACAATGGTGCAACATATTTATCCTATTCCGTGAAAAAGATACTGATTTTGTGAAGGAATCAAGGAATTTAAAGCTCACATAAATCTGTAGAAGGAATCAAGGAATATAATAAAAGCACACAAATACTTCCTCATTACCTTTCAGAATTGGTCGAGCGGAGCTTTCGAGGGTCGGAGGCATTGGGCTCCCACCACTAATCAATCAATCAAATCAAATATTTAAAAGGCTGATAGCGAGGAGAAGTGAAGTGGAAATGGACGGGCCATTTGTAGACTGTGACGCGAAAAGGAAATTCATGTTCTGTTGCACGCAGCTTCTGTACGATGGATCAACACTTAATGTGGACCCGTTCTTCGCATGCACCGCATGAGATGTACTTATGGTTCCAAAAAATCCGGCGAGCAACTTGGCTAAGGTGGGATGTGGTGGGGACCTTGTCGCCGCCATGTCGGTTTTGAAATTTTTATGAAATTTTGGGTTTATTTGGGAGAAAATTTTATAATTTTTTTTATTTTTTTAAGAGTTTTTCGAATATGTTTTAAAAAGTTTCTTTGTCGGTAATAATTTTTTGAGATCAAATTAACGATGCAGCTATTTACTGTGATTTTTCAAAAAATAAATTTTCATGTAACATATTTATAATCAAATTTGCAGATAATTACTTCCCACCTAAATATAATTTATTCTAAATTTCTCTATTGTTTATTTTGCTTCTGCCTTCCCCACAGTGATATTAATTTTAATTTATTTGTTGTAATAATTAGATTCAACAACAACAGCAACACAAAGCCTTCATCCCACTATGTGGGATCAGCTACATGAATCTTTTTTTATTTTATTGTCTTATTAAAAGTTAAATTCTCATTTAAATCTAATAAAAAAAAGCCTAACTAAGTTTTTTAGGTCTACCTTTACATTTCTCAACATAGGTCAAATCTAATACATCTACTCTCTTAGCTTGGTCATCAAAAGGCTGACATTTTATGTGACCAAACAGACTCCATAAGATTAACTTGTTTTTAACATCTGAATTTTATAACATCTCGAAATTTAACCTCTTTAATATCTGAAAATACATTCAAAGCCATTGTTTAATATAAGCACCAGTTTCTTATGTATGTCACATATTTTAATTATAATATGAGTCAAGGGCAGAACTGTGTACTGTTGCCCCCCCTAAAAAAATTAAAACTCTTGGTATAATAAGGGTTATTTGTAATCTGTCTACAGTCACTGTGTATCGCTGTGTATCGGGTGACGTGGCGCGTCCCGATTGACCTCCAGACAGTCCGATGACAGCACATAATAATTTCTCCAATAAATGACTCTATTTACAAGTGAAGTTCAATGGCGTCACTATTATGATTTGTACTTTATTCGTATGGAACTTGTGGCTAGTTCTAGTATGAGAGAGTAACAGTCTGTTTAGGATGATTATAATATTTTATAAAATTAATTGTAAAATTATTAGAGAGAAAATAATTTTGCTAATATGATTTTTTTTTTTTAACAAAACGAATGATTAAAACCAACAGCAGTCCCTGTCATCAGCATTAATTAATTAATTGGTGTCAGAATGATTGTCACATATGAAATGAAAAAAAAATTGAAGATGGCAAAGATTTTTTTGCTTGGAAGCCATCCGATCACTGTTAGAAATAATTTTTTATTCATTTATATAAATTGAGTTGATCATGCATGCATGTGCTGCAATTTAATATGAAATTGACAATCACAAAAAATTAATATGGCCACTAATCATAACAATAAAAAAAATATTCCGAATATGAGATGCAATTATGAAATAAATTTAAAATTTAGAGATGACATTAAAAAGAGTATTGTAATAAGATATTTTTCTTAATGATATATAATTGTAAGTGAACCTAATTGAGCATAATTGTTTTTTATTTGAGTTTGAGTTGGACTAACTAATTAAATTTGTGCTTGATCTCGAGCTTAATCTCAATTCTATAAGTCCAAACTGTCGTGCAAATCAGCGGAAAATAAAGCAAATCACACGACCAAACACAATGAATACGATGCGATTTATATGGTTCGGCGAAGAATTTGTCTATGTCTATGGGGTGGGGATGATTTTACTATTGTGGAGAAACATGGTTACAATTGGAAAAACATGGTTACAATTGTACTCTCAAAAAAAGTTGGACTCACGCGATGTCTAGGGTTTCTGAGGGTTTTATGCGAGGTGACTGCTTTCCGGTATTTCTTCTTCCCTAAAATCTCTGTTTCCTGCGATTTCCTTCCATATGGAGGCAAATCGTTTAAGGGATCCTGGGTTTTTGGATGGTAAGCTTAAATCCAAGTCGTTTCGTGATGCTTTATCCGGTGATTCGCTTGTTTTTCCTCCGCTCAAAGTCTCTTCTCATCGTGGTTTGCCTGCGTTACTCATTTCGGATGAGGAGTTAATGTCTCTTGCATCGCCTTTTGAGTTTGCGCTGGTAGGAAAATTTCCGGCTCGTCGGCCGCCTCTTGAATTGATTCGCAAATTTTTCTTTAATCTCAAGCTTTGTGGCTCCTCTTCAGTTACTGTCTTGAATCCAAAAAATGTGCTGATTAAGCTTGTGAACGACCTAGATTACTGTAGGGTCTTCTCTCATCGTTCTTATTTCATTAACAATTATTTCATGAAGCTGTTTAAGTGGTCTCCCCACTTTGATGTTAATATGGAGTCGCCGATTGTGCCCATTTGGGTTTCTTTTCCTAGTTTGCGGCCTCATCTCTTCTCCCCTCGCATTCTTCATGGATTGGGTTCTATGTTTGGTAGACCTCTTCGTATTGATAATGCCACTACGAATGGCACTCGTCTGTTTGTTGCTCGAATTCTTGTGGAACTTGATATTACAAAACGATACGCTTCTCAGGTTTGGCTTGGTTCCGAATCTATGGGATACATCCAATCGATTGAAATGGAAGAATTTCCATTGTATTGTTTTCATTGTAAAACGGTAGGGCATTCTAAGGCGGTTTGTCCTTTATTGCTCCCTAAGGTGGATGTTGGTCCTTCTGGTCAGGAGGATACTCACGCTGCAGTGATTGGGGAGCCTATCAATGAATTGGTTGATGCAAAACATAATGAGGAGGTGGTGAATAATGATGTAATTTGTGATAATGGTAATATTGATATTGTGTCTCCTTTGCTGAATGTTGTGGGGCTTGAGGCTACAAATGAGTTAGAACTAGGTGAAGTTGTTTTTCAGCGTGATGGTGGATTTATTTCTCCTATTGTGGTCCCTAAGCTGAACGGCTGTGATCAGTCAAATAATTCTGGTGAAGTTGGTTTTTGTGCATTGGCTTTGCCTCTTGTTGAGGAGGTGGAGGTTGGTGGATGTGGTGTTGTTTCGAGTCAGCAGATTGTGTGCATTGATTCACCTGGGGCTGTGGCATCTCATGATCAAGTTGTTGAAACTAATTCTCCCCTTTTGGGAACTGTGGGTGACGTGCATATTTCGAATGTTGATGTGGTTTCATTTCAATCTGCGAACCTTGTAGAGGTGCCGATTGTCTTTATGGCTCCTAATGAATTAAATACTTGTGTTACTTCTAATGTGGGGACTAGTTCAGCTTGGCATGAGGGTCCTCCATCTCTTGCTGGTGAGATGGTTGATGAATTTGATGACATTGGTGTGGATCAGGAGGAATCACTTAGGGAGTTGTATGGCATTGATGTTTGTAAAGTTGTGGACAAAATCTTTTCTCGTGGCAGTAAACACCGAAAAAAGAAACACAAAAAGTAGTTCTTGATGTTTGTTGGTGGCAGTTTCTTGGAATTTCTGGCGGTTTTCTGTTTGCTGATTTACTTCTCTACTTTTGTTAGTAGTGACTTTGGTAGGCTGTAGTTTCCTCTTCTGAGGGTGATGTAGGTTTATTCCTTCATTTCCTGTTTCCTTTTAGTGTTGTTTGCAGGTTGATGCTTCTTTATTTGAGATGATTCAAATCGCTGGGCTTCTTTTGGTGGTTGGACTGTGCTTTGGATTTCTTCCCTAGAGGCTTAATTTGGAGGTTTCATTTGTCTGCTTTTGTTTTGTTGATTTTAGGTGTTTTATTTGCTTTTATTATCCTCCTGTATTAGGTACGATCGATAGCTCTTAGGTTTTGTTTCAAATGCTGTATTTTTAGCGAGCTGTGGATCCTTTTAGGACTTGTACTCTTTCCATGTATCAACACGAAGGCCCCTCTGAGAGTTTTATCTAAAAAAAAATGGTTACAATTGTACTCTTATGCACTACATTGTAGCAGCCCTCAACCTCTATATAGATTTGAAGCAAAAACAAATAAGAAAAATCAAATTAATAATTGGATCTTCTAATAAAGATCATTGTTCTGTGTTTTGTTCTCTCCCATTCTTCCCTCCCTCTCTCTCATCCAAGAAGCTCAAGAACTCCTCCAAGATTCTACATTCATGCAATAATCAATCAATAAAATCTTTCCTAATTATTGTTGAATTCGATATGGAAAGATTTTCATAACACAAATTTGTTTAAGAGTTGACTCATTTATTATGAAAGAAAAGGAACAAAATTAAAGTAGTTGTTAAAATAAATAATATAAATTAAAAATTAGACGATAAATAGTAAGAAATCAATTGAGATAAATAAATAAAATAGATGTATTTTTTATTTTTCATAATTTAATGTTTAAATATTTGAATTATAATATATTTTAAGTTATTTAAGATTATTATTATTTAACTTTTTTTTTGTGGAGAAATTGAATGGTAGCTTTCTTACGGTTATCATGCGGTAGCAAATCTGATTGTAAAAAATAGATTTTTATCACCGGAATTTTGAAGTGAATATCTGGTGCTAAAGTAAGATTCATGGAGAGCAGCTAGCAACGGGTCTCAATTTGGTTCACCTAAGTATAAATCAAATTATTTGCGGAGGAGATGAGGAACATCTTTTTGAATAGGAGATATTATTATGTGTGGAGTTTGGATCCAGAGAATAGTTCGATTTTATAACTGTGAATAGTAAAAGCGCAGTGGTAAACAGTAACTGTACTTTTACTGCATTTTTATTGTTCTCGGTCACACAACTGAACAGTTTTTCGGATCTGAACTCCGCACGTAATAATCTCTATAGTCCCTGGACAGATTAATTAGAACCTTTGTCAAAGGGGATTAGCTTAGGAAAGAGAAGTAATTATCATTAATGCCTCTATAGATTCTTTAACTTATTAGTAATTGCGTTCATCGTAACTAAAAATAACTTGTCAATATTTAGGCTTCTTTTAGGGCTATTTTTTTACTGTTCTTTCAGCTTTTTAATAAAAAAATTTATTTTTTTATTAAAAAATTATATTAAAAATTAATAAAAAAAATCATCCCAAATAAAACTTTAATGAATTATGATAACATGATAGTTCATTTTGGGCATGAAGTATTGATCATAATTGGTAGCATTTGATTAGATATTATTTAATCTTCCCAAAAAAAAATATATTTAATTTTATAGTAGGCCAGGCTAGTAGTAGACTAATCTTGCTTGATTTGTGCAGTTGCAGAAGACAAATTTGTTTTGTTCAGTTTTTTTTTTTTATGTGTCCTATAAAGTAAAATTATCATATTTTCTATTTAATAAAATGGCCCCTATCATAAGTTTGTCTATATTATCTTAAAACTATTAATGTGTTCACATGCAAAATAATATTTTTTTATTCGGTCATAAATGAGAATGTAATTACATTTTGTGTACCTAAATTATATTAATAATTGTATACTCATAAATGACTTCACAGGTGTTTCATATGTAGCAACCGGATTATAACGAGGATACTCACACCCTCACGAGAGATTTCTTTGGGGCATTCATTTGGGGATTGTCAAAGAAACTAGCCCGAGGAGATTAACAAGCTCTAATTGCTTGAGCCAACTAAGGAGCTCGCCCTGCGTGGGGCCAATTGGAGATCCCTCATCAAATTGTCGCTTGTCACTACCTCTCTCATTGGCTCTCCCCTAGAACATTCAAGCTTGCCCAGTTTAACTACATGCCTACACGAAGATGCCTATTACATGACCTTCTTACATTATTTATCTATCACTGTTTGGCCTAAAGCTCACATTCTTGCAACAAGCTCACCCACAAAGAGTTCATCCCATTGACTTCATCATCCTCCATCCTATTAGGAGGCGACACGTGTTTATATTAGCATGTAGCATTGTACATATATCTTTTGTAACTTATAATATTTTTTTTTCCTATATAGCCTTTCTTGTAGCTCTTAGAACTCTATAAATGAGGGGTGATGAGAGAAACAATTGGACGATTCTGAAATTTTCTCGAATAGTAGATACTTTGTCAGTTAGATATCTATAGTTCCTTTTCTTTGCTCTCTCTACTTTGTGCTCTCCATCCACACTCAGTGGTTCTAACTCACTAGATTGACCTGCTAGTAAAGTCAGGTATTATCCATGAATAATTTCGAATTCAACAATAATTATGACTACTATCTTTTCAATTTAATTATTTGCGAATCTAATATCCAAATAAACAAGAAAGGTTTACTTAAAAACTAACAAATATGGGTTATAAATTTATTTTGTTATTCGAAATTGAATAGTATTATAAAAAGCAAAAATATTAGAATATTAATTTAACAAATTAATAGCTAAATTTTTAATGATCCATATCCGAAATTATATGTCCCAAAATACATGGAGGATGGGCTGCTATCCATTAACTTGTAAAGAGCTTCGGGAAGAGGCCTACAGGCCCGTCAGATGGCCTGTAGAGGTGGGCTATGATCCATTAATATTAGTGATATTTTTTTACCAGTATTGAAATTGTCAATATTATATAAATATACATAAAGATCTATATTTTTAGATATATAAAAATATTTTTAATGTGTATCTATATAAAAACATATAACCTTATTTATTATTTTATTTAAGGATAACCTGTTAAGGACCAGCTTTATTAACCAATTAAGACATTAAGGTTTCTTTTAGGATAGTCTTTAGCTTCTATTTTTTCTATTTTTTAAAAAAATTTATATTTAAAATTATTTTAAAAAATATTTAAAAAAAGGTCCCGAATGAATAAAGTTTAGCCAAATTTATCTCTTCCCATGCCAAGTTAACTAATAATGTTTCCTATAGAAACAAACTCAAAAAGGGAATAAATATAGTCTCAGGAATATTGGCTTCAAAATGAATTAAATGGGCACATTTCTATTAGTTAAAAACTAAAAAATAAGCATTAATCTACTCAACCAAATCACCCTCCTGATTTATGTCGAGATGATTATATATTTGAACATATTCCATTTGAATTTGATATGAATCATGATTAAGATTTTGTTTGGGAAAGCTTTTGGTCATTATTTTTTAGTTGATTTTAAAAAAAAATGTACGGTAAATATAACGTAGAAAATAGTAAGAAAACAATCTCAAATGAAGTATAAAAATATTAATTTTGATCATACAAATCATGATGGAGATTGATTGTAGAGATTTAGGATCAATGATAATGCAGAATCAAACATTTATTATTTTTATTAATTAGATTTCAAGGACTAATTATAACCAATGGTCAATTAGTGATAAGAAAATAGATAAGTTTTAAGTTTAGTAATTGATTATGAATTAATTAATTAAAATAATTTTAACTATTTTCTAAAGCTAATTATTAGTGATTAATTTGATCTTTGATTGTGATCAATATGGCGTGTACAAACAGAGACAATATTTTTAGAGATCATGTCTGGAATAATGACTCATTTCATAATGTTCTATCATTTAGTTAGGCATATTTCAGTCAGATTGATGAAAATTTGAGAAATTCAACTTAAATTCCACACAATAATCATCTTCTCGGAAAAATATATTTTCAAAAAGTAATAATTCTAAATGCATCGTAGCAGTTACAATCTCATCAAATTACAAAGCGAAGTGTTGCATCAAGTCAGCACATACGATAATCTGATTGTGATGCTCCAGATCCTAAATGGGTGTAAGTTCTATAACCTTTCCATTCACCATTCAATTTTTATGTGTTAGTTGAGATCAACGTCTTTTTTGTTTCCTGAATAAATCTATTTATTTTCTTTAACCATTCAGATCATTTGAAAGTTGCAAGCTTCACACAATGGTGCAACATATTTATCCTATTCCGTGAAAAAGATACTGATTTTGTGAAGGAATCAAGGAATTTAAAGCTCACATAAATCTGTAGAAGGAATCAAGGAATATAATAAAAGCACACAAATACTTCCTCATTACCTTTCAGAATTGGTCGAGCGGAGCTTTCGAGGGTCGGAGGCATTGGGCTCCCACCACTAATCAATCAATCAAATCAAATATTTAAAAGGCTGATAGCGAGGAGAAGTGAAGTGGAAATGGACGGGCCATTTGTAGACTGTGACGCGAAAAGGAAATTCATGTTCTGTTGCACGCAGCTTCTGTACGATGGATCAACACTTAATGTGGACCCGTTCTTCGCATGCACCGCATGAGATGTACTTATGGTTCCAAAAAATCCGGCGAGCAACTTGGCTAAGGTGGGATGTGGTGGGGACCTTGTCGCCGCCATGTCGGTTTTGAAATTTTTATGAAATTTTGGGTTTATTTGGGAGAAAATTTTATAATTTTTTTTATTTTTTTAAGAGTTTTTCGAATATGTTTTAAAAAGTTTCTTTGTCGGTAATAATTTTTTGAGATCAAATTAACGATGCAGCTATTTACTGTGATTTTTCAAAAATAAATTTTCATGTAACATATTTATAATCAAATTTGCAGATAATTACTTCCCACCTAAATATAATTTATTCTAAATTTCTCTATTGTTTATTTTGCTTCTGCCTTCCCCACAGTGATATTAATTTTAATTTATTTGTTGTAATAATTAGATTCAACAACAACAGCAACACAAAGCCTTCATCCCACTATGTGGGATCAGCTACATGAATCTTTTTTTATTTTATTGTCTTATTAAAAGTTAAATTCTCATTTAAATCTAATAAAAAAAAGCCTAACTAAGTTTTTTAGGTCTACCTTTACATTTCTCAACATAGGTCAAATCTAATACATCTACTCTCTTAGCTTGGTCATCAAAAGGCTGACATTTTATGTGACCAAACAGACTCCATAAGATTAACTTGTTTTTAACATCTGAATTTTATAACATCTCGAAATTTAACCTCTTTAATATCTGAAAATACATTCAAAGCCATTGTTTAATATAAGCACCAGTTTCTTATGTATGTCACATATTTTAATTATAATATGAGTCAAGGGCAGAACTGTGTACTGTTGCCCCCCCTAAAAAAATTAAAACTCTTGGTATAATAAGGGTTATTTGTAATCTGTCTACAGTCACTGTGTATCGCTGTGTATCGGGTGACGTGGCGCGTCCCGATTGACCTCCAGACAGTCCGATGACAGCACATAATAATTTCTCCAATAAATGACTCTATTTACAAGTGAAGTTCAATGGCGTCACTATTATGATTTGTACTTTATTCGTATGGAACTTGTGGCTAGTTCTAGTATGAGAGAGTAACAGTCTGTTTAGGATGATTATAATATTTTATAAAATTAATTGTAAAATTATTAGAGAGAAAATAATTTTGCTAATATGATTTTTTTTTTTTAACAAAACGAATGATTAAAACCAACAGCAGTCCCTGTCATCAGCATTAATTAATTAATTGGTGTCAGAATGATTGTCACATATGAAATGAAAAAAAAATTGAAGATGGCAAAGATTTTTTTGCTTGGAAGCCATCCGATCACTGTTAGAAATAATTTTTTATTCATTTATATAAATTGAGTTGATCATGCATGCATGTGCTGCAATTTAATATGAAATTGACAATCACAAAAAATTAATATGGCCACTAATCATAACAATAAAAAAAATATTCCGAATATGAGATGCAATTATGAAATAAATTTAAAATTTAGAGATGACATTAAAAAGAGTATTGTAATAAGATATTTTTCTTAATGATATATAATTGTAAGTGAACCTAATTGAGCATAATTGTTTTTTATTTGAGTTTGAGTTGGACTAACTAATTAAATTTGTGCTTGATCTCGAGCTTAATCTCAATTCTATAAGTCCAAACTGTCGTGCAAATCAGCGGAAAATAAAGCAAATCACACGACCAAACACAATGAATACGATGCGATTTATATGGTTCGGCGAAGAATTTGTCTATGTCTATGGGGTGGGGATGATTTTACTATTGTGGAGAAACATGGTTACAATTGGAAAAACATGGTTACAATTGTACTCTCAAAAAAAGTTGGACTCACGCGATGTCTAGGGTTTCTGAGGGTTTTATGCGAGGTGACTGCTTTCCGGTATTTCTTCTTCCCTAAAATCTCTGTTTCCTGCGATTTCCTTCCATATGGAGGCAAATCGTTTAAGGGATCCTGGGTTTTTGGATGGTAAGCTTAAATCCAAGTCGTTTCGTGATGCTTTATCCGGTGATTCGCTTGTTTTTCCTCCGCTCAAAGTCTCTTCTCATCGTGGTTTGCCTGCGTTACTCATTTCGGATGAGGAGTTAATGTCTCTTGCATCGCCTTTTGAGTTTGCGCTGGTAGGAAAATTTCCGGCTCGTCGGCCGCCTCTTGAATTGATTCGCAAATTTTTCTTTAATCTCAAGCTTTGTGGCTCCTCTTCAGTTACTGTCTTGAATCCAAAAAATGTGCTGATTAAGCTTGTGAACGACCTAGATTACTGTAGGGTCTTCTCTCATCGTTCTTATTTCATTAACAATTATTTCATGAAGCTGTTTAAGTGGTCTCCCCACTTTGATGTTAATATGGAGTCGCCGATTGTGCCCATTTGGGTTTCTTTTCCTAGTTTGCGGCCTCATCTCTTCTCCCCTCGCATTCTTCATGGATTGGGTTCTATGTTTGGTAGACCTCTTCGTATTGATAATGCCACTACGAATGGCACTCGTCTGTTTGTTGCTCGAATTCTTGTGGAACTTGATATTACAAAACGATACGCTTCTCAGGTTTGGCTTGGTTCCGAATCTATGGGATACATCCAATCGATTGAAATGGAAGAATTTCCATTGTATTGTTTTCATTGTAAAACGGTAGGGCATTCTAAGGCGGTTTGTCCTTTATTGCTCCCTAAGGTGGATGTTGGTCCTTCTGGTCAGGAGGATACTCACGCTGCAGTGATTGGGGAGCCTATCAATGAATTGGTTGATGCAAAACATAATGAGGAGGTGGTGAATAATGATGTAATTTGTGATAATGGTAATATTGATATTGTGTCTCCTTTGCTGAATGTTGTGGGGCTTGAGGCTACAAATGAGTTAGAACTAGGTGAAGTTGTTTTTCAGCGTGATGGTGGATTTATTTCTCCTATTGTGGTCCCTAAGCTGAACGGCTGTGATCAGTCAAATAATTCTGGTGAAGTTGGTTTTTGTGCATTGGCTTTGCCTCTTGTTGAGGAGGTGGAGGTTGGTGGATGTGGTGTTGTTTCGAGTCAGCAGATTGTGTGCATTGATTCACCTGGGGCTGTGGCATCTCATGATCAAGTTGTTGAAACTAATTCTCCCCTTTTGGGAACTGTGGGTGACGTGCATATTTCGAATGTTGATGTGGTTTCATTTCAATCTGCGAACCTTGTAGAGGTGCCGATTGTCTTTATGGCTCCTAATGAATTAAATACTTGTGTTACTTCTAATGTGGGGACTAGTTCAGCTTGGCATGAGGGTCCTCCATCTCTTGCTGGTGAGATGGTTGATGAATTTGATGACATTGGTGTGGATCAGGAGGAATCACTTAGGGAGTTGTATGGCATTGATGTTTGTAAAGTTGTGGACAAAATCTTTTCTCGTGGCAGTAAACACCGAAAAAAGAAACACAAAAAGTAGTTCTTGATGTTTGTTGGTGGCAGTTTCTTGGAATTTCTGGCGGTTTTCTGTTTGCTGATTTACTTCTCTACTTTTGTTAGTAGTGACTTTGGTAGGCTGTAGTTTCCTCTTCTGAGGGTGATGTAGGTTTATTCCTTCATTTCCTGTTTCCTTTTAGTGTTGTTTGCAGGTTGATGCTTCTTTATTTGAGATGATTCAAATCGCTGGGCTTCTTTTGGTGGTTGGACTGTGCTTTGGATTTCTTCCCTAGAGGCTTAATTTGGAGGTTTCATTTGTCTGCTTTTGTTTTGTTGATTTTAGGTGTTTTATTTGCTTTTATTATCCTCCTGTATTAGGTACGATCGATAGCTCTTAGGTTTTGTTTCAAATGCTGTATTTTTAGCGAGCTGTGGATCCTTTTAGGACTTGTACTCTTTCCATGTATCAACACGAAGGCCCCTCTGAGAGTTTTATCTAAAAAAAAATGGTTACAATTGTACTCTTATGCACTACATTGTAGCAGCCCTCAACCTCTATATAGATTTGAAGCAAAAACAAATAAGAAAAATCAAATTAATAATTGGATCTTCTAATAAAGATCATTGTTCTGTGTTTTGTTCTCTCCCATTCTTCCCTCCCTCTCTCTCATCCAAGAAGCTCAAGAACTCCTCCAAGATTCTACATTCATGCAATAATCAATCAATAAAATCTTTCCTAATTATTGTTGAATTCGATATGGAAAGATTTTCATAACACAAATTTGTTTAAGAGTTGACTCATTTATTATGAAAGAAAAGGAACAAAATTAAAGTAGTTGTTAAAATAAATAATATAAATTAAAAATTAGACGATAAATAGTAAGAAATCAATTGAGATAAATAAATAAAATAGATGTATTTTTTATTTTTCATAATTTAATGTTTAAATATTTGAATTATAATATATTTTAAGTTATTTAAGATTATTATTATTTAACTTTTTTTTTGTGGAGAAATTGAATGGTAGCTTTCTTACGGTTATCATGCGGTAGCAAATCTGATTGTAAAAAATAGATTTTTATCACCGGAATTTTGAAGTGAATATCTGGTGCTAAAGTAAGATTCATGGAGAGCAGCTAGCAACGGGTCTCAATTTGGTTCACCTAAGTATAAATCAAATTATTTGCGGAGGAGATGAGGAACATCTTTTTGAATAGGAGATATTATTATGTGTGGAGTTTGGATCCAGAGAATAGTTCGATTTTATAACTGTGAATAGTAAAAGCGCAGTGGTAAACAGTAACTGTACTTTTACTGCATTTTTATTGTTCTCGGTCACACAACTGAACAGTTTTTCGGATCTGAACTCCGCACGTAATAATCTCTATAGTCCCTGGACAGATTAATTAGAACCTTTGTCAAAGGGGATTAGCTTAGGAAAGAGAAGTAATTATCATTAATGCCTCTATAGATTCTTTAACTTATTAGTAATTGCGTTCATCGTAACTAAAAATAACTTGTCAATATTTAGGCTTCTTTTAGGGCTATTTTTTTACTGTTCTTTCAGCTTTTTAATAAAAAAAATTTATTTTTTTATTAAAAAATTATATTAAAAATTAATAAAAAAAATCATCCCAAATAAAACTTTAATGAATTATGATAACATGATAGTTCATTTTGGGCATGAAGTATTGATCATAATTGGTAGCATTTGATTAGATATTATTTAATCTTCCCAAAAAAAAAAAATATTTAATTTTATAGTAGGCCAGGCTAGTAGTAGACTAATCTTGCTTGATTTGTGCAGTTGCAGAAGACAAATTTGTTTTGTTCAGTTTTTTTTTTTATGTGTCCTATAAAGTAAAATTATCATATTTTCCATTTAATAAAATGGCCCCTATCATAAGTTTGTCTATATTATCTTAAAACTATTAATGTGTTCACATGCAAAATAATATTTTTTTATTCGGTCATAAATGAGAATGTAATTACATTTTGTGTACCTAAATTATATTAATAATTGTATACTCATAAATGACTTCACACAGGTGTTTTATATGTAGCAACCGGGTTATAACGAGGATACTCACACCCTCACAAGAGATTTCTTTGGGGCATTCATTTGGGGATTGTCAAAAAAACTAGACTGGGGAGATTAACAAGCTCTAATTGCTTGAGCCAACTAAGGAGCTCGCCCTGCGTGGGGCCAATTGGAGATCCCTCATCAAATTATCGCTTGTCACTACTTCTCTCATTGGCTCTCCCCTAGAATATTCAAGCTTGTCAAGTTTAGCTACACACCTACACGAAGATGCCTATTATATGAACTTCTCACATTATTTATCTACCACTGTTCGTCCTAAAGCTCACATTCTTGCAACGAGCTCACCCACAAAGAGTTCATCCCATTGACTTCATCATCCTCCAGATCTTTTGTAACTTCTATGTTTTTTTTCCTGTCTAGCATTTCCTGTAGCTCTTAGAACTCTATAAATGAAGGGTTGATGAGAGAAACAGCTGGACGATTCTGAAATTTTCTCGAATAGTAGATGCTTTGTCAATTAAATATCTATAGTTCCTTTTCTTTGCTCTCTCTACTTTGTGCTCTCCATCCACACTCAGTGGTTCTAACTCACTAAATTAACCTGCTAGTAAAGTCTGGTATTACTCATGGATAAATTCGGATTCAACAATAATCATGACTATTATCTTTTCAATTTAATTATTTGTGAATCTAATATCCAAATAAACAAGAAAGATTTACTTAAAAACTAACAAATATGGGCTATAACTTTATTTTGTTATTCGAAATTGAATAGTATTATAAAAAGTAAATATATTAGAATATTAATTTAACAAATTAATAGCTAAATTTTTAATGTACCTATCCGAAATTATATGTCCCAAAATACATGCAGGATGGGCTGCTATTCATTAACTTGCAAAGAGCTTCGGGAAGAGGCCTACAGGCCCGTCAGATGGCCTGTAGAGGTGGGCTATGATCCATTAATATTAGTGATATTTTTTTTACCAGTATTGAAATTTTCAATATTATATAAATATACATAAAGATCTATATTTTTTAGATATATAAAAATGTTTTTAATCTGTATCTATATAAAAACATATAACCTTATTTATTATTTTATTTAAGGATAACTTGTTAAGGACCAGCTTATATTAACCAATTAAGACATTAAGGTTTCTTTTAGGATAGTCTTAGGCTTCTATTTTTTAAAAAATTTATATTTAAAATTATTTTTAAAAAATATAAAAAAAAGGTCCCGAATAGGCTTCGTTTGGGACGGCTTTTTTATTGCTTCTTAAAACGGAGTTTTAGTAAAAAAATTTTAGTTTTTTTTTACTAAAATCCAGTTTTAAGAAGCAATAAAAAAGTCGTCTCAAACGAAGCCTAAGTTTAGCCAAATTTATCTCTTCACATGAGAAGTTAACTAATAATATTTCTTATAGAAACAAACTTAAAAAGGGAATAAATATAGTCTCAGGGATATTGGCTTCATATTGAATTCAAATGAATTAAATGGGCACATTTCTATTAGTTAAAAACTAAAAAATAAGCATTAATCTACTCAACCAAATCACCCTCCTGATTTATGTCGAGATGATTATATATTTGAACATATTCCATTTGAATTTGATATGAATCATGATTAAGATTTTGTTTGGGAAAGCTTTTGATCATTATTTTTTAGTTGATTTAAAAAAAAATGTACTGTAAATCTAACGTAGAAAATAGTAAGAAAACAGTCTCAAATGAAGTATAAAAATATTAATTTTGATCATACAAATCATAATGGCAATTCAAATCATGATGGAGATTGATTGTAGAGATTTAGGATCAATGATAATGCAGAATCAAACATTTATTATTTTTATTAATTAGATTTCTAGGAATAATTATAACCAATGGTCAATTAGTGATAATAAAATAGATAAGTTTTAAGTTTAGTTATTAATTATGAATTAATTAATTAAAATAAATTTAACTATTTTCTAAAGCTAATTATTAGTGATTAATTTGATCTTTGATTGTGATCAATATGGCGTGTACAGAGACATAATATTTTCAAAGATCATGTCTGGAATAATGACTCATTTCATAATGTTCTATCATTCAGTTAGTCATATTTCAACGAGATTGATGAAAATTTGAGAAATTCAACTAAAATTCCACACAATAATCGTATTCTCGGAAAAAAAAAAATTTCAACTATTAATAATTCTAAATGTATCGTAGCAGTTACAATCTCATCAAATTACAAAGCGAAGTGTTGCATCAAGTCAGCACATACGATATTGCGCACACTTCAAATACCGAGTTAAGGCTGATTTTTTTTTTTTTTTGGAACGAGAATCCACCCGCTGCCACCCCGTGAGGGTGCATGGTGGCATGACTAATCCTCAGCTAACCTAAAAGAGGCATCCATCCCAGAAACCTCATGGCCCGTATTTAATTAGGCCCCACTTAAGAGGCATTGTCGCTTGAGGGGAATCGAACACAGATTGAGGGTTCCCAACCGTATTTGCCCACCAACCAAGCTAAATAACGGTGGGTGTTAAGGCTGATTTGGATAACTATCGCTCTACTTCAAACTAATTCATATCAGTCCACGCTTTTCTCGTTCATTAATTATCTCATACACGTTAATCTCCGAAATCAAATACTTAATTCTCACACGGTTCAAACTGGCGAATATCGATGACTTCCCCCTGCAAGATCCGCTGTGGCCGGCGCAAGAGAAGCGCGCTTGTGCGCACCAAACTGGTCGCAAATCTATACACTTATCTAGAATCAGATGCAGCCTAATTTGCACGCAGTCCAACGGCCCGACTTTCGCCTTTTACGTCTGCTCCCCCCCTATCGTACTAATTAAACCGGTTAATCAAATACTAATCACCCATAAGTCAAAGCATGTCCCCCCGCAAGGGTCTCAACTCTCAATCCACTGACTACCGTTAATCCCTCGGCTGGCATGATAATTAATGACTCGCCACATTTCTGAGCAATCTCTTTCGCCTATAAAAGAAAGCTATTGAAGACATCGATCTCTATCAACTCCATCCACTAACGAAGAGAACGATCGAGATGGCTGGAAATGTTGTAGCAGTTATAATTGCTCTGCTAATAGCGTTGCAGGCACCAATTGCGACAACAACGCGACTCCGCAAATTACAGTCGACCCGCGAGCAGCTGGCGCATGCGGCGGTATCTGAGAGCCTTGCGCAGGCGAAGAGCGCGCTGGCTGCGATCTCGAGCGCAGCGGAAAGCGTAGCTCCGCTGAAGCCGGGCGAGAGTATGGTGCTAAGCGACTGTTTGATGACGATGAGGGACTCGGTTCAGAAGCTGCAGAAGTCGCAGGATGAGATGGGAGACGGGAAGGGGTGGGTGGATAACGCACGGACTTGGTTGAGCGCGGCGCTAACGGAAGATAATATGTGCGCGGATGAGCTCAAAGGAGTGGATTTGGCGGGGCGAAGGGATGCGGTCAGGGGGCTGGTTGTGCAGGCTGCGAGGCGTACTAGCGACGCGCTTGCGCTAATTAGTAGCTTGGGTTCGTCTGATGGGATTAAGCCATGACTTTCGAGTTCAGTAGCTTGGTTTCCTACTGCTGTTGCATATGTAGTCTTAAACTATTTCTCATATAGCTGTGTTGAGTAGAGTTGTTTCAGCGTGGCTTAAGTTAGTTGTATGTTATGAAGTTGTGTCAATAGTAAATGGCTCATACTATTATGCAGGGTTTGTTTTGAAGCTTTGTTACCTTTGTATGTGTGATTGTAAATATGCAAGTGATTTTGGTGCTTTTATAAAAGAATAAGTTGCCCCTTTGAATATATTTAAAAATATGCTAAATTTTTGCATGTGTTATTATATGCATGTCATTTTAAAAAATTTACTCTTATTAATGAAAATATAATAATGAATATATACAACTAAAATTTAATATTCAAAAGGAATTTAAAATTTTAAAAAGTAAGGCATATGTTTTACATAGTTTTCTTAATATATCAATATGCTCCTTTTCTTTGAGTTTGAAAATGCCACAAATATCTATATTACAATATAGTATGAATGTCCAAACAAGATTTGAGCATTAAAAAAGTCAACGACACACGTATTATCCTCGCTCATTTATATAATAGTCAAGATCTTATCCTGTATCTTTAATTGAGAGAAATAATGAGTTATCAACATAATACTATGGGTTAATTACCGCTCTAAATTATATTCTCTCAAAAGAAGAATATGTCCTTTTATATAGTAAGAAAAGCACAAATTAGGCAAATCATTTGAGTATCAACTATGATAAAATTTTTTGTTTAACATCTAAATGATGTGCATATTATAATCATAACATGCATATGTTCAATAGCATATCATATTGTAATTTATATATACTTTTATATGTTCTAATACATCCATATAAGGAGAACCAATTAGCTCAACTTACCCATTGCTAATATTTTCTTTGTTGGCACTATGAGGTATACAATAGATCCATTATTGGCTCAAGTGGAAAGCTATAACTCTTCTCTGACCGATATATTCCCCATCAATATAGAACAACATAGGTTTTATGTGTATTATTGTTTGAGGTGAAAGGCAAAATCATCAACACGCCAATACCTTAAAGTTTTATTAGTATCATAATTGGGCAAATTTCATATTTCAATATGAATATTCATTTATTTCTATATGCATTTTGTTTACATTATCTTCATCACACATTTACTTTCAATAATAACTTTTACATATATTTTATGAAATATTCATAATAGTTTGAAGTGTGAGAAGTGCATGATATCATTTGCATTAAAATGACAATTACATGCATGAGAATGAGAACATCAGTGTAGATAGTTTTCAATAAAATGACAATTTTATGTTTTTTTACTTAAAATAGATATATTATATTTGATTTATGTTAAGAAAGATAGAGGTAGATATAAAAAGGTTTTGTTAGAAAATATTAAAAATGATATTTTTTTATTAGATTTAAATGAGAATTTGACTCTTAACATAACACAATAAAGAAAAAAGATTCATGTAGCAGATCCCACATAGTAGAATAAAGACTTGATGTTGCTGTTGTATATATATATATATTTCAATAATTATATATGTATTTTAATTTATTTTAAAAATAATTAAATATGTAACTAATATCAAATTTATTCACATTTATTTCAATCAAAATACATTTCTTTTTAATGAACATTTTTTTAATTAACAGATATTTAAAACGCTTATGATGTTTGTGTCATTAATTAAACTTGTGATATTTGTGTAATTTTGTTACTTGCCTGTAGTATGTAAGGTTCTGCTGCTGTCCTGAGAATTTCCTGGACGGAGCCTCTTTATCTGCTCAGGCCTCAAATTCAGGAGAAATTAGAAATCCGCATGGCCGTATTTCGTTCTGAGGTTATCGTCACTCTCTCGTTAAACCCTCTCGCCACTAACTTTCGGAAACCTTACTTCTCCCCTTTGAAACCGCGCGCCGCTATTCAGCAGCTAAAGCCTGCCTCCGGCGACGGCCACAAGGCCCACAACTCGAAATCTGCTGTCATATCCGACAGCCTAAGGCTGCTTGAATGGGATGCGGTGTGCGATTTGGTCTCATCCTTCGCCGGAACACAGCTCGGCAGGGAAACCGTCAAGGTATATCCGCACGCTTCTATGCCACATTTCACTTTTCACGACTCTCGGTTTCTTGAATTTTGGTGCTGCTGCAACTCAGGCGCAGCTTTCGTCTGCGGCGGAGTTGAGCTACGAGGAAACCAAGATGCGCTTGGAGGAGACTTCAGCAGCAATCGAGTTCATTAATTACGGTTCTGGCGGGATGGATTTTGCTGGTATTGATGTTTTATTGGTGAGGGTTCGCAAGCCCGCTTAACGTCTTTTATTATTATTTTTTTCATCGTGGTTGTGTTGGTATTATCTTGATAACTGATGCCATATCAACAATAATCTCTGGTTCTAATTATATGCGTTTGTTGATTATTTTGGCTGCATGAGAGGTTAAATGCTTTCCATTTCATGAATATTTGTAAACTCTGATGCTCGGTGTTTTGATCCCTACTTATCACTAACCAAAGTAAACGTCGCCGTTCTTTTTTTGTTTGTTTGTTTCCATTTGGATACTCCCAGAGGACTATTTTGCCGGTTCTTCTCTGCTTTCATTTTGAAATTGGCAGGCTTAAGTGCATATTTCAAGATATGGATGCCATACACTATTGTGGTTATGCGCTTTGAGCTTATGTGATGAACATCAAACTCAAGATGTATCTACAGCACAGGCATTTAGAATTAATTAATTTCATCCCGTTTCTATTTGTGATGAACATCAAACTCAAGATTTATCTACAGCACAGGCATTCTTAGATAGCTCTATTATGCAAAAGTGTCATTCTACGATGAACATCTAGTTTTAACTTTTTTGTTGATCCGTTTGTTTCCATTTGGATACTCCCAGAGGACTATTTTGCCGGTGCTTCTCTGCTTTCATTTTGAACTTGGCAGGCTTAAGTGCATATTTCAAGATACAGATGCCATACACTATTGTGGTTATGCGCTTTGAGCTTATGTGATGAACATCAAACTCAAGATGTATCTACAGCACATGCATTTAGAATTAATTAATTTCATCCCGTTTCTATTTGTGATGAACATCAAACTCAAGATTTATCTACAGCACAGGCATTCTTAGATAGCTCTATTATGCAAAAGTGGCATTCTACGATGAACATCTAGTTTTAACTTTTTTGTTGATCCATTTGTTTCCATTTGGATACTCCCAGAGGACTATTTTGCCGGTGCTTCTCTGCTTTCATTTTGAACTTGGCAGGCTTAAGTGCATATTTCAAGATACAGATGCCATACACTATTGTGGTTATGCGCTTTGAGCTTATGTGATGAACATCAAACTCAAGATGTATCTACAGCACAGGCATTTAGAATTAATTAATTTCATCCCGTTTCTATTTGTGATGAACATCAAACTCAAGATTTATCTACAGCATAGGCATTCTTAGATAGCTCTATTATGCAAAAGTGGCATTTTACGATGAACATCTAGTTTTAACTTTTTTGTTGATCCGCTTTCTGGGAGGCGGGGTGGTGAGGGATTAACTTTTATGGAAAATTACATCTTGGTCTCTTTTACTTTGGGCATTGGTGTTATATTCTTCGTAGTTCTCTATTTGTTTAATTAAGTGATGGGGACATCGACAAGAGGTTCCAATGCATTTATCAGAGGAAACATCAGAGATCGATGGCCATGATGGAGAGCCTTTATTTTTAATGCGCTTTATGTACTATTTATTTTTTCTACTTGTACCCCTATTGAGTAGTTAGTTTCTTATTGTAGCCCAAGGGGCATTTTAGTCCTTTTTCTTTTATCATGTTGAGGCCTATATATATGGCCCTTTCTTATGTATTTCGATGATGAATGAATGAACATTTTTTAATTCTCTCTAGAGCTTGTGAGTTCTTTGAGTGGCAAAGTCCCAAGGAGTGGACAAAGCAATACCCATCAGTCATTGGAAGAGTCCGTGGCTCGTGGTCGAATTTTCCTCTTTCTTTCCCCTCCCCTCTTACCCTCACCCGTCGGCTTCCCTTGGCTCAACCACCACCGACCGGCCCCTAAAACCCCATCTCCCCCTAGATCCACGTGACCCCAACCCAACCTCCCCAATCCCCCTCCCCCGACGCCAACATCCTTCTCCTCCCTCCCTATTGCCGCCGGCCCACATCCTTGCCCCACCTCCATGATGATGATCTCCATCATCCTAATTGCTTTCCTAAATTAACGCTAGCATGAAAGGAAAGGAATTAGTCTCATTTGAAATTCAAATTTGAATTTCAAATACTTGCCTTATTTACCCATTCTAATTTAAATTTAAATTAGATCTGATTTATTATCCTCTTACCTAAATTATATTAATTGATTTGAAAGCTTCAAAATCCCTTTCAAAATCTCCCCACCCTCTCCTAATAGCCGCCGGCCCCATTAATGCCTCCCTCTTTTTTTTTGACTTCTTTTTAAGGCTAAACCTTAATTGAATTTTGAAATTAAATTCAATTTCTTCCCTCCAAATTTACTTAGATATGAAATTAAATTCAGATTTATTGGAAATCTCCTAATCCAAGCCCAAACCCTAGCTGCCCCTTCCCCTATCCGCCTACCCATGAACCCCAAGGCGGGCCCCCCTTCTCTCCCCCTCCTTCTACCCATGAGGCCTACCCGCCCCTCTCCTCCCCTTTTATTTTCAAGCCGCCGGCCACCATCGTTTTCAAACATCAAAGAGATCTTGTCCATGGATGGCAGATCCCGAGGTTGGCCATGGCTTCGCTTATGACGACTATGGGAAAATAGACATTCTACAATCACCGTTCTTTGATCCGGGATTTGGCTTCGACTACACTGTGGAAGAATACGTCGATCGTATCCTCTACATATTGGCGGACGTTGTCGAAGAACAGCTTCCATCCGAACCTTGGCAAATCATCGGACGATACACTCCTCCTCCTCCACCGCTGACCACCTTCTCTTGGATCAAGGCTATTGGTGTTGCTACCATCTTAGTGGCATCGTTTAGTGTGCTGAAAGCCTCTCTCCGCTACCGTTACCCTGAGTGTGAGTGAGAATTGTACATCTCGGTGAACTTTCTAAATATTAAGCTTTGGATTTTATTACGGCATATGTATTATTGTGATTAACACTGCCGTTGCCAGGTCCCAAGTCCTGGATGAGAAAAGTGGAGGGTTGCGTTAGGTAGTCGACAGCCAGCGTAAAACTTGTCGAATAATAATGACATGAATCCTTTAAGAAATTGTGTTAATGCTAGGGCGTCCCCTGGAAGCGACGCGTTGTATGGCCTGAATACAGCGACAAGTGTGCAAAGGCCGCTGCACCGCCGCCCGGGTGCAGTGTTAAATAGGCAAGGGTTACCACATCAAGGACGGATGTGGGCAAAGAAGCTAGTCCATGAAACTAAAATTAGGATATGAACTTGGAATATAGGTTCCCTTATAGGAAAATTAATGGAATTAATAGATATTATGATTCATAGGAAGATAAATATTCTGTGCATTCAGGAAACTAAATGGGTTGGAGAGAAGGCTAAGGAGATTGATAGTTTAGGATTTAAACTTTGGTATTCGGGTAGGAGTCGTACTAGAAATGGTGTAGGTGTGATTTTAGATAAGAGTTTGAAGGATAATGTTATAAATATTAATAGAATTGGAGATAGAATTATAGCTTTAAAGATTATTGTTGATGCTAAGATTGTTAACATTATAAGTGCTTATGCTCCTCAAGTGGGTTTGGATATGGATTCAAAATTAAAATTTTGGAATGACTTAGAAGAATTAATACAAAAGATACCTCTTGAAGAAAGAGTTTTTATTGGAGGAGATTTAAATGGACATGTTGGTAGAGAGGTAGATGATTTTAAAAGCATTCATGGTGGCCATGGGTTTGGAACGACAAATGAAGGTGGTAAGTCCATATTAGATTTTTGTTTAGCTTATGATTTTTTAATTGCTAATACATTATTTAAGAAAAGGAATGAGCATCTCATTACTTATAAAAATGGATATAGTACAACTCAGATTGATTATTTTCTTATAAGGAAATTAGATCGTTTAGATTGCAAAGATTGTAAAGTTATTCTGAGTGAAAACTTATGTACCCAACATCGTTTATTAGTTTTGGACTTGAAGATAATGGGGAAGAAATTAAAAAATAAAGTAAAACGTTTTCCTAGGATTAGATGGGGGCATTTAAAGAATATTAACAAAAATATTTTTGAGAGTAAGATTTTAGATCTTAAGATTTTGTCTGTGCATGAGGATGCTAATGTTATGTGGGAAAAAGTGGCTAGTAATATCAAGAATATTGCAAAAGATGTGCTTGGAGTTTCAAAGGGAAAAGCTCCTAATAGTAAAAATAGTTGGTGGTGGAATCCAAATGTGCAAGAAAAGATTAAAAATAAGAAGATTTGTTATAAAAATTGGTTTAATTGTAAAAATTCTGATAATTGGAAATTATATAAAGAGGCACGTAAGGAATCTAAGAAAGCAATATGTGATGCAAAGAGTTTAGCTTTTAGTGATTTATATAATAGATTAGATACTAAGGAGGGAGAAAGATATATGTATAAGCTAGCCAAACAAAGAGATAGGAGTAGTAAGGATTTAGTTCAAGTGAAGTGTATTAAGGATGAAGATCAAAAAGTACTTTTTTTAGAAGATGATATTCAACAAAGGTGGATGAGATATTTTGCTAAACTTTTTAATGAAGAATGTGAAAATAAAATTGACTGTAGTGACCTTAGCACCTTAAATGAAAATAAAGATTTCTGTTTTTATCGGCGTATTAGTAAAACCGAAGTTAGAGAGGCTTTAAAGAAAATGAAGGGTGGAAAAGCTGTTGGACCTGATGATATTCCAATAGAGGTGTGGAAATGCTTAGGAGATGAAGGAATTTCTTGGCTTACTAAACTTTTTAATACTGTTTTGAAGACTAAAAAGATGCCAGATGAGTGGAGAATGAGTGTGTTAATCCCTATTTTTAAGAATAAAGGTGATGCACAAGATTGTGCGAATTATAGAGGAATTAAGTTAATGTGTCATACTTTAAAACTATGGGAACGAGTTATGGAGCATAGGTTGCGGCGTGATACTAATGTTTCTCAAAATCAATTTGGATTTATGCCGGGTAGGTCTACTATGGAAGCCATACATTTATTAAGAGGTTTGATGGAGAAATATAGAGAGAATAAGGAGGATTTACATATGATATTTATTGATTTAGAAAAAGCATATGATAAAGTTCCAAGAGAAGTGCTATGGAGAGTTCTTGAAAAGAAAGAAGTTAATAACGCTTATATTCAAATCATTAAAGATATGTATGCAGGAGCTATTACTTGTGTTCAAACACAAGGTGGTTTGACCAAGTATTTTCCTATTTCGGTTGGATTACACCAAGGATCAGCCTTAAGCCCATATCTTTTTGCTTTAGTCATCGATGTTCTCACTAGACATTTGCAAGAGGATGTACCTTGGTGTATGCTTTTTGCTGATGATATTCTTCTTGTTGATAAGACTAGAGAGGGAGTTGAAGGTAAACTAGAATTGTGGAGGTCAACCTTAGAGTCTAAAGGTTTTCGCTTGAGTAGATCTAAAACGGAATATATGGAGTGTAATTTTAGTAATAATAGACCTAGTGAGGGCATTGTGACTTTGGCCGATCAAGTCATTAATAAGAGTACACGTTTTAGATATCTTGGATCTATTGTTCAGAGTGATGGTGATATAGATGGGGATATTATCAGCAGAATCCAAGTTGGATGGTTGAAGTGGAGGAATGCATCGGGCTTATTGTGTGATAGAAAAGTACCCCTCAAACTTAAGGGAAAATTCTATAAGATGGTGGTGAGACCTGCAATGCTTTATGGTGCTGAATGTTGGCCATTAAAAGAGAAGCATAATTCTAAGTTAAGTGTTACAGAGATGAGGATGCTCAGGTGGATGAGTGGCTTTACCCTTAGAGATAGGATACGAAATGAGCATATTCGTGAAAAGGTTGGAGTAGCTCCAGTGGAAGATAAGATTAGAGAGAGTCGCCTTAGATGGTTTGGTCACGTAAAACGGCGGCCTCCCGATGACCCGGTTAGGAAAGTAGAGGTCTTAGATTTGACTTATGTTAAGAAAGGTAGAGGTAGACCTAAAAAGACTTGGTTAGAAAATATTAGAAATGATCTTTCTTTATTAGATTTAAACGAGAATTTGACTTTTAATAGGACACAATGGAGAAAAAGGATTCATGTAGCCGACCCCACGTAGTGGGATAAAGGCTTGATGATGTTGTTGTTGTTGTTGTTGCTTATGTGCTAGACCTTCCTGAAGGTTTTAATATAAATCCTATATTTAATAATGAAGATTTAGTAACCTTTGAGGGACCTGAGTTTAACCCTGTTAATCCACTACATTATTAGCCTTGTGTGAACCCACCCAGTGAGATCCCCAACCTACCTCGACTCCCCAATCTACCCCATTTACCTAATGCGGAGAGGGTTGAAGCTATCCTTGAGGATGAAATCATTTCCACGAAGGAAGGTGGGCACCAAAGGTACTTGGTTCGTTGGGAAGGAAAGCCGGTGACAGAGGACACGTGGATTGAGCGGGATGAGTTACAGAGGTTGGATCCAGATCTGCTAGAGCTATATGAGAGCTCCTGAGTTGTTCACTCGATAGGGTCGAGTTCTCTCCTGAGTTGTTCACTCGATAGGGTGGGGAGAATGATGGGCCCACATACTTGCCCCACCTCCATGATGATGATCTCCATCATCCTAATTGCTTTCCTAAATTAACGCTAGCATGAAAGGAAAGGAATTAGTCTCATTTGAAATTCAAATTTGAATTTCAAATACTTGCCTTATTTACCCATTCTAATTTAGGAAAGTGTATAAATCTTATTCTAATTTAAATTTAAATTAGATCTGATTTATTATCCTCTTACCTAAATTATATTAATTGATTTGAAAGCTTCTAAATCCCTTCCAAAATCTCCCCACCCTCTCCTAATAGCCGCCAGCCCCATTAATGCCTCCCTCATTTTTTTGACTTCCTTTTAAAGCTAAACCTTAATTGAATTTTGAAATTAAATTCAATTTCTTCCCTCCAAATTTACTTAGATATGAAATTAAATTCAGATTTATTGGAAATCTCCTAATCCAAGCCCAAACCCTAGCCGCCCCTTCCCCTATCCCCCTACCCGTGAACCCCAAGGCGGGCCCCCCTTCTCTCCCCTCCTACCCGTGAGGCCTACCCGCCCCTCTCCTCCCCTTTTATTTTCAAGCCACCAACCACCATCGTTTTCAAACATCAAAGAGATATTGTCCATGGATGGCGGATCCCGAGGCTGGCCATGGCTTCACTTATGACAAGTATGGGCAAATAGACATTCTACAATCACCGTTCTTTGATCCGGGATTTGACTTCAATTACACTGTGGAAGAATACGTCGATTGCATCCTCTACACATTGGCAGACATTGTCGAAGAACAACTTCCATCCGAAGCTTGGCAAATCATCGGACAATACACTCCTTCTCCTCCACCGCCGACCACCTTCTTTTGGATCAAGGCCATTAGTGTTGCTACCATCTTAGTGGCATCATTTAGTGTGCTGAAAGCCTTTCTCTGCTAAACCATTACCCTGAGTGTGAGTGAGAATTGTACCTCTCGGTGAACTTTCTAAATATTAAGCTTTGGATTTTATTACGGCATATGTAGTATTATTATGATATTTCCTGAATTTTCTTAACTTGTTCTAATCGCCAAGTCTTATGACTGCATGCCAAAATAAAGTTGATAATTGAAAATTCTTTAATCATATCTCGTGGTCCATTAATCTTAAAGTAGCAAGCTTCATAAGAATATTTTTATTAATTTCCTTGCAATTCTTGTTGGTTTCACATTATTAAGTCTACTAGTTCAAATGCAATTGCATTTTGGTCATTTTATAACATTTTTTTGATGCCGCTGTTAAATAGGTCAAAGACTTTTTATTTTTTGTGATGAAATTGTCCTCGTAATATTCTATAATTTTTTGGGCAAAATTTGCCATCAAGTTCCTTGTCTGGTGGTTGGCTTAGGTTCCTTTTTAATATAATTTGTTAATTCCCGCTGATGGCTAGGTGGAGGCAACTAAAGAAGTTGGATAGGGGATTACTGTTGGCGATAGCGGATAGGCAGTGAAAACAATAAGTTTCAGTAGATGATGAGACATGATAACACACAACAGAGCTGTGAATGGCAAAGGAAAAATCAATGACATTGGCAAGGTTGTTTGTAGTGATAGAATTGTTAATCCAAGATGATATATTTGTTGTGTAGTGCTTGCTAAGGTTTATATTATGTGTTGCTGAAAATATGATTTGGATGGGATTGCTATTGGAAATAGGAGGGGGATGACTGTGGAGGGATGCAAGAGAATTTCTAAAGATTCAAAGCTCCATATTGGTTCGAGGGAAACAAGAATGGGATATGAATGGTGGTAATTACACAACTTATCATTGTCAAGCATCATTCATCTCCCCTCTTGTTTCAATCATCACCCTTTTAATTGTCTTCTTTTGCATTCTCCAAATCCAAGCCCCACCGCCACCCCCACCTACTATCCTAATCACCTTGTCACTAATAAGAACCTATGTGTATGATAAGAAAGTTTCAACGGGCCTTAAAGCATAATATTTTATCCTATTTTCACTCATCCATTGGGATATTATTTACTTTAACTTAAGCAGCCTAGTAAGCCTGGAATTTTGTTCACTTGGTTTAACATTCCCTAGTAGTGCTTTAGCACAAGCAAGTTTAATTTTTGGAGTATTTGACAAAACTTCAACCATAACATCAACATGCAAGTTTTTTTTTAAGAGTTCAACTTCTCTATATCTAAGGGGTATCACAACCTCCTCCACCTCAATAATAGAGACTCTCATTATTGATCTTACATATAGTCCATAATCATCCACCAAGCAAATATGGCTCTAGAGGGAGCCCTTATAGATTCAAAAGGTGGCTCCCACCTATAGTACTTTGTCATAATGGGCTTTTAGGAGATGACTCCCACGGTGTAGCACTTTGTCATGCATGCCACTTATCTCCAATATTCTATTTGTTGAATTAGTTCAATATCATTTGTAATAGTCTAAACTCTAATCCATCGAGTTATTACCCACTTTGTCCTAACATGCCTCATATAAAGTCCTAACATGCCTCATAATTATATCTGCTTAGTGTAATTTCCCATGAAGTCACCTATCTTAGAATTGCTCCATGCTGATCATACATAGTTGTGGAGTTTATAATTAAACTCTAATCATCACATTGTAATGCCTCAATATTTAAAAGTTTAATTTCACTCTAGTCTCATTAAAAAAAAAAGGTTAAAAATTCACCTTTTTTCCATCATAAAGGCTGTATTTGCAAAAATCTAAGAAAAAAGTAACTTCGGAACCAGATCACACCAATGAACAAAATGCATTTTACCTAATCCTGGTAGAAATTCTTTAGTTGCGCTTTGTTTTGAGGAATTAAATAGGAAGGAAATATTCTTTACCTTACAATTAGATTTTGAATTTTTGGTTGGGGATAATTAATTAGAAATTGATTTTATCAAGCAAATTAGAACATATGCATATTTCTCTTTACGATTTCCTGCTTGAACTCCATGAAAGGCTGAATTTAAATTGAACTGTGAATAGCATTAGGTAGTTTCATTCTTCAATTCAGCGGGTTTTCATTCAAACATAACAAAAAAGATGGATTTTCTTAGCGCTCAATTTGTCCTCAACCAAAGAAGTAGTTGACAACCAACAATTCCATTCCTTTACTATTTTCATTTTCATTTTCTTTTCCCTTTTTTCTCAATCCATCTTTCAAAGCAAATAGAGCCTTTAAGCATGTTCAGCAGTTTTGATGATTTCAAACTATTTGATAGCATTTGATGGGTTTGCACAATAATTTACTGGGAAGTGGAATCTTTACTTCTCGTTTCTATTCTCAATACTAATTTAATCGCTGTTATCAAAGGTCAAATCAGCCATTGGTCAGGCCTCTAAAGGTTTCCCTATTTCTGGATTAGAAGCAATAGCTGTTGCGTGCCTTATTGAGTTTGCAGAGAACCTGCAAGCTACATTTGAAGGTGCAGTAAAGGAGGATGCAGATTGGTATAATCGCTTTATGCCTCTTGCAGAAGTGGTGAATTCTGATTTCACATGACACCGAGAAATTCTTTCCATTTTATTTATTTGTACTAAATAAGTTTCCTCTAAAACATCTACAGATGATGAATGTTTCTATCTGTCATTCACTGGTTGCATCGGTGAAGAAAATTATTGATGAAAATGGTTATGTCAAGGATAGTGCGGTAATTTCATGAAAACTTTGTCTGCTCTTATCCTTTATATGCACCATAAAGAATTTTCTCTTAGATACACTGAAGTTCATATGCTTTAGTTTTAAAAAAGAAATGTTGTAGAAGGCTCCCATAGTATTCATAATGAATGCTTGGGTTCATTAGTGCCTTTCTTTCTTTCTAAATAGAGACATGATTTTACAATGCGATCTATTGCATTGTTGAATTGTCATAAACTTAAGCTTAGCATCTTGAATGTTCTTGTCCATTGCTCCTTTTAGTTTCTTGAATACTTTTTGATCTTCATTTCAGAGTTCTGAGTTGAAGAGGTATCGGGATCAGGTTCTTATGGTTGAAAGGAAGGTATTTTCTGCAAATCTATAGTTATCATACTGTTTCCAAACTGACTGTCTAGTGTTGCAGGGATTGCGCTACTTAATTTTGCATTAAAGAGTACTTCTAGTAACGTTTGTGTTGAAGTTGTATACTGTCATATATTAATATGGAAATATGCAACTCATTTTGCCTTGCTGTTTTACTCTTATTAAGTCTAAATGTTTCATATATTGCTCCTAAAATACCAGATTATTTTTTATCTTGAAAGCAAAATTTACGCATCTTCTAATATATTAATGTCTTAGCATTATCTTTCAAATAAATCATCAATTTGAACATTGACATTGGAGAGATATTATCATAGGTAACAGACTTGTGGGATGTCAAAGTTCCTTTTTCTGACACAAGCTTACAATTCCTGCTTACATTGCTGACTTGCAATTTATGTTTTATATTTGTTGAAACTCTTACAATCTGATTGTTTTTCCTAACTATTCATTGCTTCATTTCATCTATCTGTTTTTTAGTTATATCTACTGATGGACAAGTTAGCAAGAAACAATAGAAATGAATCTTCATCTTTGGTATGATATTTTTTTTCATTTGAGGTTGCTTTCTTCTTTATTTTCATGTATTACTGAATAAATTTTGGTGTTTGTCTCTCCTTAGGAAGTTTGTAATGTTGACGGACGGTGGTGCATAAAATATATGTCTAATAAACTTGAAAATTTTGATGGATTATTGCTATCCAGGTATTTGATTTTTCATGCTTCTTTTATTCCTGGAGAAATATTACTGCTATGTGTCTGCTTCCTATTTATACGACTACAAAAACAGTTGAAAGGTGAAATTATCTGTGCATATTTCTTTCACATTCAACTGCTTGGAATATGCTATCAGAGTGTGACAGATAAGTGCTATTTTAAGATAAATCACACTTTTTTTATCAGTCATGAAATTTGCTGTTTGTTGAGTCATACATCATTTACATTCCAGTTTGATGAAAAATTGACTAGCTAATATGTCTGTACGTGAGCTTGTTAGGGAGACTTTTCTCTCGCTTTATACATGGTGCACTACTTTGAGACTGGTAATTTTCCAATGATTTATGCAGTTTAGATTAACCGTTTAAATTATTTTTTCCAAAATAAAATCGTTGGTGCTTTCCTCAGATTTTCCTTTTCTTTTATCATTATCCATCTTCTTGGCGCCATCAAGCCGTAGTAGTCTTGGTTTCTGTATGGAACTTCTAAATTTTCCAGTTACAAAAAAACCACAAGGCATACCGATCATTTATTCTGTTCTGAAGTGATTCTGAAATTTGAACTCCATCACAAAAGCAATTGCATTGACAATGATAGGTTTGTTGATGGCGTAAAAAAGAGATGGTAATCTAAGGTATGAATGTACGATGTCATTTGATTTTTTAGAACATCTAGCATGATGCTCTGTCAGGTTATTTCTAGTAAATTTGAAAATTGAGGTGGAAAGGATTTGAAATGGGAAGGAGATATAAGAAAACAAACATTTGAATGGACATTTTTGCATTCATCTTAAGTATTTGATAAAAAAAAAAATTCAGACTAATCCAAGAAGAAAATAAGAAAATTATTCTACATAAAAACAAGAAAATATATCTACAACTAAAGAGGCACAGGTAATAATTTTCATATTTTGAATATATATAATTATATTTTAAATTCAACAATTGATCCTGATTTCTTTCCTTGACATGAATTCATGGGATACTGATTTCCTTCGTTGGCATGAGTCACTAGGATCCTAATTTTTTTGGCTTGAATTCATGGGATCTTTATTACCTTTATTGGCATGAATATGTGGGTTCCAACACTCCTCATGTTGATGAATAGATGTTTTTCATTCATAGCTTGGATATAATTATTTGAATCACTCCATGCTTTCCCTTGTTAAGCACATCTGCAAGCTATAGGTTAGAGAGATAAATAGGTGAGCAAATCAAGTCACTACTAACTTTTCCTTAATGAAGTTGAACGCTCCAGAAAAAAACACCAATCTCTCTTTAAAATCGAGTGCTCATTTTCCATGGGGTAGATTATGTTTATTTTAACAAGATTTCTCCTAATATTCAGATTAACCTTTATTTAAATTAAGGTTTGTCACTTCCTATGCATGCAAGTCCTACAGTTAATTGCACCTCCTGCTCATGCGAGAGCACTATCGATTAAGGATAGCTACTTAGACTTAATTTTAGGCTTGTCTTTAATATGTGCTTAAATGAATTGATGTGAGATGGTTGGGGGGATGGAGGTAAAGCTGATCAAGTTTTTATGGTTCCGTCTTCTTGACAATACTCTTGATCTTAGTCTACCAATGCTAGAGAATTGCAAGCCTTAATATGCTTGAAATACTATTATTAACTATTGGTTGCCTCCTCTCAAATATCCCAAGCTAATTGAGGTGAATGTATGTGAACTTTTGCTGATTTTTTTTTTGGCTATAATTGGTAATGTGATTCTTTGCATAGATGTTTGTTCAAGTATAGGTTAGGTTGAGGTTTGCATTCATTAGAAGGCCTGAGTTCATTAGAAGGACCGAGTTTAATTAGGAAAAGCTTCATTCCTTATGAAGCCTAATTTTTTTATTTGAAATATAAGGTTGATTGTTTTATTTACTAGTTTCCCAAAGGGTAAGGGCTCTTTTGTTATGCCTAATTATAGGACTTGACTTAGATATTAGAGTACTCCCAAAAGTGGGACTTAACGCTTTGCCTACAGGCAAGACAATCTTATCTTGTAATAAGTTGAATGAGCAGGTATCAATAAAATATTATTTGATGTATTGAGTTTAGAAGAAAGGTATAATTACTATGAAATAGAAATATAATTACCCACTTCAATTTTAATGCAACCAATAAGCTTTTAGAGGTCGCCTCTCTTAGCTTAACACCTATATGAAAGAGCTGAGAAGCAGGTCTCCTCCTGCGTATTTACTATTCATCTATGTATCTTTAATACAGCGGTATCTCTATATATAGAGTGTATGATGTATGAATACAACTATGTAATATGGAGCACATGGCAGACAGCTGTAATGATGACAGAATAGTTTGTTATATGGCAGGTGTGGTGGAGCAGACTAGCAAGTGTGGATGAGCTGCATTAGTTGGCTTGACACCCCCCCCCCCCCCCCCCCCCCCAAAGTTGGCAATTTGGATGAATTGTTAACTTGTTTGTTAAAGCTGTGAAGCGAGTAGCAGCTAAAGACTTGGTAAAGATGGCCGCCGGCTGATCTTGTGAGGCAATATGATGAACAAGTATATGTTGTGCCTTGATGCAATCACGAATAAAATGGTAATCCACTTCAATGTGCTTCGTACGGGCATGAAAAATTGGATTGTTTGCTAAAGCAATGGCAGACGTATTGTCACAGTAGACTGGAGTGGGAGTGGTGAGGGAGATTCGAAAATCAATGAGCAGCTGTCGTAACCACATAATTTCACTTGCAACAGCTGCCAACGCTCTGTATTCGGCTTCAGTGGATGATCGGGCAACGGTATGTTGCTTCTTGACGGACCAAGAGAGTATATTATCACCGAGGAATGTGTAGAACTGATGCAACCAAAAAATTAGGAAACCCCTAATTTTTTGGAAGCAAAAACTTACTCTTCCTACGGAATAAAAATATACTCAAAAGTAAGACAAAATACGACATCTCAAACAAAATGCAACTTTTCTATTAATAGACCGACACTTACAACTTCTGACCTTTACAAACGACTCAAACAAAACACCTAAAGAATCTTGTATTTATTTAGAGAAGAAAGATACAGGTGGGGTGGACACTTGCGGGAAGAAGAAGGAGGTTAGAAGCCAAGACGAAGGTAGGAGAAGCTCGCAAGCATTCCCAAGAAGAAGGAGAAGGAGAATGGAACAAGCTCGCAAGCTTTTCCACGAATAAACCCGCAGGTTTTGACTTCCAAAAATCACATATTTTCACTACTTTTTATTACACAAAACATCTTAATATTTATAGGCAAGAGAGAGGAATCCAAACAGCCAAAGCACCTCCAAATAATCCAATAGTATTTAGGGAAATGAAAGGCCAAGGGACTCCAACAGCAGCCCCAACATTTGGTACAGGAAACCAAGGGACAACACCATAGGAAACAAGCAAAAGCCACGGAAAAACTCCCCCTAAGCAGCCACGGTAAAGCAGCCAGGCAGGACCCGAAGAGTCACACAGAAACTAGGGAAAAAGTGCTCGGGAAAACCAGCCAGATGAGGGACCCGAAGAGGCAACAAGGGGAAACCAGCCAGCATCTAACGGGAAGAGCAAAAAGCCACCAAAAATTGAGAGGGCAAGAGGAGAAACCGAGGAGGCAAGGAGAAAACCGAGAAGACACAAAGAGGAAGGGGAAGGAACCGAAAAGGCAAAGAGAGGAGGGGAAGAACTTGGACAATACCTTTTTGAGCTAAAAAAGTAGACAACTTAGTAGATATTAATGAGCTGGACAAGAAGAAATAATAAGCTGACAAGTAGAAAAAACCCAAAATGTTTTGACCCCCCCTTTGCATGCATCAAGAATCCAGTGACGAAGCGTCGATCAATGGAATCTGCTGCCCAGTCACAATCTACATAAGCAGAGAGCTGTAGAGCAGACGTATGGATGAATAAAACATGACTAATGGTACCTTGCAGGTATCGAAGAACCCTTTTTAGTAACTGAAAATGAGTGTTGGTTGGATGATGCATATGTTGGCATAAGTAATTTACAGCAAAGCAAATATCTGGCCGGGTAATGGTTAGATATTGAAGGGAACCCACAAGTTGGCGATAAAATTCTGGCTGGGAGAAGGGAATCTCTGTGGGCATCGGAGAGGGTAGTTTTGGAGGAAGTGGACTGAGCACCGGTTTGCAATGTTCCATGCCAGCTTTAAGAAGCAGATTTTTGATATAGTTAGACTGGTTGAGCTGCAGGCCTTGAGTGGTAGTGGTAATTTGAATGCCTAAGAACTGAGAGACTGGGCCCAAGTTCCGCATACGAAATTGGCTGTTTAAGGTTGCAAGCAGTTTGTCAATTTCGGTGCTGCTATTACCTGTAAGTAACACATCATCTACGTAGACAATTAGGTAGAGGGAGATGTCACCGTGGTGAAAAACCACATCATCTACGTAGACACTTAGGTAGAGGGAGATGTCACCGTGGTGAAAAACCATAAACGATGGATCAGATTTGCTTGCAGTGAACCCATATTGTAGAAGATGTGAAGAAAACGTGGTGAACCACTATCTAGGGGACTATTTGAGTCCATAGATGGACTTATGTAATTGGCAAACATATGATGGAACTTGGGAATCAATGAAGCTTGGGGCTGCTTCATATAAACCATATCATCCAATTTGCCATGCAAGAATGCATTTGAAACGTCTAGATGTAAAATAGGCCATTGATAGTGAGTGGCAATAATAAGAAGTCTGATTGTAGGAAACTTTGCTACAGGGCTAAAAGTATCTTTGTAATCAAGTCCATATGCCTGCTTGAATCCTTGGGCAACCAGTCGAGCTTTGTAACGAGCAATCGAGCCATTTGGATTAAGTTTGGTTTTGTATAGCCACTTACAACCTAGCAAATTTTGATCCGGTGTGGGTGGGACAAGAGACCATGTCCCTTGACTCTGCAGAGCCTGAAATTCGATGGACATAGCGGATCGCCAAACTGCGTGCTTGTTAGCTTCAGAAAATGAAGAGGGGGAAGATGGTATGACTTGATGATGAAGATTGAGAAGAACTTTGGGCTTTAGATGGCCGGTTTGTAGTCGAGTAAGCATGGGATGTCGTGGAGGTTGAGGTGGATGTGGGACGGAAGCTGGGACAACTGGAGAGGGTGAAGGGGTAGGAGGAATGGGAGAAGCTGCTGGGAGTAGGGGTGCAGGAGAGTGGATTGGTGGAGGCTCGGGAGAGCTATGAAGGTTAGGTGGTTATGTAGGGATAGGAGAATGAAGGATAGAAGAGTTGGATATGGATGCTGGAACGAGTGTTAGAGGGGAAAGAGTTGATGGTTCAGGAGGCGTGGAGGTGTTAGTGGGATGCTTAAATGGGAATGAGGATTCATAGAAAGTTACATGCCGGGAAATGCAAATTCGATTTGTGACAGGATCAAGGCAGTTGTATCCTTTGGAATTATGTGCATAACCGAGAAATACACACGGTAAGGAGCGAGGCTGAAGCTTGTGGCGGTGAACAGGAGGAATTTAAGGATAACATAAGCAACCAAAGTCTCGTAGAAACTCATAATTTGGTGGTTGGTTGTATAGGTGTTGGAAAGGAGATAGGTGGGGTGAGGCTTTAGATGGAAGCCGATTTATGAGATAAGCCGCCGTTAAGAGTGTATCTACCCAAAAATGTGGAGGCACATTTGCCTCAAACATGAGTGAGCGCATTGTTTCAAGGAGGTGACGGTGTTTTCTTTCGGCAATGCCGTTTTGTTGGGGTGTGTAAGGACAAGTGAGTCGGTGAGAGATACCACACTCAGTTAAGTATTGCTTGAAGTTATGGCTAGTGAATTCGCCACCACGATCGGTTTGAAGTTGTTTAATAGAGGTTTGAAATTGTTTTTCCGCCAATTGTTTGAAGCATTTAAATGTAACGAAAACATTAGATTTAAGTTTTAATGGAAACACCCAGCAAAAGCGAGTAAAGTCATCAACAACCAGAAGATAGTTTTTATAATATTGATTTGATAACACTGGGGAGGGTCCCCATACATCAGAATGTAAAAGTTCTAAACATTGGGTAGACTTTGAAGAAGATAGACTAAAAGAGAGACGACGACACTTAGCACGAATACACGAATCACATGATGACTTGTCATGTGCAGCAAAATTGAGAACAGTGGTGATGCCGGACTAAATGCCTAACATGGATGAAGTAAGAGTATTGCACGATTCTTTGATTAAAGCATTAAAGCACAATTACTAGCACATGAAACAATAAGATAAAACAAGAGAGGGTGCCGGCGTTTAGGCCAAATCACTAGCTAAGCATTTGAACCCACAAGATAAATTAGAAACTCAATAATAACATAAGGGTAGGAGTTCACTCAACATCCCTAATCTAACAATGAGATTAGCAAGCATAGAAAAGCAATAACTCAATTCCTACGTTTACTAAGCTTAAGCAAAATTAAGCGGAGCGATTCCTTGCGCTTATGTCACCACCTACAAGGTTATAAAACAAAGAGATAATTGAAAAGGGAAGAAACATCAACCCTTATGCGGAGGGAAGTTGTCGCTGAGAGAAACCCTTTGATTTGTCAAGGACGCCTTTGATGATTTGTAGGAGACGGTTGATGTAGCCTTGGAAGGGAAACAGTGAAATAGCCGGAAGGATGGCGGGTGCGAATCGGCCGACGATAGTCCACCGGCTTTTGACCCTTTGATCGTCGAGAGTATCAACCAACGTAATGTGGATCCTCTCCAAGTATTCCTCGACGGTAGTTTCGAAGCCGAATCCCACGTCGAAGAAGGGAGAACGTAGTACGTCGATATTGTCTTGATCGTCAAGCACTAAGCCCGAATCCCATGGACGAACTTCCATTCATGCCTCTTAAGAAGTAGAGGAGGTGACGTTGATGTAGCTTTGCTGTCCTTGAAGGTTCCTTCCAAAGGATGAGGGCTTTCCCTTTGGAAAATCAAGTAGAGAGGGTAAGAGAAGTGGGCGGCCAAGGTATGGTGAGGGAGGAAAGGTTGTTTGTGAAGTTAGGGTTAGGGTTAGGGTTAGAAGGGTTCAAATTCCTAAATTTGAAATTATTTCAGATTTTGAAATTTGGTGGGGATTGGAAAAGGAAAGATAAGGCATTAATTAGGGAGAGATTGGGGAGAGAGAAGGGGAGAAGAGGGGGCGGCATGAGCAAGGGGCCGGCGGCATTAAAGGGGAGGGGAGGGGTTTGGGGTGATTGATTGGAGTTTCTAAATTAGGATTTAAGGATTTGGAAAGATATAATTAGATTCCTTTCAATTAAAATTTAATTTGAATGAGATCTCAAATCTTTCCAAAAATAGATTTCATATATTAGGAAAGATTTTGAAATTTTGAATTCTTGAATTTGAATTCAAAATCTAATCCCAAATATGATTAATCTATATTAGGAAACAAGACAAGGGGAAGGGAGGGGTGGCAATGGGCGGCGGTTTGGGCGGACGGTGGAGGGAAACCGGCGGGTGGGAGATTGGTGGTGGGCCGTGGGGTGCAAGGGATGGTGGGGTTGTTTGAAGGGTGGGCCGGCGGTTTAGGGGGAAGGGAAAGGGGATGGGGTAAGGTGGTGGTGGCTAGGAAAGGAGGAAGAGCACAAAGAAATAGAACCACGAACCCGACACGTCTAGGTTGATGGGTGATGCATCCTTCTCCCTCTCCAAGGGAACCTTTCCACTAGCTCTCAACTCTTAATCTCAAGGCAAAAGTGCAGGAATTTTTTTTATTAATCATTCATTAAATTAAAACAATACAATAGGGGCTTATAAATAGCCTCAAACAAAAGGCAAAAACAAAAGACAAACATGCCCTCTTGGGCTTACAAGCAAACCACCCTAAAATAAGGGTACAACAGGAAACGAACTAAAGGAAAGCAATAACATAATAGAACTCAAAAATATAAAGACTCGATCGTGGCCGTAGATCGGCGACCACGTCTCCGGTAGACTTTCCATGTGGAGATGTCCTCATCAAGTGGAGAGTCTTTGTTGGATGGCAGGTGATGGGTGACCTAGACGGTTGTGCCAGATTGCAAAGCTTGACTGATGTGTAAGAAGAGCTGTAAGAGCTGGTATTGGTTGCGTGGAGTTGGATTCTGTTTGTAGCTTAATGGGGTGGAGACCATGATGATGGGGTCCTTGAAGCAGTATCTGGTGCGTCTTGGAATCCTTGATGGTAAAGCCGGAATGATCAAAAATGATATAGCAGGCATTGTCATTAAGAAGGCGAGAAACAGATAAGAGGTTATGAGTCAAATGTGGAACATGAAATATGAGAGGTAAGTTTAGCTTACGAAGAGGTGTGGGAAGAATGCCTTTACCGGAGTTGGCAATGGGAAGTTGATTACCATCTCCGATTTGAACCTGAGATGTGCCAGAGTATGGTTGAATGGTCTGAAGCTGTAAGGCATCCGCAGTTAGATGAGACGAGGCGCCTGAGTCCAAAAACCAATATGTAGAGGAGGTTTTGTCTTCTTGAGCTATGAAAGCTTGTTGTGGTGGTTGATAATCTAAGTTCGCCCGATGCTAGCAAGCAAATGCTGAATTTCCTTGCTTGCCACAAATCTGGCAAGTGAGCAGTGGGATGTTACGTCGACCACCGCCGCGGAATGGACTCCGACCACCACGAGAACGGCCACGGAATGAGGCACGAGCACGACCACAAAAGGCTGCAAGTGCAAATGACGAATCTGCAGGTTGTTGAGTGGATTGCTCTGTAGAAATATTTACTTCTTCACTGCATAATAGGGCGTATAGATCGTCTAGACTAACGAGGTGAAGTTTAGTCTTGATGGCTGTTTTAAAGGCATTATACGCTGGGGGCAATCCATTAAGGGTATAGAGGATAACATCCTCTGGGTCAATGTGCGAGCCTGCCGCTGTGATAGCATCAACGCGCTGCTTGATGCCCGATAGATACTGAAACATTGATTTGTCCTGCATCTTGAGTTGTTGAAGCTCGGTTTTAAGCTGGAGTATGCGCGACCAGTTTGTAGCCTGAAGCCGTCATTCCAGCGTAGACCAAATCTCGGAGCAGGTGTGAAGATTCAGGACGTAAGGTAGCAGTGATTGTGAAATAGAGGAGAAGAGAGCAGCAGCCAAATTTTGGTCGATTAGATGCCAGGAAAGGTAAGCAGGATTGACCGTGAAGGAATCCGCAGGTAGATGTTTGGGGGGTTGGCTGACGGAACCGTCAAGGTATCCGGTGAAGCCGTTGGCACCGAAGAGTTTGACTACCTGAGACCGCCAAATGGGGTAGTTGGTGGCGATAAGTTGTACATTGAGCACAGACTTGACGTTAGCCATCAGAAATTTTAGCTGGGGGGAATAGAGAGAGCGGTGGTGGGGGAAGAGTCTGGTAGTGTAGCAGAAGAAGCTTCGGTGCTTGCCATTTGGGCTTGGGAAAGGTTGAATAATGCCAGGAGGAATTAGAAGCTGCCCTTCTCTGATACCATGAAAGAGCTGAGAAGCAGGTCTCCTCCTGCGTATTTACTATTCATCCATGTATCTTTAATACAGTGGTATCTCTATATATAGAGTGTATGATGTATGAATACAACTATGTAATATGGAGCACATGGCAGACAGCTGTAATGATGACAGAATAGTTTGTTATATGGCAGGTGTGGTGGAGCAAACTAGCAAGTGTGGATGAGCTGCATTAGTTGGCTTGACACTATACTCATATACAATCACATATAAGATGCTCATTTTTCATTAGCTGTTGGATTATTTCTATTGATGGCGCTATTGAATTAAGGGTGTGCAGATTAAAAAGTTAAATTATTTTACATTAACTAAACAAAATAAATTATTTTCCTTTATTAATTATATAAAATTTACTTTTATGTCTCTAGGATATTCTCTTATTGCAGAATACGCTATAGGCACTTACCATTTTAACTTACAAACTTGAACTCTAAATGTTACATCTTTATCTATATTTTCATTCTAATATATAATGAATCCAGGATACTTAAATCTATCAAATCTAATGATGCAAGATGAGTCAGGATTATGATTTCTTAATGCAATTAATATGATAAGCATTATGATTTCATGCCAAGGAATTGAAGTTTTCACTTATCATAAATCATTAATTAATTTAATAATTTACTTTCTTTAAATGTAAACATGCAATACTTAACATAAAACTCAAATGGTAATGAAATAATTAAAAAATACTTCATAATATTTATTTATAGAGCCATCATCTCTTATCTTAATAGATATGCCTGGCATAGGATTGGCTTAATCTAAATTTAAATTAAAATCCTCTAGGATGGAACATCATTTTTTAAATTAAAACTCGCATTCCTCATGTCAGTAAGCTACTCTACACTCCACACCAAACCTGTATGAAACATCCCAGAGCCGCTGCATATGCACAAGTCATTGGAACCAAGATTTTAGTAACACCTCGTAGAAGTTACGCCAACTAATAGGGAGAAAAACCATTCCCATTCAGATCAACAAAATTCATAAAAAGATAAATCCAACTTCCATTGCCTAAGGACCACCTAATGAAACAATTCGCACATCACCCAGACAACACATTTTAATGATATTGATTGATAATTGCATATCATATATTATAATTTTATTATTTTTTAGAAAATTTAAAAGACTTTTAACGTAATTAAATAGGTACATTTAAAATTTAGGGCTATTAAAATACGTATGATGTAATATTTAAAAGATTTAATCACTTTGATAATTAATTCCTTACTCTTTGAATACATCAGTATAAAAGCATTATTCTATTGTCTATATTAATTTCCAACATTCCTGTCAATATGATTGCTTTGGAATCATCCGATTTCTTATTCGCTAAAGGTTCGTATATGTTTTTTTTTATCACATGCATATAAGAAGCTCATAAGAATTTCAAGTAAAAAAAAGAATTTCAAGCATATAAGAAGCTCATCGATAGCTCAATGGTTTGGGTGTGTTTTTGGGCTTTTCAAATAAGAGGTTTGATTCACACTTTTGTTAGATCTTGTGTTAAATTTTTCCATGCAATTGTTAAATTAGAAATGTTTTGGAGTTGTATTACATTTTGAGGAACTGTGTTCAGTCTATTATAAGATAAAATTTTGGTCAAAAAATAATAGATAGAATCTATAAGTGGGTTGTAATATGAAATTATGAAGCCTCTTAATAAGCTTATCAAGGAGTGCGCCCATAATCAGAAATGGTGCATTTTATTTCTTAAGAAGCATGAGTCATCCGCCTCGATATACATCCAAGGCTACTCTTACTTCCCTTTGTATTACAAGTCATTGGAAGCTGAAGCAAACACCCAAAGTATGATATTTAAGTCAAGCATGTGCTTAATACAATGCATATAATTCATCATGCAATTTGCTTTTCATAGGTGAATAGTTAATATATTCCTAGAGTTTAAATGTGCTCTTTCAAGTTTGCCAAAGTTTATAAAAATTAGAAAATAATTAATTAGCATGCATGTCATTAATCACATAATATTGTTGCCGATTGATCATAATTAATCCATTCTGAGGTAAAACCTCAGATGGAATTCAAATTAAAGTAACCAAATTGAGGAATAGAATCAATTATATTAATAAGCAACGCACACCTAATTTTACATTGTTAGAACCTAATTAACTAATAAGAAAAGAGTCAAATGATTAGATTAGTGTAAGTGTCTAGTATTTGTTTCTGAATGGAAGAAACTAATAAGGGGATGACAACTCTTCACTTCCCTGTCATGTTGTCTCCAGAATCAAAATCAGCGAAGATATGCTTTGCATCACTAAGATAATTTCCACAGTTTTTTTTGTCTGTTAACATTCATTCTTTTGTATTAGCAGCTCAGGTTCTGACTATCTGGTTGAGCCCATTGCAGCTGTGGAACTAAATGATGAATTACAGCAAGCACGAGCTCTAGCGGCAAAAGTTGAAGAAGATGTGCTGTCGCAGTTAACTGATAAGGTTTCATATTTTTGTGGTTCTTGAGTGTTGATTTTGTTACAATTACTTTGTTATCTGGTTTCTTTTCATTGTAACAGATGCTGGCAGAGCTTGGTAGCATACAAAATTTATTGGACACGATGATACAACTAGATGCCGTGGGTAGCCCTAAATATCTCCAATAAAATTAGATTGATTAATGTGCATGTATATATGTATGTATGTATATATATGTATCTATACATACATCTATATATTACATATATACATACATATACATACATATATATACATGCATATATATATAAACAAACACACACAAAATGATCACTTGACTCTTTATGAAAGATCAAAATGATCCCCAATTATATTAAATAATTATTTTGATTCCGCAGATCTTTAAAGAGGAACAAAAATAATCCCATGGTGGGACTATTTTGGTTCCTCTTTAAGGACTTGAGGGACCAAGAAGACCCTTTAATACAGTTGGAGATCGTTTTGGTCATTTATGAGGTTAAGGGACCATTTTGATCCTTATATATATATATAAGGCTAGGCCCATAAAAGCTCATTGCTTTGTATATTGGATCATTCACCAATGTGGGGCTTTGCTAGTTTCATTTTATCTCTTCTAACTTTTTTATTTGCTCATAGTATTACGAGCAACGTATATGATACTCAATATAACCTTTGGGCACTTATGTTGTAGTTGTTTTATTTATTTATTTATTTTATTATTTTTTAATTTGAGTGGATGCAATCATGGTCATCAAGTTGTTTGGAAATTCTGTATAAAGATCTTTAAAATATTTGTAAATGGCCCTTTAAAAAAAATTAACCCCTTTGTTTAATCCATATTAATAGTGGAATAACATGCTGCAATGTAGCGACAACTTATTAGATTATACAAATTACATTTCCCATAGGTCAAAGTCTGCAGAGTCGAACCAAGTAACAAAAGAGTTGAATAAAATCAATTTAAGTCTTTTTTGCTTATTATTATTTTTTGTTGACTTTTCATTTAATTTATTTTTAAAATTTAAAATTTTAATATAATTGTCACACCTGGGTTTGGAAGGTGGTGCACCCTAGCTAAATGGGACATGATGAGGGGATTGAACTCAACTATTGAAATAAGTTTCAAGAGCTAAGATTGAAAAAAGCATATTTTGTACTCACAATAAAAATTTCATATACAAGTAATCGGAAATAGTAAGAGAAAGCAAAGTAACTAAAAATTTTATTTTATTCACAAACTTTAGAACATTAGCACAACAATGAAGTAGAAACAACAACTAATGGAAAAGAAACGAGAAGAAACAACTGCAAAACCTAAGCTACATAAAATGCACATAGGCATGTAGTTCTATGTATTTCATAAGTAAGTTTTTAACAAGTATTATATATTTAATATGACAATTACTATTTTATAATAAAATATGATTTTTAGGAATAAAATTTATTGCATTCAATATAGTAACATGCAAGAAAAATAGGTTTTTCTATTATATGAGTAAATTCAACATACATGAATTTATGCATCAATAAATTAAGGCAAAAATACCATTGCAACTTAATTTTTTATCATAAACATGGAAAGAGAAATATGGGTATGTGTATAACAAACAAATATTAAAGACATGATTGACAACTTATAAATATCTAGCAATCTAATACAAATAATAAGGATATCAACCTAATAAAGAAGGGTATATTTATCACTTAATAGATATTAATTATTTACTTGAATTGTAAAGCTTATATAATGCTACTTCAGAATCACATCATAATAGCACCAGAGGATACTAAGAAAAATTAAAATATAAGCTTTCATATAAAACATAAAAACATATATTCATCTCATTAAGGGCTCCCGAGAAGTGCGTGAGTGTCACGACCCGGCCCGGTAAGCTCGCATAGGCGAGGCGGGAACAAACGGTCGGACGGTAGATTAAACTTTCACTTCATCTAAAACTATCTCAATAAATAAACTTTGAAAGAGCCACTAAAACTTCAATTAAGAAAATAAATGAATACAAAACATTCAAATACCTTTCTTCCGGTGGGCCACGTCTATGGTATACATTTTCATCTCTCCTATTCACTTTTGATTCTATTAAGTCACATCTGTAAAAAATGTTAAAGCAACTAAAGTAAGCCAAAGCTTAGCGAGTAACATATGTTTCTAAACTACAGTAATTCAAGACAGGAGGAGTAATATGCTAGATGTCACTTTTCATTTAAACATTTCTCATAAAGCTTATTCCTTATAAACATAATATTAAGCGTACACATAAACCATAAATCCATAACTTTACATAATCAGTTTACATTCATCATATCAGCATTTGTAACTTCATATCACTTTTCATTTATTCATATCATTTGTTTCATCGAAACATTAAACGTATAGCGTTATGCATAAAACATAAATACATATCATATCATAATCAGTTTACTTTCGTCATAACTGTATTCATATCTTTCTCATTTCATATATAATACATCCGTCACAGGAGCCACCATCTAAATTTGGTACCAATGAAGGTACCCCTTTACCATTTGGCTCAAAAGAGCCCCTTTTTCCATTGGCTCAAAGAGCCCCTTTACCATTTCCTTTATCATTAACGTGCACGAGTACGGCGTCCCCAGCTAGCACCGTAAGGGGGTGAGCTCCATCTATTCAACATGCACATACAAATATTCAATAACAATTATATCATAATCATAACACTTCATGTCATCTTATTTCTATAACATAAGAACTTTATCATATAATGCCATAAATATAACATGTAATTTGCATGATCAACCATTTGGCAAGAGTAACAAAATCATGTGCTAAATTAATCATAAGGATTTCATAAACATGCTTGAACTTTCAAAATATATAACTGGATAGAAACAAAGGTCATTATTGTAAATAAAGAATCATGTATACTTACAAGCATACTATATCATATCATCTCATTTTTTGTAACATATAAACTTTATATGATAATGCCATGGAATGTAACATATAACTTTATCGCATGATCAACCATTGGACCAGAGTATGGATAAGAGTAACATAATCATGATTTAATTTAACCATAAAGATTTCATAAGCATGATTGAACTTTTAAAACATATAACTGAAGATAAACCAAAATTAACACTGTAATGAAGAATCATGAGCACTCACCTTGAAGTTAAAAGTCTGAATTTTGCCGCTTCTCCCTCTTCCATGCATTTCCTCTCACTTCAAAATCCTAAGAAAATAATGTAATTATAATTGTTAAATATTTACTCTAAGTCTTGCTCCAATCCTCACTAATCTAATCCTCATTGCCATCATCCTCCATAACATTAGACATTAAACCTCCTTAACATTAGGATTCTTTTCATTAATTATCATGCATATTACCTTGTCCTAAATCCTAACTTTTCTATTTTAATATTATCTTTCTTCCTATAAAATAAATTCTTTTTCTTTTCTTTTATTTTCGGATTTACCTAAAAGCACTAATTTTTTGGAAATCAAATCTTCACTAATCTCTTTATTTTAACATGCCAAATCTTCCATATCATTTACATAAATAATTAGGACTTTCTAATTTTCGGATTTAATTAAATTAAAAATCATAAAAATTTGTATATTGTGTGGAAATCCTAATTTTTGCCTCTAACAACCCTCCTAAACCCATATGAAATCATAAGGCTCAAAAATTCCATGTTTAGGGAAAAACCCTAATTTTAAAACCTAAAAATTTTTCTTCACAAACATGCATTATTTTTCTATTAGAGGCTTTCTAATGCCATTAGAAATCATTCATATAAAAACATTTTGAAAGAAAACAAAAGATGAAAGAAACCCTAATTTTCAAAATCCAAAATTTTTATGGAATCATCTCATTTTTGGGTTTAGAAACATCCCTTAAATCTTCCCTTATCTTATCTTAAAGAAAACTTAAATTTTCTCAAAACCCTAGTTTTCTTTCCTTAAGAAAACTTAATGGGTAGAGAAGAAAACTCTTGCAAAGAACTTACCTTAGCCTTCTCTTAGTCTTCCCTACAATCCTTCTCACAAAACCGCCGGAAAGCACCCCTAGGGCCGCCGTTCGCCCCTTGCCCGCGCGCCTAGGCCGCCCGCTCTCCCTCCTCTCTCGTTCGGTCGCAAGAAACAAATGGGGAACGAAATATTTCGGTCCCCTATTTAGCTCATTTCAATAACCCAAAGTCCATTTTCCCCTCACTTAAGTTATTTCTACTTAAATGACCTCAAGGGCAAAGTCGTCATATTGAGTTTTCCAGAAATTTTAACTCTCAAAATACTTAAAATCCGATATGGGTTCTATACATCATTTTGTTCAGAACTTTGCGCTCTATTTTATAAAATTATTTGCGTCGAATTCCGACGATTTTAAAATTTTCACTTAAAGTTCGTCGCGACGTATCGAAAAGCTTGCGAAGCCTAAAATGGCATTTTGCGGGTTTTACAGTGAGTGCATTCGTTTTGATCGAGCGTTTCATGCATCTCTCACTATACTATACATCTTGTAGGTTGGCATCCCTACGTATTCTTTTATCCTCGAGGCGCAATTTGTGATAGCGCCTTTTGTTGAGGAGAGATGAGGAGTAAACACCACAATGACGAAACAAGCAAGATAGTAAAAGCAACGGAAAAATAAATGACACCAGGATTTAACGTGGAAAAACCCAAAATAAGGAAAAAATCACGAAGCCACACACACTAAGAAATCTACTATAAAAATTGAGAGATATAAATACAGATCTCTCTTCTTTCTCACTCTCTCTTTGCTTGTCTTCTCACATGCACCGTTTTCAATGTCTACACACTCAAAATATAAGAGAAAGCCAAGTAAAATAACCCCAATGGATGCAACCCTTCAGAAAAACAAGAAAGAAAACATTCCAATCCGTCTTGCAGCGCTGTGGAGCCAGCTTGGGGCGCTCCGGTGCTCAAGCCTCTAACTTGCACTGCTGCAGCGCTATATCTATACCGCTGCGGCGCTCTGCTCTTTGTCGTTCAGTGCTGGGGCGCTCGGGAACACAAAGCTGGTGAGCTCGGGTACCCGAACCCAAGCAGGGGGTAAACCCCCTGCACCCCTAGTATACACGATAAGCTTTGAGGTCTGAGACAACAGAATAAACAGATTGATCAATACAATCAGATTCCACACATAAAACCTTTGGATCTGGCTTAATTCATTGTGGTTGCTCGCCTTGGGGTTTGTTTTTGGGTATGTAGGTTGTCTTTGACTCGCTCTCAGTTTCTCTTGTTCTTAGGGCGGCCTGCAATGTGCCATCCTCTTCTATTTTCTCGTTGGTGGTGGACTTTTGCTCTTTTTCTTGGGCTCAGTCTCATCCGTTGGTCATTGATAGCCACTTCTCTCCCTGATGGCTCTTGACTCTTTTGAGGCTTCTCTTGTATCATCCTCGATAGCTTCTCTTGTATCATTCCCCCCAATTGATGGTCGTAGTTCAAATATTGCAAGCACTCACCATTCTCCATCCAACAACCTTTCACTTTTATTTCAAAAGAGTTCAATAACGCTACAACATAAACATCCTTTTTCCTTTCAAGGCAAGTCCGCTCTCCTCTTTTCCGATTAGGAGATTTCTGTGCTTGTTAGCCTCTTGCCCTCTCATTTATTGGCTAATGCTTGGTGGGTCCTCCAAACATTGAGGTACTTTACAAATTCTTGCTTGACTTATATTTAAAGGTTGACGACTCTGTTGGGCATAGTGACCCTTGGCACATCATCATAAGACTTTCTTTAGAAGTAATTATATTCGACTCTTCTCACGACGTTCATACTATATCAAGCGGTCTTTTGATGCGTGCTTGGATGGTCTCCTCTTTCACCCCTAGTTTCATTTTTCAGATATTGATAGAAGGTGAAATTTGAAAACATCCCACATTAGTGCTGTTGACCTCTTTAATGGAACAAACAAACAAAAAAAAATATAAAAAAGAGAGAGTTGAATCAATACCTGTGAAGCCGGCTACCCATCCCGCAAATCTTGCTCAAATCCGCTTTCTGCTATAGTGTCGTGTCCGTAGCTGTAAGCGGCGCCGTTTCAGAGCAGAATGTGCAGACTCCCGCTCTCATTTGCGTCAATAAAATGAGGAGGAAGTGAAGCTTTTCGCACTCTGCTCCTCCCACGCGATCCAAGCCCTCCTCTTCGCATCCTTCTTCACTCTTCTCCACACAGCCTGCCAAAACTCTTTCCCACACCTCTTCCACCCGCAAGAGCTCTGACCTTCACTCCTCCTACAAAGGTTGGCCCTCACACGAACAACCCGAAGCTATCAGATCTCCCTCTGCCGAGATCCACAAAGCTGCATCGACCTTCTCTTCCTCCCATAGTCGCAATCTCTATCCTGTAACCCCCTATCCCGTCGACCTCTATCATTCCCTCTTCCATACCCATCGCAAGCCACGGTCGACCCATACCTGACCGAACTCCAAATTCCCTTTCCCATTCGTAGCCGGCCTCTTCCTCCCTATTTACTTAGTCGCAACCAGAGAGAGAGAGAGAGAGAGAGAGAGAGAGAGAGAGAGAGAGCTTTCACTCTTACCTGACCCAGACCAAAGCCGCCATCTCCACTCTACCTATTGCCTCTAACCCGACATCCCTTCCTGTTGAGGCGGAAGCTACGACATTTTAATTGGAAGAAACGACGGGAACTCGCTATTGTAAAGGTAATTTCCTACCTTTCGCGTACTCGTTCGGCCAAGTCCCGTAGAACCGCTGGACCAAAGAGAGGAAACAGAGGATTAGTCCCTAAATCCTGCTTAAGTATTGTATAATTCGATACAAATCCTATATAATTCTTGTATCTCGATGGGGTTTGCACAAATCCGGCTCATATATTCTAATTATAATTAATTATAAATTAGATATAATTATTCTATAATTAATTTTAAATTAAGTATAATTAATTAGAAATAATTAATTATAATTAGTTTATTATTACTTATAAATTAAAATAACCAATTTATAATTAATTTAAATTAAATGTAATTAATAATAGTTAATTACAATTAGTTTACTATTAATTATAAATTAAAAAATAATAATAACTAATCTATAATTAATCCTAAATTAAATATAATTATTTAGAGATAATTAATTATAATTAGTTTATTATTAATTATAAATTAAATCAGCTTATAGTTAATCTTAAATTAAATATAATTGATTATAAATTAAGTATGATTAATAATGATTAGTTTGAAATTAGTTATAAATTAAATTAATTTATAATTAATTTTAAACTGATATAATTAATCATTAATTAAATTATAATTAATTATAATTAAATTTTAATTAATTATAAATCCAATTAATTTATAATTAATTTTAAATTAAATATAATTAATTATATCCTAATATAATTAATTATAGTTAATTTATTATTAATTATAAAGTAAATTCAATTAATTTATAATTAGTTATGAATTAAATATAAGTTAATTATATGTTAAATATAATTAATTATAAATTAAGCATGCTTCTCCTGCCTCGATGTTCGTGTTAAGCCGGCAAACTGCTCATACAAGCTTTCCTAAGCGTGGTGGGAAGGGAACCCGGTGCGATATCTACGACGAGGCAAGCAAGCAACCCTCGAACCCAAAATCCCGTTCTCGACGTTCGTGTTCAGCCGGTAAACCGCCTATACACGCTTTCTTAAGTGTGGTGGGATGGGAACCCGGTGCGACACCTATGACGAGGTGGGTAAGCCCTATACGCGCTTTTCTTAGTGTGGTAGGGGCAATCTTAAGTACCCGTACGTGGCTCTGTACATGCGGGGAAACAACTGCTCTTCTTTTTCAGGTACATTTGAAGACCCATACACGCTTTCTTAAGCGTGTTGGGGGGGTTGAAGACTTTACGGCCACGGTGTCTTAGGACACCTACCATACACGTTTTCTTAAGCGTGGTGGGAAGGCCCAGTTTCTTGTAGTTTCCCCTAAACGGGGGAGACGCCGGGATGTTGTCGAAGTTTCGGGTGAACTTGAGACTGTACTTGGACTTGATTAAACTCAAAAGAAGAGGGCCTGGACTTGAACTCGAACTTAAATGAACTTTAATATAACTTGAGAAAAAATTAAATTTAAATCAAACTCAAAATCAGATGATGTTGGATAGCGAGAGACTCAAATTTGGACTTTAACTTGAACCAAATAATAAGGATTTGAACTCAAGTCAACAAGCAAACAGGGGACTCAAACTAGAATGGGACTTTGATTTGAACTCAATTTGAACTCAGATGAACGGATACGAGGGAGTTGAATGAACCATGTGGAACTGAACTTGCACTATCAGGAACTGAATTTTAGAATTGACAAATATGAGATCAAAACAAAAGTATTGAAATCAAGAGATAATTTTTAGCAAACAAATATAGAACTCATGCTGAGTAAGTTTTTGCATAAAATCCTCAATGAACATTACAAGTCATCCATTGATGATGTGACTAGTAAACAACGCTCATACTCATGCAACAAATATTGGGACATCCCTACAATCTACTAGAGGTCAGGATACTTCTACAACTAACAAATCAAACTGCTAGCAAATATCTCAGTCTCCTACAAGCATTGAAGACTGATGCACAATGGACGTACTAGTTCATCAACCAATGTGTACAATGAAGCCAGGGACCCATCACAGATACTAACATATTTGCAAGTGAGGACCACCAATAGATGATGAGTATTGCAGTGTCTAGAAATCGACATTGGTCTATATATGAGCATCTGCAGCTGTCCCTACGAGCACTGGAACATGTACAAGCGGTGTAGAAAGTCACCAATTGATACATACGAAAAAGCTATCGACGAAGGTAGGAGTTCGCCAATAAACAATGGAATGATATGCAATAGATATAAGCACCTGCAATCTCTCGTAGCAAGAGTATTCTAGCATTCTCGTAGTCAACATCAAGATACAAACAAACATACTATTTATAAGAAGAGATGGCATAATGCACATTACCTACGAGCTGTTGTAGTAAGGATATCGTAGCATCTCTACAGCCGACAATCATCTAATAGAAGACAAACACACTCAAGTGGTATGCAGCTAAGGTTATGATATCTATATGGCTGAGGTTAGTTCACTTGTAGACGAATACAACCATTCCCCTGTGAGCTACGACGATCAATGAAATTACTTGTGGATAACAACAGTGGATATGAAGTAAGTACAATAAATCTTCTGTGGGCACAAGTACATATGTTCTTCGCAATCAAAGATATAAGGCTGCAGCACATTCAAATACCTACAAGCCATCCTAAGAAGTCTCTCACTTATGCAAAGTGCTATCTACAGGAAAATACAGAAACTCCACAACAAATCTAAGCTCTTGCGAAAGAAAGCAGGAGATTTGTTAATGCACTACAACCCACCTGCAGAAAGCAACCAACAGTGCACGACAGTCTACCTGTGCAAAGCAGCGAACAACTCAATCCCCAAGCTGCTACAATACGCCACCGGATCTGTAACATCCGTGCAAGCAGACAGAAGGCGTTTACAAATATTCTAAAATGTCCCCCGCACATGCACTATAATATGTACATATATAGGTATACATAAAGGAGGTGTATAATAAACACCCGCATGGGCCCCGGCGAGCGTGTTATTGGTACATACGTGAAGTCTAGGGATGCTGTGCGGGTCAATAAATTTAAGCCCGATCCTCCTAAGCAGGTAAATAGGAGTCGACAAGGTTTAGTAAATAATTATAAAAATGCCCCCAAACACCCACATGGGCCCCAACGAGCATGTTATGGGTACACACGTGACGTCTAGAGATGTTGTGCGGGTCAATAAATAAACCCAAGTTCGAGTTCGATCCTTCTATGCGAGTAGATAGGAGTCGACACGGCTCGAACCATAAAACAAATATACGGTTGTGAGATCGACCAAAATATTTGTTTTATAGTTCATATTAGGCCTTCAAGGCCTTCAACAAGGAAAGTTCATCAATAAAGGTCTGAAGCCTGCGAAACCCGATCCTCTGTCGACAGCCCGATAGAGTCGACAAGGTTCAACCCATAATACAAGTAACCCCTTTCTACCCCGATGATGGCCGTGTTGAACATTAATCTCAACCGGAGGGGTTTACAAACACTTTCAAATACCTTCTAAACTCCCACAAAATCCAAAACTCCAAACTCCAGATAATCCCAAAATTCCAAAATATTTAAAACTGAAATCCAACCATCAACCACTTAAAGTATAAAATCCATCCACCCTCTGCAACGGTTTGCCAGAGTGGATAAATTGAAATTCACTTCAGCTCACATAGAGCTAATGCCTAGTCGAAAATATCACTAGGATCCATTTTAAAACAATCTCCTACTATTAAGGACGTGGTACGAGTCCTCTAACCAGCAGTTTCGCCCCCAAATGGCACTGCAGGATAAACGGTTATGACTCGGGGCCCTCTAAACCGAGTGGTTTTGCCGCCAAATGGCACCACAAGATAGTGGTTATGGCCAGAGTCAATACGTTCCTTATTGACATCAAATCCTTGAGATATGAATCAATAGGATATGATCGATAGGGCACAAAACCCTCTGTTAGCTAAGGTGGATTCAAATTTGTCCCCTTAGGCAAATGCTCACCCAAAGTCTACAAGGTCCCCTTGGACGAAGCAACCCATGGCTGCTGACAAGGATCCTTCTGTCAGGTTGGGTCGACTACCTCCTCTAACTAAGTAGACCAGGGACCACGATGGCCCGGGACGACGGAATCATGGGATCTTGATTGGGTTTATCATCCATTCCCCCATCATCCGCTCTAACTGCAAGATGGTGTAATTTCCAATTTTAAATATTAAATCTCTAAATCTTCCAATCTTTCAAATTTTCAAATTTTCAAACTTCAAACTCATGCTGCTACTATATACCAGATAACACGTGTCTCTATGTGTCTGATTGACGACTAGCCTTAATCGAAAGTTTTCTCCCGTGATCGGGAGGGGTAATTAACTATAGGGGCTTGCGCCTATAGGAAACCAGAACTTAGATTATAAAGTCCTCACAAAATGAGGGCGAAATCTCTGGGTAGTATCTTATCTACAAACTCATCTGCCTTCTAAAATTTACCTCGAAACTTAATTCCGTTAAAACTCCCCCCGAAGAAAGACAAGCGGGTGGAGGCCGGGGCCGAATTTTCGGAGCCCACAAGTACTTCTGTTATATGTTTTGGCATAGATTCTTTGAATGTTTCAAGGCTTATCCCGAGCCGTTGAATCCTAAATTTTAATCATGGGACCTTCCACCTGATAGTCATTATGATACGTCTATCCCTTTGGTAAAAGATTGCTTGTCATTAGTTCAGGTCTGCTCCCAAAATTTGAAGCCAAACTTAGAATATATTCTAAAGATGGTTGATGTTTCTACCTCTTCTAACATTTTGGTGTTGATCACCACTTCATTTGTTATTATCATCATCGAGAATATTCCTAAGTTCTTGAAACACCTCCACTTGATCCTACCCATGATCATAACAATTACTATTGATCTTTGCAACATTCTATTTGATGGTAGCTTTCAGAGTGTTAACTCTCTCATGGATAAAGAGATTTCATATTTTTATGTCATAAGAGGTAGAGATTAGAAGAAAATCTATCAGCACTTACCCTTTATTCACTGATAATCAAAATAAATACTTTGTATATTTTTTATGTTGTATTTTTTTCTTTTTTTTTTCTTGGCAATTCTTTGTAATTGCCCTTGTTGTACTATTATCAATATATAATTAATACATTTGCTTTAAATAAGGCATACATGCTTAATTATATGCATTAAAAGATAATAATAAATACTAATTAACATAGAAGCAACTTACCCCGCATAGGTTCCTACTGATGATCTTGATTAGTAGGGGGGGTGTCAATAAATAACTAAACCAACCCAACCCATACTCGCCTCAACAAATCTGGGTTCAAGTTGGCCTGTTTAAAAAATAGGTCGGATCTAGATTGTGCATTCCGACCCGTTTATTGAACGAGTCGGGTTCGGATTGACCCACCAACTCGATTTTGACCCAAAAGACCTGTTTAATACTTTTTCCTTAAATTCTTTTATTTGCTAGTATAATTTATCATTTTTTATCAATTAATTTAAAATGTATGCTTAAAAAGTTAATAAAAATATATATTTTAATTAAAATGGGTTATCAGGTTGGGTTTGTGTTGCTAGCGGGTCTGGGTCGGGTTGTCCGGATTCATGTCGCGTCAATTTTTGGGTCGGATCCGAACCTGACCCATTTATCCGTTTTGACACCTCTATTGGTTAGTACTATCATTCCAGAAAAATCAAGCCTACCATTAGAATCCTCAAACTAAAATTTTTCCAACATGATCAAAACAACAGTATAATATTCATAAATTAATAACTATTAATCCTAAACTTATCTAATATAAACAGTAGTTAATCAAAGAAATTCGATGATCACCTTCTCATATGACTTGGATTGGATGGAAAATTTTCATACATGCATTTTGTGGGTATTGGAGGACAAGAAGGGAGAATAAGAAGGGAAGGAGGGGTGAAGTGGGCTTATCTTTTTTTCTTTGTGTGTGTGATGACAAAGGAAGACACAAGAGGGAGAGAGTAATAGAGAGGTTTGGCAGCTCAGTTCTCTGTCAAAGAGGTTTGCTAGTGGTGGCTCGGGTGGAAGAAATAAGACGAGTGCAATGCCCTAGCACTTCCTTCCTTTATAGCATAAAAGATGTGGCAAGGGATGCTAGGGCTTGAGTAAAGATTACAAGAGAAGACAGCATTGTGCAAACTAGATTGTGTGAGGAGGGCGAAGGCCGACGGGTTTGACTCGCGTAAGGGGACGCAGAATTGAGCTGGGAGAATTCACTTGTTGAGGTTTTCAGGATCGCTTGCAGAAATGCTTAGCTGGTCTGGTTTAGTTATACAAGGGTTCAGTTGTTACAGTATTAAGGATAAGAAATGCTTATCCTCAAACAAGCTTTAGTTTTTCTATGAATAGGCTCTAATGTATGGTCTTTTGAATAGTCTTGGATTGTTAAAATTATGAAAAAGATTATCCAATTTTACTTTGTTTTTTAATTTTATTGCCTTAAGGACTCACAACCTACTATTGATGTCTTGAGAATTCAATATCAACAGCTTAACGAGTTGCTCTTTGATATTGTGTGTTTTCTTCCTATCTTCTATTATTTTCACAATTTCCTTGTATATCTTGCATCATTTTGATGTTAGAGAGCATTTTTTTTGGTTAATTTTGCAGTTGATTTCATAAATTTTTGAGTTTTTCTTCTTTTACTATTTCCTTTCATCATATGCTCTCTAACTACTTATGCTTGACTCTCATCTCGCATGTCAGTCATTCTTAATTTTCTCCCTAACTTGTAAACCTGAATCCCATAAGCTAAAAATCAATATTTGATACTCAAATCAATTTCCAAATCTTACAACTCCCCATTGCTATGCTGCCAACCAACTCTTGTATCTTGCTTCTCATGCTTGTTATCCCCTGCCAACACTTATGTAAATGCATGCTACATTTTTCACTTCTACATGCGCGTATCACCCGCTACAAATCTCGCCTACAATCTTCTTGCCTTATGCCAATCCTACATATATATGCTACTTTTGGAAGTCCTATTCTATCACTTTAGTTTCCTATACTCAAATTCCATGGTCACAGGTCCAGACTCCTGCACAAAATCATGAATCATGACTTATATGCGGTTGACCTTGCTTCTACATCATACTCATGGTCCCTTTGTGCCCCAAACCATTAACCACTCTTAGGATTTCTCTATGCTTGCCAATTCATCCTCAAGCCAATGAAATACTTAAACTATGCATCTCATATCCTGTATTTTCTTCACTTTCGATGTAAAGAAGATGCTTGTATGTGCTATCAGATCTAAAATCATGAGTTTGGATGATCCTCTCATGACTCTTTTAAAGTTCAAAGATGAATGCAAAACAACATTGGGTTTTCAATGATAAACTATTTGATTTTCTCAGAGATTGTAAGTGAACTATTTAAGATTTATTTTTTATCATTGTTGGTTATTTTAGCGATGTATGGTAGGTACAGGTGTTGAACAAATAGTATACCATAAGTAGAGTATCATTTCTGTCACGTCCCGGCCCGGAGACTTGAATTAACGAGGCCGGAACGAACATTAATTTCTTCATTTTCACAATTACACATAACAGTAATCACTAATATTCCTAAAACACTAAAGAACCACTAACACTACTTGTACATTGAATATGCATTTAAACGTAAACACACTTTACCTGCTTTTATTTGAGTGTCGTCTTCTGTAGACATAATTTCTCTCATCTTTCAGCCATTTCTATTTGTCAGGGACTTACCTGAAAGTTTAGTTTAATAGGTTGAACTTATATGATAAACTCAGTGGATAATCATACCTATAACATAGAAATTTCATATACATAAAAAATGAATATGTTCCTTTGACTTTCTCTTTCATTTGCATTTACTTGCATATATATATATATATATATATATATATATATATATATATATATATATATATATATATATTTCATGTATAACAATAAGATATACAAAATAAGATATACTTATTTCTTTATCTTTCTTACACATAAATTACTTTTCATTATTTTCTATTTGTCTATTTCTATTATACATTTATTTCATTTTCATTTGTACAGGAGCACCGTCTAAATGTACCTATAAAGATACAACCATTTTCATTTTCTTTTTCTTTTTCATTTAACGTGCTCGGGTATGTTGCTTCCCCAGCTAGTATCATACGGTGGTGAACTCCTGTAATTTACATGCATATAACTTTTTCTTTTTCCAATTTATGCTTTAATTTACATTTCATAAATTATTTCATATATTTCATTATTCCTCATATATCTTTATATGTATTTTAAATTGATACATATATCTTTCACTTTTTCATATACATTAATGTTAACAGGATAATTAATATACATTCCTATCGTCATAATATATTAAAGCCAAATTTTCCTCATTCATATGTACAATTGAATTGATATCATTTTGCATTTAATTGCATTCAATATAAATAAAATAATTATATAAGGCATATATTTTAGAATTGAAATGAAAAAAATAAAATAATGAAATTACTATAACTGTAATTTACCCACTTTACTTTCATTTATTCTTCAATTTTCCTTCCAATATTCGTCTCAGTATGAGAGCCTTTAACTGTTCACAATAACATAATATTTTAATTAGTATTAAATTCCAATTTGGATGACTTGACTATTATCAATAAGAAAGATTTGATTTCCTCCGCAATTGATTTCACTATTTATCTTCATAATATAAAATTACCTCACAAAATCTCCCCTTTCAAATTGAACTTTTCCTTCCTTTCTATCAATTTAATTCTTGCTTCGCTTGGAATTTCCTATCGACGATACTATTTTGCTTCGTTAGTGAGGAAAATGACAATATGAATATTCTATTAATTAAATAACAAGAATATCTGTAATTTAAGTACTTATTTTTTCTTCTACTAGTAGAGAATGGAAGAAGACCAAAAAACTCCAAAATTTCTTCCTCTTTTCTCCTTCAACTTTTCTTCTTTTACCTTTAGAGAAAACATTCCTTGCTGCTTAGATAAAGTCATGAGAGGATTTGTCAAAATTAAAAGAATCAATTAACTAACCTTCTTCTTCTTCCTCTATTCCCTGCTTCTTTTCCCAATTTCTGTTTCTTTAGCGAAAATGAACGAAGAGGAGAGAGTTATTATTCGTGAGGAGTCGTTTGATTTTATTCCCAAACTAAAATCTTCGCTCGGAATCGAAAACTGGCCCTTCCAACCTCGCTTATGCTTGCATGCGGTTCGCCTGGGTCGCGGCTCTGCTCGGTTCCGCCCTTTTCTGTTTTGCATGACTTAATTAATAGGGGCTGGCTCGTTCAATTGAATCGGCCAGTTAACCGGCTCTTACAATTTCCATGAAGATCAAAAAATAAATTTTGAACAAATAATTCTTGATTTTTATTATAGTTACTTTTATTCAATGATTTGATATGGAACTTTTAATATGTGATTCTAAATTTAGAGTTAATATAAGGGAAGTTAAAATCTTGATTGATGGTTGCATCAAAATAATCTTTTTCAATTCCATAGTTTAATTTTATTATTAAAAAAAGATTGTTAATCAAGAACAAAATATTTTATGCTCTTTTCCGATAATTAAAAAACCTAATCCTTTGGCATTAGTTACTATATTCCTATGTGAATTATATCAAAAGAACTACATGATCTCTTGATTTTTTTAAAGATTCCAAAAGTCATTTGAGTATATTCTCATCTTGAATAAATAGTTGTTGATTCATCTTTTTCAAGCATAAAATAACTCTTCTGATATTATTAAATATTATAAATTTTAGGCTAAAAAGTTGCCATTTAATCAACTAAATGAGAAATAAGATACATTAAATAATTTAGAATTTAGCTCTCAAGAAGTCAAATTAGTCCATCGAGAAATATGTTCTCATTACACAATAAATATGGAAAACAAAGTTAGTTCATGATGGGTTGAGACTTGCAATTCATTGAACTCATGAAATTTAGGATACAAAATTGAAGAAGACAAAGTAAAGCGAATAAAAATGAAATCTTGTGCAATTTTGTGCTCAAAATTGCATTGAATTCTAATTTTGTTTTGTGTTTCTTTTATTTCTAATTTTTCCTCCAATGGCACACATTTATTCTTTTAAAAATTCTTTTTTTTTTCAATTCCCAACGTAACCCCCAAAAATGTTTTGTAACCCCAGTTCTGAAACTTTTCTAAAAATTTGAATTTCGTGTCGTAGCACCTAGGTTGTTACCATATCTCCAGTGTTGGATGGGAAAAGTGGAAGGTTGCGTTAGGTAGTCGACAACCAGCATAAAATTTATCAAATAATTATGACATTACTCTTTTAATACATTATGTTAATACTAGGGCGTTCCTTAGAAGTGACGCGCTATATGACTTGAATATAACGAGAAGTATGTAAAGGCCGCTGCACTGGCACCGGGGTGTAGTGTTAAATAGACTAGGGTTCTCACATCATAAATGGATGTGGGCAAAGAAGCTAGTCCGTGAAGCTAAAATTAGGATAAGAATTTGGAAATATAGGTTCCCTTATAAACAACTTAATGGAATTAGTAGATATTATGTTTCATAGGAAGATAAATATTCTATGCATTCAGAAAATTAAATGGGTAAGAGAGAAGGCTAAGTTGATTGATAGTTTAAGATTTAAACTATTGTATTCTGGTAGGGGTCATACTAAAAATGATTCAGGTGTGATTATAGATAAGAGTTTGAAGGATAATGTTTAATAGAATTGAAGATAGAATTATAGTTTTAAAGATTATTGTTGATGCTAAGATTATTAATATTATAAATGCTTATGCTCATTGAGTAGGTTTTAATATGTTAAAAATTAAAATTTTGAAATGACTTAGAAAAATTAATATAAAAGATACCTCTTGAAGAAAGAGTTTTTATTGGAAGAGATTTAAATGATCATGTTGGTAGAGAGATAGATGATTTTAAAAGCATTTATAGTGGCTATGGGTTAGAGAGACTAATGAAGGTAGTAAGAATATATTAGATTTTGCTATAACTTATAATTTTGTTATTGCAAATATTTTTTTTAAGAAAAGAGATGAGCATCTCATCACTTATAAGAATGGATATAGTAAAATTCAGATTGATTATTTCTTATAAGAAAAATAGATCGTTTACATTGCAAAGATTGTAAGGTTATTCCGAATAAAAGTTTATGTACCAAACATCGCTTATTAGTTTTAAACTTTATGAAGGAGCATAATATAAAAAATAAAGTAAAATATTATTCTAAGATTATGGAGGCATTTAAAGAATATTAATAAAAATATTTTTGAGAGTAAGATTCTAAATGTTAAGATTTTGTCTTTGTATGAGAAGCTAATATTATATGGGAAAAGTAGTTAGTAATATTAAGAATGTTGCAAAGGATGTGCTTGGAGTATCAAGGAAAAAAATCCTAATAATAAAAATAGTTGATGGTGGAATCAAAATGTGCAAGAAAAGATAAAAAAATTAGAAGCTTTGTTCTAAAAATTGGTTTAGACATAAAAACTCTAGTAATTGAGAAAGATATAAAGAGGCTTGTAAGGAGTCTAAGAAAGCAATATGCGATGCAAGGATTTTAGTTTTTAATGATTTATATAATAGATTAAATACTAAGGAGGGGAATATATATATATATATATATATATATATATATATATATATATATATATATATATATATATATATAAAGTTAGCCAAACGAAGAGATAAACTAAACCCTGATACTATCCTTAGGAAAAATCTGGTTAACTACAATTTGCCTTAAGGAGAATGAAATTGGCTGCAAAGCGGGATTCATGCCTACGTATAGTTTTTCTTGAGCGAAACAATATTAGAGAGATTTGCCTTAGATGATTTGGTCACATAAAATGACCATGTTAGGAAAGTAGATGTATTACATCCGGCCTATGTTAAAAAAGGTAAGAGACAAATCTAAAAAGACTTGTTTAGAAAGTATTAAAAATGACTTTTTTTTATTAGATTTAAATTAGAATTTGACTCTTAATAGTACACAATGGAGAATGAGAATTCATGTAGCTGATGCCACATAGTGGGATGAAGGGTTATTGTTGTCGTTGCCTTTATTTTTTGTATGATCTACATAATTGCTTTATCCTAGTTGAATTAGAAACCTTTAACCATAAGATGCCTTGCCTTCTTGCATCACAGAATAGGTGATTTTTTTTTGGTTCAGTGGGAATTCTAGAACATGTAATAAAGGCTAGACTTTCTGAGATTACATTTGCAAAGGGTCCATAAAAAATTATAGTAGACTGAAATGTTTATTTTAAGATTATAATAATACATATTCTATCAAATTGATAGTATTATTCAACCATTCTCACTTGTTCAGATTAAATTAACTTTAGAATGGTTATTTTGTTTCCTTAGGTTGCTGCCCGAGCGAAGTATAGCATTGAATATGGTGCGACATATCCAAACATTTTTTTGCCATGTGAGATGATCAGATCACTTACAGTTGATGGTGATTCCTGCCTTAATGGTACATCTAGCAAGCCTTCTTTTTCCCATCATCAAAGGGAGTGGAAGTTGTACTTGCAAAAATCTTATCATCCTTTATTACTCAAGCAGTATCGCGAGAACTTAGAGAATGCCAGGAAGGCTCTCGCTAACGCTGCTTCTGTGAGTGTATAGCTGGAATTCGGTACTTTGATTAGCATTGATTTCTAAATTTAAGTTGCTTTGCATAACTTTTCCATTGCAAAAGCGATTTACTTTTTTTTACTATTTACTGGAATAATGTGGACTGGGAAAGCCAATCAGTTGCACTTCAATGCAAAAACTTATTTGTTTGCTGCTCTGGATCTCATTTGTTTCAACCAATTTAACTTTTAGGATCTTCGGAGGAAAAAAATGCAAGGAAAAAGCATGGCAACAGATGATAGTGATTCTCACCTTGACTCCATGAAACTAAGTGTATTGACTAAACTTTGGCAATAAATTTATTTTATCTGCGAAGAAAGATAATTCCCTTATTTATTTTGGTTTTTCTAATTTTATGGAAGGTTTTTTTTCCCCAGATTTTGCAAATGGAAAGACGTCCTCCCATTCCTGTGGATTTTGCTATTTCTGCAAAAGCTACTGTTCTAGTTATAACAGGACCAAATACTGGAGGGAAAACTGTTAGCTTAAAGACCGTTGGTCTAGCTTCATTGATGTCAAAGGCTGGTTAGTTCTTGGAGCACTTTGGATCTCTTTCTTCTGCAAAGCAATTTCCAGTACACTTCAATGGTTCGTACTGACTTGCACAGTTGCTCAAAGTTAAACCTAGATGCCAGCAACTATTTGGTTGAGTGATATTTCCTTCAGTCTCTACAATAGAGGTCTAAGGTTCAATCCATTGAAAAAAAAAAAAACAACCTTGATCCATGGAGATTAGGTAAAATGGACATCGTTCCCCTGAATTAAGATGTCATGATAATTTCTTTGCTTATTCATGGATTCTTAAACAATTATCATTCATATCAACACCGCCCCCATCCATCATCATCCTGGGTCATTCTAAAATATTATGCATAGGTTGTATATTTGCTTACCTGCAGTCAAGTAAAAGCTACATTTGGTATTTTTACTAGTTCTAAGATCCAAATATCTACTGCTGATCTTCTAGATTCTAGATCTCTCTTATAACTGCACTGCGTTAGTGACTTTTTACACGCCACATGCTTGAGGAAACTGTTCTATTCATCAAGAAAGAAGGTTGATTTTCATAACTGAGAACCTTTCCCCTGCTAGAACCTGAAAAAGTCCTACTTGAAGAAGGCGAAGTTGTTAATTTGGAATCACATATGATATGATAAAGTTATATGCCATAGCGTATATATTAAAATCTTGATAGAAATGCTGCACAATCTCTTGTTAAAGCAAAATTTAGGGTGTACTGTGTTGACCACCACACTAGTGTTTCACAAGTCGATTCGATCAGATGTAACTGTAATGCCAAAAGAGGGACATTGTTTCACAAAGATTTGACTCAAAACATCCTATTTACGTGAAAAAGAGTGCTCATCTGTCAACGTTGTTGTCAATATGATTATCCTTATGAGTTTGAAACTCCTAAATGGTTTGAAAAGAACCCCTTATCATTTGAATTGTAACATAGAGAGGGTGAAAATTCACATGTGAGAGATGAGAAAATTCATCACTCGTCTATTTTTTAAAAGCGAAAAAATGATTAAAATGATCCCGATCATTTATGGGGTTTATTTTAGTCTCAGACTATCTAAAATATCTAATTTAGTCACTTGACTCTTAAAATAAGAGCTAAAATGGTCCCCTATCTAAAGTAATAGAAATTGAAGTTAAAGTTAAAAGATAATGTTAAAAATGAAGATATTTCAGGAATCGTCACTGCAACTTTTTTTTTGTATTAGCTGTCAATTTGAGAAGAGAAGAATCAACGACAACAATAGGCATTTATCCTGCTACGTGGGGTCGACTACATGAATCATTCTTCTTCATTGTGTCTTGTTAAGAGTTAAATTTTCATTTTAATCTACATGAAGAGCTGCGTTCTTGGTAGAAAGGGAAGATGAAAACATCACAAACTCCTATGTATTTGTTTCTTGCTATAGTTGGCAAACATAGCTTCATTAGCTTTATATTTTGTTAGAATATTTATAGCTTAATTTGAATTATATGTATATTATGTCCAAGAACATTTGCAGTGGTAGAGAGGAAGAGTTTATCGTCTTAACTTTATATAAAGATCCAACACGCACATAAATAAAAGTGGATTGCAAGATCCGACACACTCGAAAAAGGGAAAAACCATGGGGGACTGACCCAATTGAAATGATTTCACTAGTGTTTGCCGCTGGTTACAAATGTTGCCCTTTTCCTTGATTGAGGGTGATGTTGGTACAATATAGTACACATAAACTATATAAAATGGATTATGCGGTTGAAGTTACAAGGCACTTATGGCATGGGAGCTATCTTCAAGAGATTGTTTGCTTGTGTTTGATTGTTCTCCTCTGATGAGGGAAGACTATAAACCAAGAAATCCAACATAAATCTTATAGATGTTTGGAGTTAGAGTTGGTGTTGATAGGGTGCATTGAACCTTATAGGTGATGACGAGTGACAAGTGACAATTTTATTAGGTGTCGATCTAGTCGAGCAAAGTGGTCAAAAGACTATAGTTGGCTGACGGTGGTCGGGAGATTATCCGATTGGTAGGAGACTGTAGTCGGGTGACGATGGTTCGATAACAATGGTTATAGGATAGTGTACCAATGATAGTGATCCATTGATGGAGGTTGTTGACAGTAGTCGGACGATGATAGTTCGACGAAGTTTCACGATTCTTCAAGTCTCTGAGCTCTCTTGAATCTCAAGTCAAGGGCCCAAACTCTCCTCTTGATCTCTTAATGTAGAGAGTGAGGGTCTATTAATTGTTTGTGAAAATGACACTCTATAAATATAACCAAAATCTATAACGCTTCATTGAAATGTGTTGATTCCCTTTATTGTATATCGTTCATTTAGCATTTTTAATGCTAGAATTAAGCGATCTTATGCTTGTTTGATTTGTCTTGCTTAGACGCTCGTTTTGACTATTAACATGATAGATTTGGGAATACTATAAGGTTGGTGAAATTAGAGTTCGGATGGTCCTGCTTTATATATATATATAAGCTAATACACTATCGAAACTAGATTATTGATTTTTGATTTTTGCATAAGTTACAAATTTAGTTCCTGCTTCTTAATATTGTAAGTTTTGACGGTATGGTTACTTCTGGAATTGCTGATATCTTTGTTCAATTGCTTGGGCACATGGTCATTCTTGTAAAGTTTGCTATGATCTTTGTCTTTATTCATGATATTTATCTTCTGTGCTAATTGAATTACTCTTTGCTGAATCAGATGATCTGTATCTGCTGAGTTGTTTTCATTTCTTTTCTTGAAATGTGGGGACTACATTAAATTTATTTGTAAATCTGTAGGTCTCTATGTTCTTGCGTCAGAGCCAGTCAAATTACCCTGGTTTGATGCAGTTTATGCTGATATTGGAGACGAGCAGTCTTTGACCCAGTCTTTGTCTACATTTTCTGGTCACTTGAAACAGATCAGTGTAGGTGTTCTATCAATTATGTATGTTTATCTTTGGGTTTATTGCATCTTTTTGTCATTTAAACTTCATTTTGCTATGCATGTTAGTAAAAAAGAAAAATAATTTCGGATTACTCTTTATTTTACTCCTTGTTTAAAAGGCGATCACCTTGAGACTTAAAATTTTTTAGCCTTAGTGAGGCATACATCTTTTTCATTCGCGGCGTATATTTTGAGGCTATAATGCCATGAGGCGCATGAGGCAACCATCTCATATTAATGTTTACTTAAAAAACAAAATACACTTTTAAGTTATTATAAGAGTGCTTAAGTTCCTATATTTTATTTTATTTTATTATTTTTTAACCTCTTTTTTTAATTTTAAACTAAATTTTCTTTTAATAAGTTCATTTTATTTTTCTTTTTAAAAGATTTTATTCTCATTTTTTCTAATTTGATTTTTTTAGTTTTATTTCTAATGTTTCTTTATTTTCTTTTTTAACCATTTTTAATGATTTTTAAACTGATTTTATTTTTCTTTTATTTTAATTGGTTTGTTTTAATTTTTTAAGAGTCTAGGTTTTTTATTTTTTTTAACTGTTTGTTGATGGTTGATGACTTAATTATGTATTCTCGATTTTATGAGTTTATTTTTTTTTATTATTTGTTGGAGCCACTACGCTTTAATCTACTTTTAGGCTTACGCATTGCCTCGATAAGACAACATTTTAGTTCTAGATTTCACCTTTTTAAGTCTTGCTTTTACTAACTAAAACGATTTACCTTGCTTAAAATGTCAACGTTTATTGGTAGTTTCGATTTATGTGCAACTTTTTATTGGATGTATGATGGTCACTCATAAATATTTGGGCTCATTGCCTACTAATAATATAAGTGAGAGGGAGGGAGGGAGGGAGAGTTGGAAGGAATTAGATAAAGCCACCCATCATTCAGAGTAATTATGAAAGGTCACTAAACCAACGAAACTCTTATTTTATTATGAGAAATAGCCAAAAATAGTCTCCCGACTATTAGTAAGTGCCCAATTTAGTCATAGAATTTTTGTACTACCTTGATTAGTCCCTAGACTATTGCAAAATTGATCCAATTTTGTCCTTCCATTATGAAAACTATCAAGTTTAATGGAAAATGATGCATCTCTAATGCTACTCATAATTTGAGGGGGACATTTTAGTAAAAAATATGGTAATTTCATATATATTTTTTAATGCTATGTATTGTTCCCGTTCTCATGCAATTGCAAGATTTACGCTAAGGAGCAGCAAGCGATTGTGGAGTTGGAACTACGAGAAGCGAAACATTGAAGCAGCATGCGAGCAACGAAGCAAGTATAGTGCATGTTAGATGTTTTATATTTTTTTCCAAAATTCAAGTGGCTATATTAACTTAGTTAAATCTCCTAGAACATAAATAATGATTACCAATATAATTTGTGTTTTAATAACCTATTAGCTTGGTACTCATTATAAATATTTCTTTTACTAATTATTCACTCTTATTATGTAGTATGTTAACTTCTATTCAATTTTTTATATTTATTATAATTTATTAAATGATAAAATAGAGTAGCACAAGAAATATAATCTCACCTATATTTGCACCACTTAAAATACCCTCACATTTAACTTCGGTGTTAACTTTAACTATTATTTTTAGCTTTGGCATTAAATTGGATTAATTTTTAATAGTTGAGAGGCTAAATTGAGACATTGCAAAAATTAAATCGGTCACTTACTCATAGTAAGGGAACTATTTTGAACTTTTTCTCATTTTATTATATAGTGTAACAACAAATGACTATGATTCTGATGTGTCATGGAAGTAAAAACAACACACTATATATATATTATTGCTATGATATTTCATATATAACAGTTAGGTATACAAAATAAAATATACATATTTATTTGTCTTTCTTACACATAAATTACTTTTCATTTGTCCATTTCCATTATACATTTATTCCATTTCCATTTTCATTTTCATTAGTACAAGCGCACCATCTAAATGTACCAATAAAGGTACAACCATTTTTATTTCCTTTTTCATTTCTACTTAATGTTCACGGGTACGTTGCTTCCCCAACCAGTATCATATGGGGATGAACTCCTGTAATTTGCATGTATGCACCTTTTTCATCTTTTAATTCTTTCCATTCAGTTAAATCTTCATTCAGTATTTCATTTTCTTTACATTTTATAGTAATCCTTCTTGTCATTTTATTCATATATATATATATATATATATATATATATATATATATATATATATGTTACACAATAAATCTCATTAATTCAATTAGTCTCATGTTAATTGAATATTTAACATTGAAATATATCATATACTTTAGGTATTTTACAATATTCTATAGCAATTATGTAACAAACATTTCACTTTTCCATTTCAATTTAATCTTAGAAAATTTATTCATACAATAACTAGTAAATCAACATAATGATATGGTCATGTAATAATTGTAATAATTAAAAGGAAATTGAAATAACATAAAAAAATTTTAGCATTTCTATAACAGAATTGAAATTACTAACTTTAATTGCTTTTGAGCTTTAATTCATTTCAAACCTTGAGTTTCGAAAATAATCTTCTGCAATGCAGTCTAAAGTTTCACACAAAAGTACATAACTATTGTTATGAACTTTCATTAATTTCACGTAATTGCCCCTTAAAGAAATCTTACCTCAATTTATTTCTTCTTGCCAAATCAAACTTCCACCAATTTGTTTTCTTTTTTTCTAAAATCATACATTATTGTTTGCCATCAAAACGAATTTTATATATTTTCTATTCTTCAAAATTTGAACAAAATATATGATTGAAATAACTAACAAGGAAAATTTTCCAACACACAATCCTTCTTTTTCTTTCAAGTCCTCTTCCTTCTCCGTCGCAACATAGTTTATGTCACTTGAATTCTTCCTATCCACAGTAATATTTTCTCCTTAGAGTAGAGAAATAACAATATAATTATTCTATATAAGTTGAACAAATAAATCAGTAATTTAACACTTACTATTTCTTTCACCTATAGAGAATGAAAGAACTCCAAAATCCCAAATTCTTCTCTCCTTCAACTTTTCTTCCTTTACCTTTAGAGAAAATATTTCTTATTGTTTATATAAAATTTCATGGAAGGCTTTGCACAGAAATGAAAAAAAAATCAACAAACAAACCTTCTTTGCTAATCTTCCTCTCATTCACTGTCTTTTCTCCCGAGTTTTGATTCTTTTGCGATAATGAGCGAAGATGAGGGAGTTATTCTTCATGAGGAGTCATCTATTTTCATTCCCGAACTCAAACTTTCACTCGAAATGCGATTCGGAACTCCCTAGCCTCGGTTTGTCTCACGTTCGGCCTGCTCAGGTCGCGGCTGCATCTCCGCCTGTTAGCGCGACTAATAGTTAGGGTTGGCTGGTTCAATTAAACCGGCCAGGATGAACCGGTTATTACACTCACCTTATGATCGCCCCCGGCCCAATAATTTCTTCCTCCATCAGTGTAATGATTGTTTTGATCCATCCATGTTTCCCCTGTGTGTCGAGGGTGGAAATCCAACCTTTCTTCCACCCTTCTTGCATGACCTGATCCCCATTGTTCAGCTCGACCCCCTCCATCTCCGGTCGTCCATTCCCTTGCCCGAAATGCCTCCCATAGTTGTCGGACGTCCCACTACCTCCACCATAAAATTCCCTCCTTGCTGTCCCCCCATCTGGAAACTCTGATCCACCCCTTGCCGGAGCCCTAGGAGGTGGCTCTTGATAAAAGAAACTTTCCTCGTCGAACTCCTTTCGTCCGATCTCATTTCCCTTAGATTTGGCCAAGGGAATCTCGGTCAAATCTTGGTTAGGGTTAGCAATCGAAACCGCCAGTGGATTTTTGGATTGCATCTTCACGAGCTTCCTCATCATCTTCTCCAACCCCCCAAATCGGCTCTCCATTTGATTCTCCATGACTGAAAACCTTCCTTCGATGGTTGAGAAGTTCTCCCCCGTCTAGGATTTGATTTTCTCCACTTTGCCTTTCAATGCATCCACCTTCTTTACTGCCATGTCTCCAAAATCTCACTTTGATACCAATTTGATTTGTCTTGGAAGTAAAAACAGCAAACTAGAGAAGAAGAAAACACAGTAATACAAATATTAGGATTGATTTTTGGATTATCTCTTCTACAATAAATAAATATACAAGTGATCTACTATTCGAGAGGTAGATCAGCTCTCCCACAAACCCTAGACGCTGTTAGGAAACTCGCAACAAACCCTAGAATAAACTTTAGCAAAATATAAGATTCAAACCCTAGACAAAACTCCCCCATAAATAGCCCTAACACACAAACACAATTAAACCCTTCATAAACAACATAAACACAATTAGGAAACCTTTCTAATGACTCCCCTTTGATTAGAAACCTTCCTAAATAGCTCTCCCTTGATTAGGAACCTTCTTAAACAACTCCTTAATTAGGAACCTTCCTAAACAACTCTCTCTTAATTAGAAACTTTCCTAAATAGCTTCCTTTTGATTAGGAACCTTCCTAAGTAGCTCTTCCTTAATTAGGAACCTTCCTAAACAACTCTCTTTTGATTAGGAACCTTCCTAAACAACTCCCCATTGATTCCTCTTCCTTTCATAGTGAATATTAACTCCTTGGGCCCCACAAGGACAGCCAAACCACCTCCTCCTACTTCACCTGGTTCCGCCTAACCCCTTGGCTAGTTTGGTCTGGGCAGAGGTGGCCTTGTTGGGCTGTCCTGGGCCTGCTAGTTGCCCCTGCCGCGGCGTATCAGATTCCCTTAGGACCTTTGCAAACTTAAGCACTAAGTTTGTTAAATTTATCATCTTCTTAAGATCCTGCAGATGGCTTGGTGAAAAAAAAATGATCAAGTTGGCCTCCCGATCTAATAGGATTGGTGGCTTTGTGGATATATTTTCGTTCAAGTAATCTTGAATGATATTTCAAACTATGTTAACAGTGTTGTGTGTGTTCATAATTAGGATTGGAAGCTATGTGCGTAGCTCTTTCACATGCATGATTCATGAGCTTTTAAGCATGACATTACTCAATATCCATTTGAAACACTTAATTTAGAATAGATCAACTTCATACATATTCTATTAGAGGCTCAATTTTCTTGGTAATTGGAGTTCATGGTGAAGCTTATCCCCTTTCTAAGGGTATTCACCAGCTTGCGAAAGTGAACATCTGCATGCTTGCTTGATTGCAGTAATTAATTACTTTGATCATAATTTCTTTGATTTATGGAGGAGAAGCTAATTAAGACTAATCTTTGTGTGATGGGTCACCTTAATGAATGTGGGTGGGTGGCCTATGAGCGCTATGCAAGTTCATCAGGTGTGATCACCTGAGGAAATTTTTGCATGCTTTCCTTATAATTTGTGAGCTTACATCTCTTAGAAACTGTCTACTGAAATCGGTGCTTTGCCCGCCTTTGTCCTAAAGCATCTAACATATATGTAAATTTCTAGCTCTTTTAGAGTGATATCTTCTGGCTGAAATGAAGCATTCTTCGGCCTCCGTGTCCTTAAAATTGTGCCATGATGGTGGAGGGAGTTGCAGGGAAGGAGATAATGAAAATACAATTAAAAGAAAGCATAATCATGATGATTAATTTTAAGTATAATTGTTAGTTTTAATAATTTTTTTTCTAAAAAAAAGTAAGATCAGGATATTAAGTATAAAATTTATCTGCTTTAGTAAAAAAATATATTACAAATTTCCCTTGGATAATCAGCCAGGTTACTCTAAATGGTACCAAAGTGATCAAATATTGGTAGAAGTTTGAGGATTTTTTAATGGATTAACTTGGAAGCTTTCTTTTAGAGAAGCCTCCAAAAGATACCTTGTGTGTTCTTGAGATAGATGAAAAAAGTAAGAGAGAAACTTCACCTTCTAGCCTCGTATTACGTATAAGGGCCAAGTTATTCATTTCAAAGCTAATGAAAATCTTTGGTTTATCGCCTTATATGGACTGTTCTAGCTTCCTTTCTCTCTCATCTTTTGGGAGTGTGGTAAGGTTTCCTTGTTATGTGGTCATAAAATCCCTGCTGTGTGCAAGGATCGAATGAGAATTCTGTTGTGTACTATAGAACCCTACTACACTCTTAAAATGCAAGGAAATTTAAGTTCTTTTACATAATTAATAACATGACTTATAAGGATGGACATTTAAAACATAACATGACAAAACAAACATAACAATATTTTAACTAATGACAATATCACATAAGATAACACATAATTAGGCTTGTTTCTTCAATTTCGGACCTCTTGTTCTGCTTTATACGCCCATCCTGTTTTGGTTAATCTTTTCTAGCTTATTAAATTTCTTCTAGAGTGTTAACCTCTTGTTAGGGCCGTTGTCCCGTAAATTGTTTTTTCCTTCTCCTGCTTCAGACTTCCCGGAACAAATTGTTCCTTCTGCTTCCAACAGAAATCTTTGGCACAGAGTCTAGTGGAAAATTCATTGTCAGCAAAAAGTGATATTTTTTACATTGCACTGTTAAAAACTTTTTGTCGATACCCCTGCGTCCATTTTGTCGAATCTGTCTTCATGAAGGAAACGCACTTTTAATTTAGGCATTGCGTTGCTTGGAATTTTACATCATTACCTTCTGCTTCAAATCCAAATATAATGGTAACGATAATTGCAAATAATGTCGTAGTATGCACTTTCAGAACATTGCATTTTCTTAGAATGTATTATCTGGGATTTTTTTTAATGAGAAATTAACTTTTATGTCTTTTTACCAGGCTATTCGTTCATATTCAACAAGTAATTCGTTAGTACTGTTAGATGAAGTAAGTTCTTTTTAATAACACTCTTTTGTCAAATTCTGTTATGCGGATCTTCTTTTTTTTAGATTCCTTGATCCTTTGTTGCTTCCATTATTATTTTTTCTTTACAAACTTATTTTATTAGATTCCTTGGACAGTCATTTAATTGACACATGTTGGAGTTAATTGAAGATTTCGACGTCTAGGAAAACAAAGTGCGTGGACTTAAGTTAAATTTCTTCATTTGAAGCCACATAGTTCAGCTGTTAGGTTCAATAACTATCTCATAATTTTGTGAATCCTTTGTTGTAGAATATTGCTATAAATAACATGTATATGTGTGTGTGAGAGAGAGAGTGATGGAGTATTTTATGCACAGAAAGGAGTGACGCACAAATGTAAATTTTTCTTCAACAAATTTGAAAGATTACTAAAATTTCTAGATCTGAAGTACTAGTTAGTTTACGTTGCAACCACCAACGAATCTATAGTGGGGCCCTCAGGTTGGCCCATCAATGAGGCAAGTTATTTTGGAAACTGCCTTTTTTTAAATTAAAAGGTTAAAACTCATAGTAGCTAAAATGCAGAGCACTTTATTTTGGAAATTAAAAATAGAATAATATTGCATTACATAATATAAAATTTCAAAGGTTTCAGAATAATATTGCATAATATTACATATATATATATATATATATATATATATATATATATATATATATGAAAAAAAAATTATGTGTATGTTATTTTTTTAAATAAAACTAACACCTAAATATTTAAAGTGAAATAAGATAATCATTGATTTATTTTCAAAATCATTAATTTGTGCCCTTAAATTTCTATCTTGGGTGCTTCTACTAATGACATTTGGAATTGTTACAAATATTCTGATGAGATGGAGATGTCATCTTCCTTAAAAAAATTGCAGGTTGTTATGATGGGATCCATTGTTGCTCTTTCAGTCATCAGCCTCTTAGTGAGCGTTAGAGGGAAAGTCTCTTTCTTGTGCATTATTCACTGGAGGATCTCTCTATTTATAAAATTGGAATGAATACAATGTTATCAGGAATAAGTAAATAAATTATCACCAACTATATATAGATTATGTTCCTTGATATTTTCCTGCTTGACATTTTCTGGCAAGCTGGAGAATATATATCTACTAATGTATTTATCACATAAGTTTGAAAAATGGAGTGGCCTTAAAACCTTGATAAATATATCAGCCAATTGTTCTTCACTGGTAACATGTGGAGTAATGATCTTCATTGACAGAACAAAAGTGACAATCAACTTAAATATGCTTAGTCCTCTTGTGGAAAAGTAGATTGCTAGGAAAATGGATAACGGCTTGATTATCATAGGTTAAAATTACAAGCATGGATAAAAGAAAATGGAACTTCCCAAGAAGGGTTCTGTTAGGCCGGCCCACTGAACCGGTCCATCCAGGACTGGTTCAGGTTTATTAAAGGCGGGCCAAGGGTGGGGCGGAACCAGGGAAAGAGAGAGAGAAAGAGGGGGGCGGCTGGTGTGATGGGGCCCACACACTAATTAGTGATGGGTTGGAGGAAAAATTTGAAATTAAGGGCTGTATAGGGAATTAGTAATTGTCCTTTTGTATTAATTACTTTCTTCTTGCTAGGGTTAGGGTTATCTTGAATTTGGAGGCTGAATTTGAGATTGGGGTTTTGCTTTTTGGGCTCTAGGCTGAATTTGAATCTTCCTCTCGAATTGAAGATTCATTGTATCAGGTTGTTTCTTTTCATTATAATATTGAATTTCAAGTGTTTTCTCTCTGATTTTCCCACTAGTTTGGCAAAAAACGGCTGTTTACAGCAGGATTTCTAGCAAAAACGGCTGTTTACTATGAAATTCTGCTCTGTTGTCCACTATTTTGGGCTGTTTCCTATCAAATTGGTATTAGAACGCTTCGATCCAAGGGTTATCAATGGTCGGACTGAAGGTTGAAGTCTTGGAGGGAGAACTTGGACAACTAAAGTCAGATTTCAAGGAGAAAACCTCTGATTTTCAGAAGCAGTTTGCATCCATCCATGAAAAGATGGATGAAAGTTTCACCGCCTTGGAAGACATGATGAAAAAGATGCTTGAAGACAAACAAAATCCGGCGACATCGAAAGCAAAGGAGACCTTCGGCGGCCATGGGAGAGGAGGAAATCCGAACCCGTTTAGGGGGAGGGAGAATTCGGAAGTAGAGATCCTTGAGGGAGATGACAGAATGCCTCCTCTAGAACCACTTTCTAGGGAGGAGATGAGTATGGGCTACAAAAGGAGGGGTGCTGATTTTGTGGGGAGAAGGGATGATTTCTACTGTCGGGGTGCTGATTTTGAAAGAATAAGAGGGGAATGTGATGAAAGGTTTGGGTGTGATAGCCGGAGGGAAGATCATGATAACTGGGGTGTCACGACCCGGCCCGATTAGCCTGAATTAACAGGGCGGGAACAGAAGGTCGTACGGAGGAACATCAAAACATTTAAACTTAGATAACATAAACTATTTCATCCAAAGTATGCATATGAAAGAGCCAACTAAAAAAAAAAACTTCCAATATAGCATTTGTTCAAACACCAACAATAATAACCCAAATAGGAGAACATAAATGTAACCTTAAACTCAAACTTAAACAACATTGAGTTCACATCAATTATCACTAAGTTCAACCCTTAAACCTCAAATTCAGTACAGACTCAATATAAATAACCATAAAAGAACCTTTCTTCCTGAGGTCCTCGACGACTGTAGGTATACTGCGGTCTTAAAGCCATCACTTATCTCCTGAAAATAAATCCCACAACCAGGGTGAGTTTACACTCAATAGGTAACATGTATTTAGCATAAATTCATGCAACAATAACATAAAATCTTTTACTTACAATGTAAGGCAGTCAAAAGATCATAAGGGATATCTGTCATATTATAAAACAATTTCATATGCAAGTATTTCTTGAAGTAATACATAATTTCTCTCTTTTAAACAGTCATACCCTTTACCATTTGAAACATAACATTATTTTCTTAATCTTTCATTCATATCATTTCATGAAAAATGCAATAGATGATTATGATGCAATACACCCGTCCCGGAAATACCAGAGTTTTTTTGTACTGATCAGGTACCCAGTCAAGATTTGGCCATTCCTTTACCATTTGGCTCCGAAGAACCCCTTTACCGTTTGACTCCAAAGAGTCCCTTTACCAATGACTCCGAGGAGTCCCTTTACCATTTGGTATTCCGGATCAACATACACATGCAAATACAATAAGCATAATCTTAAGTCATTCATAACTTCATGCGTGGTTATTTATAACTATCTCATGCTCAAAAATTAAATTGTTCTATTAAATCAGTGAGTCGTATACAAAGCATAATTGATTCGTGTACGATGCTTTTCTACTAATTCCAGATATCTTAAACATTCCGCTTAATACTAATTATCACTATTGTTTCAATAAAAGAAAGATGCAAGGGATTAACAATTGATATAGCCTTAGTCATGAAAACATTATTTAGCAATTTACTGACAATTAAAATTTGAAATGTTTTGCATAAAAGAAATATGTGAGCAACATGAACTTACAATAAATACAAGTACCTACCTCTCTCACAAGAACGGTATTTTCTCAAAGTGTCGATTTGACACAGCTCTTTCACCTTAACAGTCTCGACCTAAGAACATTTACAAAAGAGACGTGTCACAAGATTTAATCTTCATTAAGGCTGAATTTAAATCCTAAGTTCAAACCCATCGTTTTTCCTCTAAATTTTCCCTTACGACACTTAAGGAATATTAATTAAATAAATCTTAATTTTCTGATTTATGAAAAACCCCAAATTTTGGAAACCCTAACTTCATCAATTTCGTCAATTTAGTACACCAAAAGTATCCCCAAACATACCCTAATAATTTCCTTAATCATTTTCGGATTTAATTAAATAGAAAATTATGAAAAATATAATTTCTTACAAAAACTCAAAATTTTGCATTAGGAACCTTCCTAAGACCCTTAGAAATCATTTTTGTGAAAGCACTTTAAGAAAATTTGATTTTGAGGAAAAACCCTAATTTTTCAAAACTCATTAAAATTTGGTAAAATTCATTTTCTACCGTTAAAATACTTCCCTAAACTTCCCCTATTGATTTCGAAATGAAATTCTAAAGTTTCGACAAAACCCTAATTTTTCCTTTCCAAATAACTTGAGAAAGAGAGGAGGAAATGAAATTCTAAGACATACCTTCTTCTTCCCTTGATCTCCTCTTTGATTTCCCCAAAAATTTTCGTCGGAAAAACGTCGCCGGAGCCGTGCCCTAGCTTCCCCCGTCGCCCTTCTCCTTTCCGCCTCCGCTTGCGTTTCTTCGGTTCGGCCGAATGGAAATGAGAGGGGGAGGGCTGTTTGGTTCACTTAATGAGGAGGGATTCCAAATGACCCCAATGCCCTCACTTAAAACCATATTCGCATTAATACTTAACAAGGGTATTATAGGTATATTGAAGCTTCTAAAAATTTTAACTTCAAAATTAAGCGGAATTTGATACAAGTTCTATATATCAAAACGATCAGAATTTTACGCAGGATTTTATAAAATTATTTTCGTTACATTCCGTTAACTTCGAAAATTTCACTTGAATTTCGTCGCGACGCATCGAGATGCGTGCGATACCTAAGATCGTCAAATTTTCGGGTTTTACAATTCTCCCCTCCTAATAAAAATTTCGTCCTCGAAATTAAAAACAAATCATATAAGTTTAGAAACATACCTTAGTTAAATAAGTGGGGGTGGTTCTCCCTCATTTCTGACTCAATTTCCCATGTGGCATCCTTCTCTGAACTGTGCTTCCACAGTACTTTAACATAGGGAATAGCTCTGCTCCTCAACTGCCTAACAGTATAATCAATAATCCTCTCAGGTTCTTCCACAAAAGTCAAATCTGGCTGAATATCCACTGATTCATTACTAATCCTCTGAATCTCATCTGAAATGTACTTCCTTAAAGCAGATATATGGAATACATTGTGAACTCCACTCATGTTTTCAGGTAGGATCAACCTATAAGCCACCTTCCCGATCCGTTCTGAAATCTCAAAAGGACCTACATACCTTGGACTCAGCTTTCCCACTTTGCCAAATCTCTTCACTCCTTTCATTGGGCTGACTTTAAGGAATACAAACTCTCCAACATCAAACTCAACTGGTCGGTGTTTGGCATCATAATATTTCTTCTGTCTATCCTGTACTGCTATCAATCTGTCACGTATCAACCTGATCTTTTCTGTAGCATCATCAACCAGATCTGCAGGAAAGGAAAATTATTGGTGCAGATCTGGTTGATGATGCTACAGAAAAGATCAGGTTGATACGTGACAGATTGATAGCAGTACAGGATAGACAGAAGAAATATTATGATGCCAAACACCGACCAGTTGAGTTTGATGTTGGAGAGTTTGTATTCCTTAAAGTCAGCCCAATGAAAGGAGTGAAGAGATTTGGCAAAGTGGGAAAGCTGAGTCCAAGGTATGTAGGTCCTTTTGAGATTTCAGAACGGATCGGGAAGGTGGCTTATAGGTTGATCCTACCTGAAAACATGAGTGGAGTTCACAATGTATTCCATATATCTGCTTTAAGGAAGTACATTTCAGATGAGATTCAGAGGATTAGTAATGAATCAGTGGATATTCAGCCAGATTTGACTTTTGTGGAAGAACCTGAGAGGATTATTGATTATACTGTTAGGCAGTTGAGGAGCAGAGCTATTCCCTATGTTAAAGTACTGTGGAAGCACAGTTCAGAGAAGGATGCCACATGGGAAATTGAGTCAGAAATGAGGGAGAACCACCCCCACTTATTTAACTAAGGTATGTTTCTAAACTTATATGATTTGTTTTTAATTTCGAGGACGAAATTTTTATTAGGAGGGGAGAATTGTAAAACCCGAAAATTTGACGATCTTAGGTATCGCACGCATCTCGATGCGTCGCGACGAAATTCAAGTGAAATTTTCGAAGTTAACGGAATGTAACGAAAATAATTTTATAAAATCCTGCGTAAAATTCTGATCGTTTTGATATATAGAACTTGTATCAAATTCCGCTTAATTTTGAAGTTAAAATTTTTAGAAGCTTCAATATACCTATAATACCCTTGTTAAGTATTAATGCGAATATGGTTTTAAGTGAGGGCATTGGGGTCATTTGGAATCCCTCCTCATTAAGTGAACCAAACAGCCCTCCCCCTCTCATTTCCATTCGGCCGAACCGAAGAAACGCAAGCGGAGGCGGAAAGGAGAAGGGCGACGGGGGAAGCTAGGGCACGGCTCCGGCGACGTTTTTCCGACGAAAATTTTTGGGGAAATCAAAGAGGAGATCAAGGGAAGAAGAAGGTATGTCTTAGAATTTCATTTCCTCCTCTCTTTCTCAAGTTATTTGGAAAGGAAAAATTAGGGTTTTGTCGAAACTTTAGAATTTCATTTCGAAATCAATAGGGAAAGTTTAGGGAAGTATTTTAACGGTAGAAAATGAATTTTACCAAATTTTAATGAGTTTTGAAAAATTAGGGTTTTTCCTCAAAATCAAATTTTCTTAAAGTGCTTTCACAAAAATGATTTCTAAGGGTCTTAGGAAGGTTCCTAATGCAAAATTTTGAGTTTTTGTAAGAAATTATATTTTTCATAATTTTCTATTTAATTAAATCCGAAAATGATTAAGGAAATTATTAGGGTATGTTTGGGGATACTTTTGGTGTACTAAATTGACGAAATTGATGAAGTTAGGGTTTCCAAAATTTGGGGTTTTTCATAAATCAGAAAATTAAGATTTATTTAATTAATATTCCTTAAGTGTCGTAAGGGAAAATTTAGAGGAAAAACGATGGGTTTGAACTTAGGATTTAAATTCAGCCTTAATGAAGATTAAATCTTGTGACACGTCTCTTTTGTAAATGTTCTTAGGTCGAGACTGTTAAGGTGAAAGAGCTGTGTCAAATCGACACTTTGAGAAAATACCGTTCTTGTGAGAGAGGTAGGTACTTGTATTTATTGTAAGTTCATGTTGCTCACATATTTCTTTTATGCAAAACATTTCAAATTTTAATTGTCAGTAAATTGCTAAATAATGTTTTCATGACTAAGGCTATATCAATTGTTAATCCCTTGCATCTTTCTTTTATTGAAACAATAGTGATAATTAGTATTTAGCGGAATGTTTAAGATATCTGGAATTAGTAGAAAAGCATCGTACACGAATCAATTATGCTTTGTATACGACTCACTGATTTAATAGAACAATTTAATTTTTGAGCATGAGATAGTTATAAATAACCACGCATGAAGTTATGAATGACTTAAGATTATGCTTATTGTATTTGCATGTGTATGTTGATCCGGAATACCAAATGGTAAAGGGACTCCTCGGAGTCATTGGTAAAGGGACTCTTTGGAGTCAAACGGTAAAGGGGTTCTTCGGAGCCAAATGGTAAAGGAATGGCCAAATCTTGACTGGGTACCTGATCAGTACAAAAAAACTCTGGTATTTCCGGGACGGGTGTATTGCATCATAATCATCTATTGCATTTTTCATGAAATGATATGAATGAAAGATTAAGAAAATAATGTCATATGTACCTTTGATTGAATTTGCCTACAACAACAGTTTCCAAGCAAGTATTGGAATGGCTCCTTATGAGGCATTATATGGGAGAAGGTGTAGGACACCTTTAAACTGGGCTGAGACAGGGGAAAGGAAAATTATTGGTGCAGATCTGGTTGATGATGCTACAGAAAAGATCAGGTTGATACGTGACAGATTGATAGCAGTACAGGATAGACAGAAGAAATATTATGATGCCAAACACCGACCAGTTGAGTTTGATGTTGGAGAGTTTGTATTCCTTAAAGTCAGCCCAATGAAAGGAGTGAAGAGATTTGGCAAAGTGGGAAAGCTGAGTCCAAGGTATGTAGGTCCTTTTGAGATTTCAGAACGGATCGGGAAGGTGGCTTATAGGTTGATCCTACCTGAAAACATGAGTGGAGTTCACAATGTATTCCATATATCTGCTTTAAGGAAGTACATTTCAGATGAGATTCAGAGGATTAGTAATGAATCAGTGGATATTCAGCCAGATTTGACTTTTGTGGAAGAACCTGAGAGGATTATTGATTATACTGTTAGGCAGTTGAGGAGCAGAGCTATTCCCTATGTTAAAGTACTGTGGAAGCACAGTTCAGAGAAGGATGCCACATGGGAAATTGAGTCAGAAATGAGGGAGAACCACCCCCACTTATTTAACTAAGGTATGTTTCTAAACTTATATGATTTGTTTTTAATTTCGAGGACGAAATTTTTATTAGGAGGGGAGAATTGTAAAACCCGAAAATTTGACGATCTTAGGTATCGCACGCATCTCGATGCGTCGCGACGAAATTCAAGTGAAATTTTCGAAGTTAACGGAATGTAACGAAAATAATTTTATAAAATCCTGCGTAAAATTCTGATCGTTTTGATATATAGAACTTGTATCAAATTCCGCTTAATTTTGAAGTTAAAATTTTTAGAAGCTTCAATATACCTATAATACCCTTGTTAAGTATTAATGCGAATATGGTTTTAAGTGAGGGCATTGGGGTCATTTGGAATCCCTCCTCATTAAGTGAACCAAACAGCCCTCCCCCTCTCATTTCCATTCGGCCGAACCGAAGAAACGCAAGCGGAGGCGGAAAGGAGAAGGGCGACGGGGGAAGCTAGGGCACGGCTCCGGCGACGTTTTTCCGACGAAAATTTTTGGGGAAATCAAAGAGGAGATCAAGGGAAGAAGAAGGTATGTCTTAGAATTTCATTTCCTCCTCTCTTTCTCAAGTTATTTGGAAAGGAAAAATTAGGGTTTTGTCGAAACTTTAGAATTTCATTTCGAAATCAATAGGGGAAGTTTAGGGAAGTATTTTAACGGTAGAAAATGAATTTTACCAAATTTTAATGAGTTTTGAAAAATTAAGGTTTTTCCTCAAAATCAAATTTTCTTAAAGTGCTTTCACAAAAATGATTTCTAAGGGTCTTAGGAAGGTTCCTAATGCAAAATTTTGAGTTTTTGTAAGAAATTATATTTTTCATAATTTTCTATTTAATTAAATCCGAAAATGATTAAGGAAATTATTAGGGTATGTTTGGGGATACTTTTGGTGTACTAAATTGACGAAATTGATGAAGTTAGGGTTTCCAAAATTTGGGGTTTTTCATAAATCCGAAAATTAAGATTTATTTAATTAATATTCCTTAAGTGTCGTAAGGGAAAATTTAGAGGAAAAACGATGGGTTTGAACTTAGGATTTAAATTCAGCCTTAATGAAGATTAAATCTTGTGACACGTCTCTTTTGTAAATGTTCTTAGGTCGAGACTGTTAAGGTGAAAGAGCTGTGTCAAATCGACACTTTGAGAAAATACCGTTCTTGTGAGAGAGGTAGGTACTTGTATTTATTGTAAGTTCATGTTGCTCACATATTTCTTTTATGCAAAACATTTCAAATTTTAATTGTCAGTAAATTGCTAAATAATGTTTTCATGACTAAGGCTATATCAATTGTTAATCCCTTGCATCTTTCTTTTATTGAAACAATAGTGATAATTAGTATTTAGCGGAATGTTTAAGATATCTGGAATTAGTAGAAAAGCATCGTACACGAATCAATTATGCTTTGTATACGACTCACTGATTTAATAGAACAATTTAATTTTTGAGCATGAGATAGTTATAAATAACCACGCATGAAGTTATGAATGACTTAAGATTATGCTTATTGTATTTGCATGTGTATGTTGATCCGGAATACCAAATGGTAAAGGGACTCCTCGGAGTCATTGGTAAAGGGACTCTTTGGAGTCAAACGGTAAAGGGGTTCTTCGGAGCCAAATGGTAAAGGAATGGCCAAATCTTGACTGGGTACCTGATCAGTACAAAAAAACTCTGGTATTTCCGGGACGGGTGTATTGCATCATAATCATCTATTGCATTTTTCATGAAATGATATGAATGAAAGATTAAGAAAATAATGTTATGTTTCAAATGGTAAAGGGTATGACTGTTTAAAAGAGAGAAATTATGTATTACTTCAAGAAATACTTGCATATGAAATTGTTTTATAATATGACAGATATCCCTTATGATCTTTTGACTGCCTTACATTGTAAGTAAAAGATTTTATGTTATTGTTGCATGAATTTATGCTAAATACATGTTACCTATTGAGTGTAAACTCACCCTGGTTGTGGGATTTATTTTCAGGAGATAAGTGATGGCTTTAAGACCGCAGTATACCTACAGTCGTCGAGGACCTCAGGAAGAAAGGTTCTTTTATGGTTATTTATATTGAGTCTGTACTGAATTTGAGGTTTAAGGGTTGAACTTAGTGATAATTGATGTGAACTCAATGTTGTTTAAGTTTGAGTTTAAGGTTACATTTATGTTCTCCTATTTGGGTTATTATTGTTGGTGTTTGAACAAATGCTATATTGGAAGTTTTTTTTTTTAGTTGGCTCTTTCATATGCATACTTTGGATGAAATAGTTTATGTTATCTAAGTTTAAATGTTTTGATGTTCCTCCGTACGACCTTCTGTTCCCGCCCTGTTAATTCAGGCTAATCGGGCCGGGTCGTGACATGGGGAACACCTCCTCTTCGGGGAATGGGAGGTTATGGAGGATTCAGGGAAAGCGGGGGTGACCAGAAGATGAGGAAGTTGAAGATGCCCATCTTTGAGGGTGAGGATGCAGATGGTTGGATCTACAAGGTAGAGCAATACTTTGCAATCAATGGGTTGACATAGGAGGAGAAATTGACAGCTACAGGACTGTGCTTAGAAGGAAAGGCATTGGCATGGTACCAATGGCGAGACATGAGGCGACCCATTCGGAGCTGGAGGGAGTTTAAGGACTGCTTATTAGAACGTTTTCGAACCAGTAGGGGAGGAGATTTCTATGAGCAATTTTTTGCTCTGACGCAGGAGGGGACTGTTACAGGTTCGAGTACCTTGCTAGTAGGCTAGATCGACTCTCAGAGACAATACTAGAAGTGAATTTTATGAATGGGCTTAAACCGGAGATCCGAGCAACAGTTAGGGTAATGAGGCCACGAGACTTGGGGGAAGCCATGGAGCTAGCACAGTTGGTGGAGGACCAGAAATATCTGGAGAGGGGCGCTAGGGGGAGCAACTCAGGGGGGTCATATAGGATGACCACCACCTTCTTAGCTCCCAAAGGGCCTACACCAGGGAGTTTGAGAGAGGTACCAAGGGAGAAAGCTTGAGGAGGTGGGGAATTTCAAGAAGCTTACTGTGAAGGAGATATAGGAGAAGAGGGTTTGGGGGTTGTGTTTCAGATGTGATGAGAAGTACGTGCCAGGGCATAGGTGTAAGGATCGAACTCTTCAGGTTCTCACTGTTTGTGATGACGAGGAAATTGAAGAGGGAGTTGAGAGCGGGATAGTGGAGGAGGAAGAGAAGTTGTATATGGACGTTGCAGAAGTCTCTCTAAACTCTATGGTGGGATTCACTCCGAATCACACCATGAAAGTGAGGGGAGAAATAGCTGACAGAGAGGTAGTGGTGCTGATCGATAGTGGGGCTACCCACAATTTTATCTCTAATCAGATCGTAAATTTGTTGGGGGTGAAATTAGTGGACATTGGAGGCTATGGAGTGATGATGGGCGCTGGAAAGGTGTAGATGGGTAGAGGAGTTTGTAGGGGAGTAGTGCTAACGATTCAGGGGATTTAGGTGAGGGAGGATTTTCTTCCCTTGGAGTTGGGGAGTACTGATGTCATCCTGGGGATGAAGTGGCTGCAGACCTTGGGGGAGCACTGAGGATGGAACTGGTGGTGGGAGGAAGGAGGATGGTGATTCAGGGTGATGCAGGGCTGTCCAGGGCCAGAGTATCTCTCAAATCTATGATCAGGACCATACAGGAGGTGGGAGGTGGATATTTGGTGGAATTGCAACGCTTGGAGAGGGTCAGTGTGGGGGCAGAGGGAGACATCCCTCTTGCAGTACAACCACTCATACAACAGTTCAGTGAGGTGTTCCAGCCACCTCAAGGCTTGCCACTACCCAAAGAGCAGGACCATGCAATCATTTTGAAGGAGGGGGTGTCAGCGATTAGTGTACGGACATATCGCTACACCCAAATTCAGAAGGATGAGATTGAGAAGCTGATTAGGGAGATGTTGGAAGCGGGGATCATCAGACCAAGTGTGAGTTCTTTCTCTAGTCCAGCCTTACTAGTCAAAAAGATGGATGGGAGCTGGAGGTTTTGTGTGGATTACAGGGCGTTGAATAAGGAGACTGTGCCAGATAAGTTTCTCATCCCAGTGATCGATAAACTACTGGATGAGCTGTATGGAGCAGTAGTGTTTTCTAAGATGGACTTGAAGTCGGGGTACCATCAAATCAGGATGAAGGAGGAGGATATTCAGAAGACGGCCTTCAGAACGCACGAGGGACACTACGAGTTCTTGGTGATGACATTTGGGCTCACAAACGCCCCTGTTACCTTCCCGTCATTGATGAATAGGGTGTTCAGGCCGTACCTCCAGAGGTTTATCTTAGTTTTCTTTGATGACATACTTGTGTATAGCAGGACCAAAGAGGAGCACCTGGAGCATTTAAGGGTGGTCTTTGGAGTTTTACAGGAGCATCAGCTTAGGGCCAACCCGAAGAAATGTAGCTTCGCACAGACTAGTGTGGAGTACTTGGCACACGTGGTATCTCAGGAGGGGGTGGCAGCAGATCCAGCCAAAATTGAAGCAATACATAAGTGGCCTCTACCTAGGAACTTGAGAGAGCTGAGGGGTTTCCTAGGATTGACAGGTTACTACCGGAGGTTTGTGAAGGGGTACAACAACATAGCCTTGCCTTTGACAGAGCAGTTAAAGAACGATAGCTTCTTGTGGGGAGAAGCAGCTACCTAGGCTTTCAATAAACTTAAGAAGGCAATGACCACAGTACCTGTTTTGGCTTTACTAGACTTCAATCAGACTTTTGTGGTGGAGACAGATGCATCTGGATATGGGTTGGGGGCAGTGCTGATGCAGAATCATAGACCCATAGCCTACTTCAGTCAGGTGTTGTCAGCTAAAGCTAGACTGAAGTCTGTATATGAACAGGAATTGATGGTGATCTTGTTGGCTATTCAGAAGTGGCGACCATACCTGTTGGGACGACACTTCATTGTCAGGACAGATCAAAGGAGCTTGAAATATTTGTTGGAGCAGAGAATGATGATGGAGGAATATCAAAGGTGGCTGTCTAAACTATTGGGATACGATTTCGAGATCCAGTACCGACCAAGGTTGGAGAATAAGGCGGCTGATGTCTTATCCAGGTGTGGGGGAAAGCTCCAGGAGATGACCATTTCAGTACCCCTGATGGTGGATTGGGGGGCTATCCAGGAAGAAAATGTGCAGGATGAAGAGTTGAAGAAGATCCGGATGGATCTGCTAAAGGATAGGAGAGCCACCCATGCTATGCCCTCGAGGGGGAGAGGCTGTTGTACCAAGGGAGGTTTGTGATGCCCAGAATCTCCATCCATATTCCCCATCTACTGCAAGAGTTCCACGGGACTGAGGTTGGAGGCCATTCCGAAGTGCAAAGGACATATAGAAGACTGGCTGCTGAATTATACTAGAACGGTATGCATAAGGATGTGGAGGAGATAGTGGCGAGGTGCTTGGTGTGTTAGAGAAACAAGTACATGGCGATGGCTTCTGGGGGGTTACTACAACCCTTAGCACTTCCAAACAGGGTATGGGAAGAAGTGTCGATGGATTTCATAGATGGCTTACCCCGATCTGAAGGGTTCACAGTCATTATGGTGGTGGTTGACAGGCTGAGTAAGTATGCACATTTTATTCCTTTATGACACCCCTACACCGCCGTCACAGTGGCTATAACATTCATTAGGGGAGGTGGTTAGATTGTACAGGGTTCCATATTCGATAGTTTATGACCACGATAAGGTATTCCTTAGCCAATTTTGGAGGGAGCTGTTTAGGTTGCAGGTTATAGTTCTTAAGAGAAGCACCGCCTACCACCCTCAGACGGACGGGCAAACGGAGGTAGTCAGCAGGAGCTTGGAGACTTACTTGAGGTGTTTTGCTTCGGAAATCGGAAACACCAAGGATGTGGGCCAAGTGGTTAGCATGGGTTGAATATTTGGTTAGCATGGGCCGAATATTGGTATAATACATCGTACCACTTAGCTTCTCAGATGACTCCTTTTAAGGTGCTTTATGGAAGGGACCCGCCACACTTGGTGCATTTTGGGCAAGGAAGCACACCAGTTTCGTTAGTTGAGTAGTACTTGGAGGAAAGGGATAGGGTACTAGAGGAACTAAAGAGGCACTTGTTGAGGGCACAACAAATAATGAAGAAGCAGACATATACACATAGGAGGGACATCCATTTTGAAGTAGGTGAGAGGGTGTTCTTGAAACTGTGATCCTATAGATAGAAGACAGTAGCCCACAAGAGGAATGAAAAATTGGCCCTAAGGTATTTCGGGCCCTACGAGGTAGTGGAAAGGATTGGAGTTGTGGCATACCGAATGAAGTTACCCAGACCGCCACCATACACCCAGTATTCTATGTGTCCCAGTTGAGAAAAGCTCTAGGGGAGCATACAGTTAGTATAGAGCTACCGGCAACATTGACGGAGGAGTTAGAAGTGATCTTAGAACCGTTGGAGCTAAAAGGGGTGAGATCATAAAAAGGGGGGAATAAAGAAGTGCTGATTAAATGGAGGGGCCTTCCAGACTTCGACGCCACTTGGGAGCCGTATGAGAGGGTGAAACATCAGTTCTCTTAATTTCACCTTGAGGACAAGGTGAGTCTTTAAAAGGGGGGTAATGTTAGGCCATCAAGGAGGGCCAGCTGAACTGGTCCATCCAGGACCAGTTCAGGTATATCAAAGGCGAGCAAAGGGTGGGGCGGAACCAGGGAAAGAGAGAGAGAAGAGGGGGGCGGCTGGTGTGATGGGTCCCACACACTAATTAGTGATGGGTTGGAGGGAAAATTTGAAATTTAGGGTCGTTTAGGGAATTAGTAATTGTCATGTTGCTTTAATTACTTTCTTCTTGCTAGGGTTAGGGTTATCTTGAATTTGGAGGCTGAATTTGAGATCGGTGTTTTGCTTTTTGGGCTCTAGGCTTTGGCTAGAGATTTAAAGAGTTGAATCTTCTTCTCGAATTGAAGATTCATTGTATCGGGTTGTTTTTTTTCATTATACTATTGAATTTCAAGTGTTTTCTCCCTGATTTTCCCACTGGTTTGGCAAAAAACTACTGTTTACAGCAGGATTTCTAGCAAAAACTGTTGTTTATAGGTGAAATTCTTTATAGGTGAAATTCTGCTATGTTGTCCACTATTTTGGGCTGTTTCCTATCAGGTTCTTACCCCACATCGTTCATAGGCAAAGTGAGTGTCATGGTCTTATATTTTGCTTCAATATTAGATCTTCCTACAATTGATTATCTAACTCGAAGTCATAAGATTTTGATTAGCGAAGATATAATATCAAGAAGTTGAACTCTTATCTTCAGTGGACCCTACATAATCAACATATATACAATCTATGACTCTTAGGTTATTATTTCTTTGATATATTGGCGCTCTTCACCCCCGCCTCCCCCCCCCCCCCGGCAACAACACACACACACACAACCAAAAAAAAGAAGTTTTTTTGAATGTTTTATGTCTAGTGACAATTTTATTTTGTTAACTAACCACACCAACTACAAATGATATATCAGATCTTGTGACAATTGGATAAATAAGCTTACGGCTTACCGACTAGACGTTGATAACAAGAAGCATCTTCAAAATATTGTTTTAATTATAAGATCTTTGCATTGTATCGACAAGTTTGCATCTAAGAAGACTCCTAGAAATTTTGTAGCATTCTTTTAGCTAAACATATTTTTTACCATACGCAAACAATGCTAGGATGTATTTTGGTCATTTCAAATATTTGTTTATAAACTTTTTATGAAGTTAATGTTTTATTTCAACAATAATACGCAAAGTGTCACTTCCAGAACGCCATCAAAATTCAAGACAAGAACCACCACTTCAATGGAAGAGGGCCAAATAAACATGAATGATTAGCAACTTTACGTTGTAGTCTAACATTTGCTAGATCTTGCAGAATTTGTCTAGCCTTGCACGAGAAGTTTGTTTCAATGCTTTCTAAAGTTTGCATATTTTTGTCTCCTTCTAAGCAACATATCGATGAGCTTTTGCTCCGCATGAATAATTTTAATAAGTTCACGATAGAGAAAAATATTACTAGCATCAATTTGCAGGATAGTTCAACCTTAGTTAATGGCTATAAAGAGAAGAAGTTGAATCGAATTAAATTGAGCAAGAAGGGAGAAAGTTTCAAAGTAATCTATGCCATGGACTCATGTATATCCTTTCTCCACCAATCTAATCTTGTAGCATTCAATAGATTCATCATGATGAAACTTAATAGTGAAGACCCAATGACGTAAAATGGGTTTACCACAGGAGGACTTGTAACCAAATCTTATGTATGAGGATTGTTAAGAGCACTCATTTCAATGTCCATTTTCTGCTTCAAATTATGGTAGATTAGAGCCTCCCAATGTCTTATTGATAGTTACAACAGATAAAAACAATGCAAGTTGTTTAAGGAATTGGATAGATGTTTAAAGGGCATAAACAAGTGTATTGGGTGGTTAACCTTGTTTAAAATTGCGTAATAAGAGACATGCCATGAGGCGTGTCTCCACAAAATTTTGAAAAAAAAATGTCAGGATTAATGAACCAGCTTAGCAGTCTGCCTAGGTTTGGTTTACCTCATGCAGTCCTCCATGTTATAAGAAGAGTGAATTGATTCGTATTCTTATTAAGCGGATTTTTTTTTTCCTGATGTCTGGTTATGGCCTTAATTGTGTACCTAGTTTTCTTCTATTCTTAGTGATTTGTATCTCCCATAAATCAAGTGCATATTCTATTTTGTGAATAAGAAAATTTTCAGCTTTCTTTCTCATATTTTTCAACACTTGCATCATGGAAAGACGAATTTCTTTCTGAAGGTGGGAGGATAATTTTGATACATTCTGTTTTTCTTTATTTGTTTCTTTTTGGATGTATAACAAGCAAGTTTTGTGGAAAGCTAATGGAGAGGCAAAGGTTTCTTCTTGTTCAATTGACAAAATATCTACAAACCAAACAATTTGGAGGGCTTGATATTAAAAATATGCAATACATGAATAATCCTCCTTTCTAAATGGATATGAGAATCTATTCATACTCACAATCTCTACTCCAAAAATTCATAAGAGCAAGTACTTGAGAAGAGTGTATTTTCTTTTCTTCCATCTCATCTCTTTGAACATTTATTAAATGTGAATAGTCAAATATTGGAAAGATGTATGGATTCATTATCTGCCTCTAGCTAAGTTTTATCCTTTACTTTTCAAGTTGGCTTAGAATCCTAATTGCTTGGTGAGACCTCGGTACTACTCTTCTATTGATTAGCATCTTCATTGTAAATGAATCACACCTTTTTCATCCGTCTAATGATATTTCTAGCCTTGGACTTGGATCTTATAAACTTGAATTCAAATTATGACAATCTAACGTGGATGATATCTTCTGATGGTCTTTATTCGATCAACACTTTCTATTCTTTCCTTATGCATGTAAGTGTTCTTAATGGATCTATAGGAGGCCTTGGTTTGTTTGAAAATAACTTTTCTTTCACATTTAGGCTTCAAGATTTCTATCCTACGTATTGCGCAGTTCACTTCCAAAGGATGATACTCTAATTTTCACTCTAATATGTGGAGGTGACTTATCCCTCTCTCTCTCTGGGTTTCTAATACTATTCCTCTTGACTCAGTTTTTTTTCTAGAAAGATCATTATATTAAAGATATTGCTAAAACCATCTTAGATATTTTTCTACGCATTGCTCTTTGGAACTTTTGAGGAGAAAGGGACAATAGAGGCTTTTAGAGTTCTTCCCAGGATGATAAATCAATATGGTTCAACATGTTATCTCAAGCTTACTTTTAGATAAGCTTTAGTCAAGAAAGGAGGCTCAACAAATTTTAAAGAGCATATGAGATTTAAATATTCCCAAGAAATCATTTCTCTTTTTAAAAATTCTGTTTGACCTTATATTTTTAGTGTTGTATTCATTTATTACCTAATTAATTTTGTAACTCTGTAATTGTGATGTTTCTTTTCTTCTCTTAATGAGAAGGGATTTTCTTAGCTTTTCAATAAAAATTTTGTCTAGTCAATGGTAAATTAGGCCCTACTTGATTACTATTATTTTCGTTTTCTACCACTCCAAAACCTATGAAGAATATAAAAATTATCTTCATTTAGAATAAGGATTTATCACTGGGTTTATGAGAATAGTAAGTGCTTAACCCTACTAGATGCTGAACAACATTCGAATTTTTTTGGGAATTCAGAGACTTCAGCATTTTCTAGCCATGATTTTTCTTGTTACATTTTACTTGCATTTTGGAATTTTAATCTAATTTCTCTGTACAAATGATAATATATTTTTTAACTGTACATGTCACTTATTCCTGTATGTTTGGTATTTTTTCTCCATTACCCTAAGGTTGGTGCAGGAACAAATCCACTTGAAGGGGCAGCCTTGGGGATGTCACTTCTTGAATCTTTTGCTGAAAGCGGTTCTTTTCTGACAATAGCTACCACTCATCACGGTGAACTTAAAACACTGAAATATAGGTACTGTGTTTTAATTATCAAGCAAGGAAGCAAGGCGATTTTTACAACTGTTTCCCATGGAAAGTTCTGATTAATAATTGATTAATAACATTTTTACTGCAAATAAAATAACCCGTTGAGGTTAAAGCCACATTAAAATCTTGGATGTATGAGGTCTCTTCCTTGTTTCGTGTCATTCTTATTGTGCTAGGGTTTTAAATTAAATTTAGAGCGAGGTTTTTGTTGGGTGTTTCTAATCATGTTAACGTGATCCTCATTGTGACTTAAAAGTTACAAGTGTAAATCAGAAAAACAGGCTCCTTGCTAATGCAAAAAAAATAATTGTCCATCTCCTTCCATACCTCGCAATTGAGATGAACTGCATTCCGTGAGCAGTATCCTATTGATTTTAAAATAAGACTGTGCATCAGCCCCTCTTCATACCTCACAACTGGCTGAAGCTGCATTCCCTGGGCAACCCTTTTTTTGTCCTACCATATCTATATGCATAGTGCGCAGACTTTGCCTCAGTAAAAAAATTCAAAACATTCCGTTCTGTGATAATCATGTACGAGAAGTATTAACATTTGGAATGAAAAAATCTATTGAGATATATGTGCATAATTAATTATTATTCCGTTAAAAATATACATTGGAGGTCAAGATTGCTGGTTTGTTTCATGCGACATATTGTTTGAAATTAGTAATCTGCTCATATGATTTATAATTTGTAATTAACTTTTGAAGATTATTCCCCATCTGTTGAAGTTCTCAAGGTATGTGATGCTCTTAGCCTGTCATATGATGCATGACAACTATTAAAATGCAACTATGAACATGCAGTTTGGAGAAGGAAAATTTCTACCATTTTCTACACGCTCTGTGACCATTGGAGTTTGCTCTTTTAACTATTATTTATTAAAGATCCAAAGTATGGCAAATGTAATGCGTCTCAATATGCTTCTTTGGATGTACATTGTCTAGCATCTATTTTGGAATACTGATCAAATTCAAGAAGAATCAATGCATTTTTTGCCCTATCAATCCATTTTATCTCTGGGCACAAAAATTTAGAAAAGGAGACACCAGGTGATGAGGACATCAGCAGGAGATTCTGGCGCGTCTATCACAGGAGGAATCGTAGATCGACGGCTACGATTAGGAGTCTTTATTTATGATGGATTTTATATATTTCTTATGCTTATGTTTTAGTCTTTCCCATTGTACCCCTATGCGGGATTAGTTTGTGTTGTAGCCCCAAGGACATTTTAGTCTTTGAGTCTTTTTATTTTGAGGCCTATATATGGAGGCCTTTGCTATTGTATGAGGATGATGATTAATGAAAAATTTTTGCATTCATGTTCTCTTGAATGTTGAGAGCTTTAGAGAGAGGAGAAGTCCCTAGGTGAGGGCAAAAGCAACTCCCGCCAACCGCAGGAAGTGTCCGGGCTCTCAATTTCCCCCTTCCCCCTTCCCCCTTCCTTTCCTCCACCCCTCCTCCTAGTCGAAACCACCCCTCTCCTTTCCCCCCCCCTAAACCACCGGCCCAAACCCTCCATTCTCTTAACCATCGGCCACAAAGGCCCTTCCCCTTCCCATAGCCGCCAGCCCAAAGTCTCAACCCCTAACCCTAACCCTAGCTGCCGGCCCTAACCCTAATTCTCTTCCCTAAGCCGCCGGCCAACCCCTCTCTTGGCTCCAAAATTTTGAAATCTATTATTCTAAACCCTTCTTAATTTAGCCCCTTTTAACTTTGGAAACAATTTTAATTCATATTCAAATAAATTTGAATTTGAATTTTGTTTCCTAAATGAGGAGCCCTATTTTAGGAAAGTCCCCTTAAATCATGCCTATTTGAATTTTAAATAGGATTGGATTTAAAATTTCCCTTCATATTTTAGGATTCTAAATAAAGCAAGCATTAACTCCTCCACTCAAAAGCCCTAATCCCCCCCCCCCCCTAGCAAGCTGTCGGCCCCTCCCCCTTTCTCTCTCTTCTACATTATCTCTCTTTCCCTCTTTGGAACCCAATCAAACCCCTCATCAAAGGGCCGCCCCTACCCTCCTCCTTTTCCCTCTTTGTATTAGAAATTCAAATTTCAAATTCTCCCATTCACTTCCCAATTAGATCTGAAATTAAATTTCAGATTTTGAATTTATCTTCGCTCCCTTGTCAATCCCCAAGTTTTGAAATTAAACTCAGCCCCTCTCCTAGCCTTGGCTGACCACCCAAGTCCCTCCCGCCTCCCCTACACCTCTCTTCCCATGCTTGATACTTCATCTAAGGAAGAAGACACACAACCTCCCTCGGCCTCCTTACTCATGAATGCCCAATCCCAAGCATGATCATGGATTCGTGTTTGACTCTCAAGGACGAGCAGATGTTCATCAGTCTCCTTTCTTTGACATCGATTTCGAGATCAACCACTCTGTCAAAGACTACATCGATCAGATCTTCTTCACTTTGACAAACGCCGTCGACGAGCATCAACTTCCCATTCAGTGGCAAATCCCCCATCTCCCACCAGTTACCTCTTCTCCAGTTAACTCTTCATTGAGCAATACTGTAAGTGCCTACTATCTTGTGGTGGCATCATTAATATTGTACAAATTATTCTTCCGCTAAAACTACTCAAGCGTTTGAGTGAAGGAATCTCAAGGTGACATTCTATTTGTTAGCTGGTGGATTCTTGTGATCGGCAAATTAAGCATTAGGTATTTTTGTTCTTATTTTAATTTCTCCCTACTCTCTATTGTAACTGTACACTATTATAAGATCTTTAACTGAGAAATCCTAGAATCTAATCTTGTGAAACATTAAAATCTTAATTAGCAAGCTTAATAACTTTTTATTATTTCCATGCAATTCCTGCAACTGCTTTTTCACATCACCAGGACATGTCATGCAAACAGCCCTTTTTTTATTAGAACTATTTGAGAAAAAGCCTCTGACTAAGTGTCTAATTGGGTCCTAGAGTTTTGCACTGCCCCCAATTTAGTCCCTCAACTGATGAAATTTCATTCAATTTAGTCTCTTTGTTAAAAAATCTTTTAAATTTAGCATAATGTCTTACAGATCTCCCATTTTTCATAATGTGAGGGAGCATTTTTAGTAAAAATATTTTATTTTATTTTTTCTAGCAATGCTGCAGCTTATCCTATTATGGAATCATTCCATACAATTGCGACATTGAGCGACAAAGGATTGCAGTTTCAATTGAGAGTGGCCTGTCATTGAAGTAGCATGCAATGAAAATCGAAAAGCAATGTACGAGTGGCAAATCAACATCTCAAAGGGCTTTGAACGGGATTTTGGGCGTGTGAGCAGTGAAGCATTTTATCTGATGAAGACGAAGCAAGGGGCGCAAGGATCTAAGGCATGCTTAACATACAATATTCTTTTACTAATTGTTCACACTGATTAGTTAGTAGGTTAATTTTTATTTTGATTTTTATACTTGTTATAATTTATTAAATGACAAAATAGAACAACTTAAGTAATATAATCTCACATACACTTGTACTACCAAAAATATCCTCATATTCAACTTTGATGTTAATTTCAACTATTATTTTCAGCCCTAGTACCAAATCGGATCAAATTTCAATAGTTGAGAGACTAAATTGGAGATTTGGAGCAGTGCCAAATAGTGGGACTAGATTGAGCACTTGATAATAGTCAAGGGACTATTTGGATCTTTTTCCCCAAGTCATTTTTTGCATCTAACATTTCTCTATTAATTTGGGAACTTATCAATAATTGGTATAGTTAGAAAACTAGGCATTGACATAGCAATGGTAACCAAAGATAACTTCTCAAGTGT